>NW_021011694.1:0-183362 GCF_003987935.1 Bombyx mandarina | reverse complement strand
ATAGTTCTGATTTAGTGCATGAAACTTGTATACCTATTTTGCCAAATAGTGATGCATGCACTGATACCTACACACATTATAAACAACGGCGAAATCCACAAAATTATAATTTTGCTACCCGTAATTCAAATCGTTCGCGGTTTAAGGTTACTGATAACAGTGATAATGCCGATCGAGCTCGTATTGATCGCCCAGGTTCTTCTCGAGAAAAGAACCACAATATCACTGCATGCAACATGAAATGCATAACATGTAATCGATCGAGCGACGATCGCAAAAATAATAATAGTCCGAGCGAAAACATTACTCATGTTAACCCTTCAGCCGCCACAACTGAAAATGTTAACTCTTTGGTTGCCGAACGTAAAAATGATAATTTGGATATGTTTCCTAGCGTCGACGGACATCCTTGCTGCAATGCCAATGCAAACTGGCAATGTCAAACAGTAACCTGCGCGGTCGCAGAGGATTCAAATTTTGTTCATCAAAGATGTCCGGGCGACAGTAAGATTTGTATACCATTAGTTGAAAATTATTGTGATAATAACGGGATGAACCCGAATTTTCCGGAATATGGGAATAGGTGTGATGTAATGGGATTTGATTGTTTTTATGGTTGCGGCGGAGATGACGATCTTATGGGACCCCCTATTGGTCGTGACGTACGGCCGATTTTTAACATAAATATACTGGGTTTTGACGGCACCGCTTTAATAGACACAGCTGCAAAACACTGCATCGCGGGTCATACGCTATATGCTCTCCTCCAGCAGAACAACCATCCTCTCCGCGTTTCCTCTCAACGAGTCAGACTTGCCGACGGTGTGGTGCGCATTATGGACGTTTTTACCACCACACTCGATGTACGCCTAGAGACGACAATTATTTCCACTCCATTCCTCATATTTCCTGAATCCACCAATAATGAAACGTTATTAGGAATAGATTTTATTACCGCAGCTGGAGTAGTAATCGACTTCAAAGAAGAGGTTTGGTTCTTCAGTGATGATGCGATGGTAAAGTATAATCTGTGTTTCGAACCTAAGTCGCGCAAAGTTTCCTGCGCCGCTACAGACATCCTTAGAGATGACGAAGGTACTCACCTTACGCCGGCTGAACGGCAAGCGCTCGCTGACGTACTGGACAGGCACGCAGACATCTTCAGAGCAGGGGGAGGTCCAACTCCGTTTGCAGAGCATCGCAACGAAACAGGTGAGCATACACCAATATCAGTACTCCCATACTGTTTAAATCCTTCGAAGAAACCGCCTGATATTATATTAGGGAAGTACCATACCCAAGACCTTACCTGTTACCACGGTAACAAAGACTCCTTACCCAAACCAGTGATTCCTAAGAGGAAACGTGGACGCCCAGCTAAGGCTGTTGATGTCCTAGTCCAGGAGCGAGGGCGTTCTCCAGGACTAGAGGGGGAGTATATAGCAACCCTAACGCCTGCCGCGTCGGCAGCCGCGTCTGATCGCGCGCCGCGACCAATCAGGGACTCTCGTTGTCGGTTCTCGGCGCGATTCAAAGAGTAGCGACCGAGTGGCTTTCCTTTTGGCAAGCCGCGCGTACGCCTTTACTGGCGCCGACAGTTCACCCGCAACCACCGAAGCATACACACGAGAATACGTCCGCACCTCGCTCGCTACCATTCCTTTTCGAACTTGTTTGTGGGACCCTCTGGAGTATTCATACCCAGTGCTCCAGCTGGACAACACAAAAATTGTTATTTAATATGCAATAACGTCGTTAATATTTGTTTTTAGCAATTTCGCAAGATTAAAACTGGGATTAGACGAACAAACACAAATTTTGGTTATTTAATAGGTAATATACCGGGATGGGATGGTTATACACCGTAAGAAAATAGTAATCGTAAGAGAGATCATTTAAAAAAACACCCAATCTATTGTGTTTGTGTACAGAATTAAGTCTTAGTATTTACTTATCGTCTAAGCACAAACAAGGACAATTCTCATATACCTATAATAATAGTGAGCAATACTACTAAATCATAGAAGAAGTCGACGAATACGATGAGAATAATAAAAATATTATGTTACGTAGCAACGTCGGCGATTTTATGTGCTTGATGTTTTAAATAGATCGCATACATTTGCCGAGCCTGGTTCAACACCCTGTTTACATTATGTTTACGAACCATTTTGTCAAAATGCATCGCTAACTCGTTATAGTCCATACGGTTTCTCATTATGTAATCCCTGTGTTGTAGCAGGACCGTTAGGCATAGGAACATCAAAAATGGATTTCCTCCTCCGAACACAGCGGGAGGTGGAAGACTACTTATACTAGTTTTTGTTGAAGCATCGCCAACGATCGGAGATACGTTAGTATTTCTTTGCGGGGGCGGCTTCAAAACTTCGTACTTCTTCTGGAAATTGTTGATGGTTGATGCGACGCTATGCAAATTGGGCTGCCTCACGCTCAACAACGATTCGCAATTTTTTCTTGCATTCTCCAATTCTTGTGACATACTAGAGAAGAAATTCTGTGACCTCGAATTGTTCGATATCTCTTGTTGATTGTTCATTGATTGTATTTCTTCTAATTGCGTCACGTTTTTGTCGGACACGTCAGAATTACTCGAGTTAACATCACTTTGTTTAGTTATCTTAAAGGAGTCGTGAGCATCAGCCGATTGAATTTTTCTTAATAATTTGATTGGTGTAACAGACTTTTTTCCGAAATGTTCTTCGATTATTTCTCCTGTATCACCGTCGAAGTCGAGATCGGCTTGTTCGTCAGGAGTTTGAGGACAGCTGGCCGATGTCCTCGTCGTTGGTGTGTTCCTGTGTAACGGGTTTTCCCATAAATATATATCTTCAGCGCTTCTTGCGTTTGACTTTCCTGTTTCGAGTAGCGGCGACTTCTTTACCATTTCTTTTACTTCTGTAACTTCTATGTGCGGATCTAAAACATCGCTAGCTCTACATTCCGGTTTCACTTCTTTAAATTGATTGATACTTAATTTATCGTCGACGCTAAACGAATCGGAAGGCGAATCGCATAACATACTGCGCCGATTAATGTACGATGGTCCGAACACTTGTCGATCTAAATGTTCTAGTTCTAGTCTTAGCTCCCTCGTCATGGAAGTATTCATTGGATAATATTCCTGAGAATCGTCGGGACTGCTGCCCTCGTTGGTTTCCGGACAAGTGCTCTTGTTTATATTCATCTTCAGCGAATCTTCTTTAAAAGATCTCTTTTTATTATCGGTTTTCGTTAACGTTATTCTTGGACAATCCAGATAGGAAGCGTTGTCGACGGCCGATTTAGTTCGTTGTAATTGGGCGTGTTGCGTATTGATTTTACTTCCCGTTGCAAAGTTAAGGAATTCATTTAGGTTTTTGATCATTTTAATTTTGGGTTTTTCTGGAAATTCCGAATTCTCGGTGTCATTCAGTTTTTCTAACGACGAAAAGAATTTACTGTTATGCACCGATATTTTATTTCTCAATATTCTTATTTGGTTTCCCAGCGGTGTCTCTTTGGAGGGGTCTGCGTGAGGAGTTCCATTCATTAGATTTCCTGTACTCGACCACGCAGTGGACAGTGTATCTTGGATTTCAGCCTTTGTATTTTCCGGAACACTTTTCATACTTCGTCTCGTTTGACCTTTATTATCTTTCGGGGACAATCCGTTCTCTTTAGTCGCGTACTCATCGTGGCGGTCGAATTTGGCGTTTTGCATGTGTAGCGCTGCATCATCTAAACTTTGGAACTCTTTGGAATGTTTTAGCGACGAATTAACAAAAACTTTACGGGTTACGTTCTCGTCTAAACTATGATTCATTTGATTACTTGTAGCGAGCTTTGGGGCTTTTACATTTGCTAAACTGAAACTGGAACTTTGCCTTCGGATGGCACACACTTTGGTGTATGCGTTTTCACGAGGTGTTTTCAGTAGTGGGCTCGATGGCGGCGGCTCATCGGCAAGATCGTCTACTGGATCGAATTCCTTTTCTTTCAACGATAATTCGAGCCCTGGAATTTTCTGGGGTAAAGACGCCCACAGCACCTCGAGCATTCTTAGTGCGTCATCGAAAGCAAATTCACGTTTCATTTCCAGTAACAGCCATCGGTAACAGAACAGCAGATCGTCAGCTTGTTGTAATTTTAAATAATTATAGAAATCCGGATCGTAAACCTGCAGGGATTCGGTGAGATGCGAAAATTTTAGGGTCATAGCTTCCCCGTCGAGAAGGAAGTTGGGGTACAGGCGCGTCATGAGCGCACAGAGACAGATATACGCGTGAGCTTCGTCGCCCATTGTAACTAGGAGAGGGGACGCGAGATCGGACATGCCTTGACAATAACTTACGGTTGGATGATTCAAAGCATAACTGAAACAATACATTGGCCATTTCAAACAATTCATTCTTTTGTTAACATATTTTAAATTAAGTAGTCACCAAGCATCCTTTCATCTAACCTTTTCATTTAACATAATTTAGAATAATAACAATAATTAATAAATAAATAAAAATTCGTCATATATAGACCATATCGACGCTTGAAAGGCAAACGTGACTAAGCGACAATAACTGCTTTGGACATAAATGATAGGCAATAACCATACTCGATGCGCAAAAAAATATATATTTCTAGGTCTATTAAAATCATTTCAATCCTACAATTCGTTAAAATAGAATTTTTTTCAGGTATTTCAACTTTAAATTAGTCTACTGTAAAGTTCACGCATTGACGTGTCACATTTGCCTTTCAAGCGTCGATATTGTTATTTTAGTTATAAATCAACAAGAAACCAAATACTTGTTTACTGGTGGGAGGACCTCTTGTGAGTCCGCGCGGGTGGGTACCACCACCCTGCCTATTTCTACTGTGAAGCAGTAATGCGTTTTGGTTTGAAGGGTGGGGCAGCCGTTGTAACTATACTTGAGACCTTAGAACTTATATCTCAAGGTGGGTGGCGCATTTACGTTGTAGATGTCTATGGGCTCCAGTAACCACTTACACCAGGTGGGCTGTGAGCTCGTCCACCCATCTAAGCAATAAAAAAAATAGCATAAAAAAACTTACGTTGTCAAGATATTAAATAATGAAGCAATGTTTTGATTGTCGTCACTGCCGGCATAAAATGTGTGATGTCTGTCGGTCCGGAGAACATCCTTTCGGACCATACTTGTAACGTACGCTAGATCTGCATTTACCTGCAAAATAAATCCATTACATTTTATTGCCGTATAGAGCATACGGCCCACCGATGGTGAATGGTTACTGTCGGTCATGACGTCAGCAATGCCAGGGGCAGAGCCAAGCCGCTGCCTACCGTTGAATACTCTACACAAGCCTCGTTTGAAAAAGGACATGTCATCATACTTGGGAAACACCGTGGGGGGAAGCTCATTTCAAAGCCGGATGGTACGTGGCAAAAATGATCTCTGGAAACGCACTGTGGATGACCGCAGTGGCTCCAGGTAGTATGGATGAACTCTACTCCGGTGGCGGGCGGTGCGATGGTAAAAACGAGATGATGGAATCAACTCAAACAATTCCTAAGAGCACTCCCCATGGAACATACGGTACGAAATACAGAGGGAACCGAAGTCCTTCCGCAGACCCAGAGGTTACAAAAACATGCAAGATTATAAAACAAAAACATGGAAATTACTCAAAAAATATTTCACATTTGGAATTTACAATGAAAGTAGTACCTATAGACAATTAAGTATACCTGAATGAATTTAAATACAAAGAAAACGCTATATTTAGTTATTTGATAAATTGTGACGCAACAGTTTAGTGTAATACACACCGTGCCAATAATCACCGTTTCTTTTTTTTTCAATCACAGTTTTGCGACTTTACAAGAAACTAGATCAATCCCACATCAATATAGTGACAAAGCTGATGATTTTGTCCAATCTCTGTCTTCCAATGTAACTATAACCTTTTACTCTAATAGAACTGGCAAACTTAAATTTCTAAGCTTTGAAATGCATGTATTAACGAAAGCTGCTAAATTGTTTTGTAAAGTAATAATAAAAACATTTCATTTATTGCACATAATAATTTGACTAACTTAGATGAAAAGAAGGGTAGCATATCATTTATATTGATTTAGATGCGCAAACAAGCTTTCATTCTATCCAGTGTGAAATGTTTATCAGAGTCTTGAAACATTAATGCAACCTGGACATATGAGGTTGAAGAATTTATTGTATCCCTTTATATTGAGAGTATTGTGAGAAAAAAATGTTAAGTATGTGTAAAACATTACAATTGTTTGTAACATTTTTTTTTTTCATTATTAATCTGGAATTCATAGACTACAAGCAAATAAGTTGACACAAAAGAGTGGCGTTTATGAAGAAGGATGTTTGCCGTAGTATGTTTGATATATAAAAAAATATATTTCATATATCTAGTTCGTAAGAACACGACGTCGCGCCTATAGGATTATAGAGACCCAAATCAAAAAAAAATTGTCTTTTTTTAAAACATTAAATGAAGTTTTCAAACCGAAAAGACGTAGAGGAAGGGAACGGAGTGAAAGAGACCGATGGATAAGTTTGTCCCTTTATAATCTACTTTTAGTCATTTGATTATTAAGAGTCGCTGAAAAGGGTCATTCTAGGTCAATTTTTTAATTAAAGTCTAAATCTAAAAATTTCGAATGGGTCTCTATAATTCTAAAGGCGATGTGATTATATTATGATCACTTACCATGCCTTTCTGAATACAATCTTTCCATCGCGTTCTCAGAGAATAATATTCATTAGCTTTCATTTTAATGTAGTCCATTCTTTCTTTTCCTGTCATTCCTTCGGGATATACATTCAAAATATGTTTCCAGACAACTTTCCTTAAAATATATGCAGGCACAATAAGTGAACAGAAAAATGAAAATATAATACACAATATTATAAGCGGGTATCAGCGATTGTACGCACGCAACGAGCCCTCGTTTAAATCAGTTCCTCTCAGAATGAAAAATCATGAAAATATTATACCACATATAGTTAAGCATCTATAGAAATTAAGTTCGATAAATTATTATACTGAGGCCAAAGTGGTTCAAGAGATATGGCAAAACTAGATTATCCTTTTCGAGATGTCGTGGGAATCAGCCAACCGGCAAAAGTTGTTTAGTGCACTTCATAATATACATAATACTTCATAATCAATTCATAATGCACACATAATTATGTCATATTTTTTGGTAGCCATTGTAGGCAGCTAGCTAGCATACCTAGTTGATTGTAGATAGTAGCCTTGATCATGGACAACAGCAAAAGTATCTTTTTAAATAACTAATTTTCAAAAACACTTTTAGTCTGGAAGACTGAATACTATTTTAAAATTACTTTAATAAAAAATATATATTTTTGTATACCTCAAACTGGGATCAATACCTCCACAGTATATTACTTCTCTTAGTTTTGTTGGATTAGTAATCTGGCCAACTGCATCTAAGAAAGCTCTAAACTCATTGTCACTTAGAGGTGGTCTCGGTGGAGTGCTAGGGTCTTCATATAGATTTAAAGCTCTTGAAACCATGTTGAATGTTTTCTCAACCTAAAATGAGACAAGAACATTTGTATGTTAGTGAAGCATTATCGTTTAAATACGTTGAAGCTAATAGCTCCTTATCAATATGGTATATATTCATATTATAATACATTTATATTACAATATCCTGTCATTTTATCCACTTAGTTTTGTATTGTCAATTTAATAGCCAATTAATTAGGATTTTCATTTTCAGCCTTTTCTAATGTCTCTGATGTTTACAGTGGCAAGATCTAGGCCTAATATATATTTGCATTGGTGAGAAACCATTAGACATTAAATATATTTTTTAGTATTATATTTTGAATTATGAGGATATTGCAATCAAAAGCACTCCCCCACAGTTCTCTCTTCTTACATAGAGACTTGTATATGAGATGAATGAAAATAATTGTATCAAAATACTATATCATGACTGAAATATTTCCTCAATTTATTGAAAAAAAAAGTTTTTTTATTAAACTTCATTTACCTGATTCATAATTAGTCCTTGAAAACCAGTTTGAGATTCTTGTTTCTCTGTTTGATGGTGCAACTGTACTGGTGCAACTGTAGGTTGTTCTTTGTAACCATGATTTGTTATTGGTGTTGGAGAAGCAGGTGGTGGCTCCCAATCTTCAGAGGCTTCCGAGAAAGGTTTCATATCGACTTTCAATAGAACACATGGTTCTGTTCTTAACCCAAGAGCTATATTATGAGCCCTATAATAAACAATTAATTAATATTATATTTTTTTAATATATGCAGCACAATTGTAAACTAAAGCTTACATTCTTAAAGGTAACAGTATACATTTCCTTTGTTCTCATTTTTCTTCTTTTACAACTTCAAAACTTAAAACAGTGCAAACGATAGCTTTATGAACATATTTTTTCTGTCATTATGAAGGCTAAATGGAGCCTGTTATTGGCACTCATCAATTAAGTAAGACCTCTTATTGTGTAGATCTCTTTTGAGAAAATGTGAAACTTTAATGCCTTCTGTTTAAAGTCCTTATTTAAGTACTTAAAAAACCAAAAAATCTTCATTTTGTAGGATATTAGGAACTTACTTAAGAAATGCTGCATCCAGGTCCCAGTCTGATAATAGCGGTAAATATATTTCTTGTCCATAATCATCAACACTTCTGTATGATAAGGTGAAGTCAGATTTAATATCAAATGCCTTAACTAAAATGCTCTGTAAGACCTCTAAAGATGTTATTTGAGGATCAACTGAGAACTTCCTCAGCTCTGGCTGGAGTTTACCCTCACATTTCTGTGAAGAATAAATAGATACATTTCAAAGTGAAGTCAAAGGCAGTCTTGACTGGGAGGAAACTAAGCATCCCATTTTTCATAACCTAAGGCTTGAATTTCCATCTCTGCCTTTGATAGGTAAAGTTTCTTTAAATTTATTATGTTTTAAATACTGTTAATGAGTTACAGAATGGTCATTAAAAGAATTGAGTAATGTAACACAGATGGTCAGTGAACCAAACAACCTTTCACATCAAAACATTAAATGAAAGTTTGGTATAGCCACAACATTATATATATGTTTGTTATGTTATGTATAGTTAACTCATAATTATTTCAGAATAAAATAAGATTTCTTTTGCTATAACTTTAATTTTTGGAGTTGAAAATTACAAGTTAGTCTAAGTTCCTTTTGTTGGGCAGTCAGACTTCCCTATCTTATTTACCAAATTCCAAACTCACAGAATTTCATCAGGGAAAACAACAAAATTATTGAGATATAATGAGTTACAAATATTGATATCACAGAAGATATCATACAAGTATTTAATTTATAAACGCAACATTTTGACTCCCTCAAATGGTATATTGAATTTATTTATTTCTCTATCCAATTATAAAAGACACTTTACAAATTGTATACATATGATACCGCTCTTCACATCTAATACAACACGATTTAGCAGCTCTGCTCAAGAGACTAAAGCACATTGAAAACTTCAATTATTGTATTGCACATAATAAATTCTTCACTAATTTTTATTAAAGGTGTTTAATACTCAATAAGCACACCTTTTTGGTGTTTTGTTTCACTTTGAGTTTCATGAACCCACATTTACAAAAACAATATTTTTTTAACTCCGTATTGTATGTACATACCTTAACTTTCACTCTGACTGCTTCTTTGCTATATCCAAACATATTTGCGCATTTTCTATTACTAAGTCTGTTAATTTCACTCTAAATTCATTTTTAATGGCTATAGTTATGAACAATGCAAAGGAAGTCTCTGTATAATATCCATACTATCCATATCTATAATTTTTTAAACATTAAACGAATAGATACAATATTTTAACACCTTTACCATAACACATTCTTTCAAATTCTTTTGTGTTTGATTTTTGTAAAGGGATTATATGACCTGGTAACTAAGACCTTTAGGTCAAGTCTTATTTTAATTTTAATGATAACTTTTTTAGGTATATGAAAAATAATATTATGAAATGAAATGAAGTTGATTATTATGAAACATGGCATGAAATGAAATGAAATGAAATGAAATGAGATGAGACGAGATGATATGGGATGAAATATAATCTCAGTAAAATGATGGTCTGTTACTGAGATTTATTCAGTGGACTTTTTGGAGGATCCCGAGAAATCACGTCCAGCGGCTTTGTTTCATTTTCCCACATTTGCGCACTTTCACAGATATTAAACAGTTAATAAACCACCGTTATCACACATTTAAACCTGAAGAAACACTAAATGACAAAATAAAACAAATCACACAACTTCACTCCTCACGTTCCCGCCAAAAAGATTTTTGTGTTTGGTATTTTGATGCTTCATAGATTAGAGGTGCTTTGTTTGATAGTGGCATACGAAACATGGTGTCAACGTCCTAAAACCTGATATTTTAAATGATATATTGGTATACTCATATAACTTATTAACTCAAATTAATTATACATGCTGTAGATGATTTACAGAAATTATTAGCTTTTATATTTTATGGTTATATACGTCAGCATTTTTCATTCAATTGGCGAAGATTTTCTTTTGAATCTAAATTTTCATTTAGAAATATATAAGGCAGTTTCAGAATAAATTATTAGCAGAATAATAAACAACTAGAACGTTTATTAGTCGTGTGGATTCGAAGATATTTAACAAAATAATTACGAACCACTCATTTCGTTCTACAAAATGGTTATTTTTAAATTTAAAATTTATTCAAGTTTCATCATTTAACCTTAGAAATCTAAGCATAATTTGTATTTATAAAACATATCACGCAACAGTTACATTGAGCATACCTGTCATTTAGTTATATTAGTGTATTTACTTTCCATTCATGTCGACTTTCTAACTTTGGGGATATATATATACGACAAAGGGAAGATCTTCCACCGAGCGGGTGATATTGCTCGGTAGACCGACGGTCCGAATGTTGTTGTTCGGAACTTGTATATATGCAAGCTTGTCTTGAAAATGTCGTAAGCGAGATTCAGGCATCTATCAAATATCTTGCGTTGTATGATGGCTACCCGCCACATCACTCCCCTCCGAGACCGGAGGTCGTGTCATTTTAGTTATCGTTGTCCGTGCTGAGATTAGCTTGCAAGTGCCAGTGCTGCTCGAAGTCTGCGGTGAGTCGAGACTGAGCTTGAATGCTGCGCGATGAGGCAGTGTAGGTGCGTGCCGTAGGGCCAGGAAGCGCGGTGAGTCGGCTGCGATGGTCCTGTTGAGGCTGCGATGCTGGCTTGCTGTGGGACAACTGTCGATGACTTGCTTTTATCTGCGAGAATGCGGGGATTGTGGTAGCCGAAGTTTTTGATGCGCTGATGATGAATCAGAAGGTTGCGTGTTCAGATCACGTCGCAGGTCACCAGTTGTAGGAATATATATATATACGACAAAGGGAAGATCTTCCACCGAGCGGGTGATATTGCTCGGTAGACCGACGGTCCGAATGTTGTTGTTCGGAACTTGTATATATGCGCTTTATCTTGAAAATGTCGTAAGCGAGATTCAGGCATCTGTCAATTATCTTGCGTTGTATGATGGCTACCCGCCACATCACTCCCCTCCGAGACCGGAGGTCGTGTCATTTTAGTTATCGTTGTCCGTGCTGAGATTAGCTTGCAATCGCCAGTGCTGCTCGAAGTCTGCGGTGAGTCGAGACTGAGCTTGAATGCTGCGCGATGAGGCAGTGTAGGTGCGTGCCGTAGGGCCAGGAAGCGCGGTGAGTCGGCTGCGATGGTCCTGTTGAGGCTGCGATGCTGGCTTGCTGTGGGACAACTGTCGATGACTTGCTTTTATCTGCGAGAATGCGGGGATTGTGGTAGCCGAAGTTTTTGATGCGCTGATGATGAATCAGAAGGTTGCGTGTTCAGATCACGTCGCAGGTCACCAGTTGTAGGAATATATATATATACGACAAAGGGAAGATCTTCCACCGAGCGGGTGATATTGCTCGGTAGACCGACGGTCCGAATGTTGTTGTTCGGAACTTGTATATATGCAAGCTTGTCTTGAAAATGTCGTAAGCGAGATTCAGGCATCTATCAAATATCTTGCGTTGTATGATGGCTACCCGCCACATAACAATATCAATAAACACCCTTAATTATAAAACCTCTAAAAAGAATTCATTTACAGTATCTTACAAATAAATTAATGTTATAATCATGAGATATATGTTTTAATAGATGAAAGAATACACGAGCTCACGGCACATCTGGCGTTAAGTGGTTATCAGAGATATCTAATGTAAAAGCTAATGAAAATATTTAGAATACATAAAAAAGTGCGTGCGTACAAAGTACAAACGTACTTTTTGGCGAACTAATTTATGAGTCTTGCTTAATTTATACAAATCTAAAACTTTAGATTTCTGAGACTTAGAGGAAGGGAAAAAGGAAGATATGTTCCCGCCAAAAGTCTGTCAAATGTCAATCTCAAACCTCAGTGTTGACAGTCACATTATGTTTAGATTTCTAAATTGTAAATGACTAATATTTTGCCAATTGAATTGACTAATTTAATTTCATGCTATTTGATTAATGTTCCAAATTCTTTTCATTTCATTTCAATTNCGCCAAAAGTCTGTCAAATGTCAATCTCAAACCTCAGTGTTGACAGTCACATTATGTTTAGATTTCTAAATTGTAAATGACTAATATTTTGCCAATTGAATTGACTAATTTAATTTCATGCTATTTGATTAATGTTCCAAATTCTTTTCATTTCATTTCAATTCCTATTAACATTTTTCACAAAAAAATTATAAAATATTAGGCTGTACGGTATACATTTGCCTTTCCAGTTGAAAAAATACAACAGCTACTACTACTGACATTTGACAAGTACTTAATTTCAATAGTAGTTTGACGTCACTTCCGTTGCATACCTGCGTGACGTACTGTAATTTTACCCTCATGCGCCTAAAGAAGTTTCACGTTTTTTATTGTTTGTTGTTTAAGGGAAAAAAATAAGAAGTCAAGTGAATCAGTCAATTGAAGGTTGACCTTTAATGGGAACGCGAGGAGTGAAGTTTTGTGAATTGTTTTATTTTAAAATTTAGTTTTTCTTACTACTAACTTTCTTACTTACTACTAACTACTTCAGTGATTAATCTGTGATTAAGCTGTCACCATAGATTATACACTTAATATTTTCGAGAGCTGTCACTTATGTAGGTCTTTTGTGGAAGTGCAAGTAAACTTTCTAAGATTTGGTTAGAGTTAAAGGAAATCTTTACGACTTTAGTACTTTTAAAGGCCGTTAAAATAGTGTCCGTTATCGACCGCTAATAGATTTTATATTCCACAACAATGACCGAATTGGACTTATCAAATACTGGTAGAGGAGTATGGTTGGTAAAAGTACCTAAATATATAGCAAACAAATGGGAAAAAGCTCCTGGAAACATTGAGGTAGGAAAACTAAAGATCTCCAGAGTACCAGGAACGAGAGCTAAAGTGCAGTTATCCTTGTCAGAAGCAGTGCTATGTTTAAAGGACCCTGGTGAACAAAGCATACCAAAAGAACATAAGCTTGATGTTTCAAACGTTAATACTCAATCTCTAGGTGTATTTTCGCATATTGCACGTAAGTAGTCTCACAATTATCTATATTTACCGCCTCCTAACATGTCCTGTTGAACTCAATGATAAAATTAATTTCATGTCTAAAGTTCGATATTAAATTATTCGTGTTTATTCATAATATAACCATTTTAGCGACAAATACGGACTCTGTTGTACCAGAGACGGAAAACCTTTACATGGAGGGTAGGATAGTACAGAAATTGGAATGCAGACCAAATGATGATGTGACATACTATAAGCTTAAATCTGAATCAATAAAGAAAGCATCCATGCCTCAGCGACAAGTGCAACAGCTTGACAGGATTGTTCAGAACTTCAAACCAGTATCTGACCATCGACATAATGTATGTTTACTGTTGAAATCTAAAGGATTGATATACTGTATTTTTCAGCAACTGATCATTAAAACATGCCCCTGACTGCATTGGAAGTCAAACTAGAGATGACTAAAAAGTTTTAAATAGAGCATGTGTAGAGCTCTGAGATCTCCAGATGCAGTTTAATACTCTTTGGATATGTTGTTGAATGATATGCTTCATATAAATTCTACTAGAAGTATTAAAATACAGGTTGCAGCAATGTCTGCTCCCATTGTATAGCAAAGTTATCATTTAGACAAACTCGAAAATAAAAACATGATTGATCAATATAAAAAATTATAAATTGTGTAGTTATTGATAGCTACTTATCTGATAACAGTCCTCCATAGGTTAGGAATTAATGGGACATAAGTAGTGATTGATATAATTTGAATGGTGGAACGGTAATTAGGGAATGTTTAGTAGCTTGGGATGGCCAAGACTGTAAAATTTGCATCTTGAGCTGGTATAAAATACAATAGGTACTTCCACCTTTTAGCTGAAGATGGGTGGGCGCATTCATATATGTGTGGTACTGGTACAGATAGTAGGGAGTGTGTAGATATTGGTCCTGCTTATGTTTACAGCAAATCATTGTGTGCTTAGTGTGAGTTTTTTAACTTCTTGATCATTTAAAAAATAACTCAAATTTGTATAAAGTTGGAATAGCGCCCCTGCATTTGCTGCTTGGGGTGCTGTTCCAACTCTGATCGAGAAGTTAAAAAGTTCACACTAAGCACATTGGTTTGAAGGAAAACCTCATACAATAGAATTGAGATTTCGACTTCTCAAGGTTGTTGGTACTATTCATGTTATGATGACTAGTGAGGTAACCACTTTACACTGGGTGGACACGGGGTTCTTCACTCATCTATATAGTAAATTAAATTATAAACATCAGTAAATAAAAACAAATGGCTCTGAATATTTTTACTTTCTATGAGCTCTTAAACCAACCAGAAAACTTTTCACAAGTGACACAATGAATAACAACAGGTTTTAAAATGTTCTTAAGTTGTTTTACTTTTTGTATTCTATTAAGTTTATTTCATTTCATTATGTTAATCATGCTTTTTTTAATTTTGTATATTAAAACTTCGTAAAATGTTTAGATTGATTACCAAGAAAGGAAGAAGGCTGAAGGGAAAAAGGCTCGTGATGATAAAGAAGCAGTGCTCAATATGCTGTTTGCAGCATTTGAGAAACATCAGTATTACAATATTAAGGATCTTCAAAAGGTAATAAATACTATTCTGATGATTTTATATTTGTCTAAACATAAAATTATTAACACATTATTAAGCAAAAAATTTAATCATTGTCTTAATAAAAAAATTAAAGGCCAAAAGAAACTGTTTCACTGTATATATTATATTCTAATTTTGATAATACTGTTCATACTTTGAAACTGAGAATAGTAGTGACTTTGAATTTAAAATTAGATGTTCATAAAAAAAACCACATCTAATTGCATTTAATTATTTTTTCACTAAATCAGTATAATAATAGACATAACGATTTAAGTATATTATTTTATTGTAATTTCAGATCACCAGACAGCCAATAGTATATTTGAAAGAAATTCTGAAAGAGGTCTGTAATTACAATTTAAGAAATCCTCACAAGAATATGTGGGAGTTAAAACCAGAATATAGGCATTACAAACAAGATGTTCCTGTTGAAACGAAGGAGGATAAGAACAGTAATTCTGATACTGAATAGACTGAAATTTGTATTAATTATACAAATATACATAAATATGGATGCCAGAGAATCCTCAACAGAAGCAAAGTTTTTATGTATTTTTCAATAACTTATATTATAAGATGTGTTAAGAATGTGAATTTTTCATTATTACCTGTAATATTATGTGATCAATCTTGGATGTATACTCGAAATAATGTAAAGATTTTAAAAATAATTATTATTGTGTATTCTTGGACAGAATCCTCTTACAAATGTCTCAGTAGAAAAAAGGGAGATGATTTTGTTAGGATGGAGAGATTGTTCGTCTTTTCAGCTTCACAAGTTATTGATTTATCTGTGCAGTCTCGATCTCGTCACGCCACGAACCGGGCTGCTGAGGAAGGCCGTTTCCAACAGAGGAGCCCCTTAGCGTACGGGGTTGTGCATTATGCGATATAGACTGACACATTGAAGGGGAAGTGGGAAAAGTAGAACTCGACTGTGGATAAGCCTCCCATAAGGTGGGTTGACGAATCGGTAAAAGTCGTGGGAATCCGCAGAATGTCGGCAGGGTAGAATCGATCATCTTGGCGAATTTTAAGCAGGCTTATGTCTAGCAGTGGACGTTTGTAGTTATGATGATAATCTCTGGTAAACTTAAAACCTACTTGTCAATCTACTTCAATTAAAATAATACGAGCACCTTCCTGACTATATTGTCAGCACGTAAAAAAGTTTTCATTAAAATAAAACAACCTTTAAATGCTCGAGATTTATTAACAGTTTAAAATATAGTATAATTTAATAAACATCATAGATTAAGTTTATAATAACAATGCATAGTTACGTAGCTCGATATCAACTTTATCAAATTTTCATTTACTAAATTTTATTATGTTGATTTGAATAATTATTTGAATACTCCAGAAGATCTTTAAATATTTTTAATACATAGATTAACAGTAGATAAAATTTAGAGACTAGTAATATAATGCGCTAGTCCTAAAATTATAATTCAAGATAAATCAGTCAAAAGTTACAGTTTGAGAAGTCGTATCATATAGCCAATTTTAGTTCAGTTCATCACGTCATATTTAGATTTCTTGATGTAATTGGCAAGACAACATGATAATATAGTCCCAAGAAGAGGTAGTAAAGCTGTCCCGATCGCGATTCCGATTAAAATGTCCATATTGCTTTCAATATATTCTGCAATTACCTCGTAACAACCCTGAAAGAAAATTCGATAGACTTAAAAAATAGGTACCAAAGTTCTTATTATATTTCTAGTTTCGTCAGGCTAGACTATACCGTAATCTGAAAATTGAATTTGGTTTCCAAAGTTTACAATAAACAATTAATCGAGATTGTCATCGAAGAGAATTAATTTAAGTCACACGAGCAGCGTTACTAACGGTCGACTCTGCACTGCATTCTGCCTTAGGGGCTATTTCAGCGTAACCCTAACGTTTGTAGGTGAGCTCACGGAGCTCAAGCCTGATGACGTTGCTAACACGAACCCTAGCAAGAGCCGTGCTTCGCAGAATCTACCACCGGATCGGAAACGCGACCCACTGAGAAGATCCGGCGAGAAACTCAGTGGGCTGTGTTTGAGAGTTAATTTACTCGTCGAGCCCTGCGAGCGTGACCGGTGCTTGAAGTACCTAAAAGCACCGTTAGTGGATCGGGAGGATCCGAGATGACAATGATCTGCAAGCGAAGTAAATTGTCCCTTCGTAACAAGGTGTCACTCTTCAAAACTTGCATACGTTTTGTCATGACCTATGCAAGTGTAGTGTTGGCTCACGCGGCCCGTACACACATGAACTCTCTCTAGGTTATCCAATCCCGTTTCTGCAGGATAGCCGTCGGAGCACCATGATCTGTGAGGAATGGAGGTCCTCACGAAGACCTAAATTAGTACCGATACGTAGGTACCTTAAGGAAGCGCCAGAACGTTACTTTGACAAAACGGCGCGACACGAAAACCCTCTTATCGTGGTCGCCGCTAATTACTCAAACGACCGCAACAGGGCAGCGCAAAGCCGGCGTCGTCCGAAACATGTCTTGTTGGATCCCCCGGATCCACTCTCAGTGCTTTAAGACCACTCAAGCACCGGTCACTGTCCTCACTCACTGTCACTAGTGTTAGCAAATTCTCTCAGGTTGAATCCATGAGCTCACCTACTCGTCCGAGCGTAGCTGGAATAGCCTCTTAAGCTACCAGCGAATAGGTAGGGAAAAAAGGTCAATCATACGAGATGCAAAAATAAATTCTTCAGGAACCGGCTCTAACAGCGTTTTTCTTCCACAGAAATAGAGACAGTTTTTCCATAGGTGTGGGTTCAGTACTTAAGTGGGAGCCCTACGCGTAAATTGCTATTATTAGCATAATTCATCTAGTTCAGGGCTGTCCAGACAACGGCCCGTGGCTTGTTTTCATGCGGCCCGCGACGCACGTTTTAATTAGAAAATAGTTTTGTATATAAATAGTTTGGATAATAAAATTCTTTGTAAAAACATATTATATTGATATTTGGTATAATTTATCTTTATTCTTTTCCATGACATCATTCGAAAGTGAAGCTATCTTTTACTATTTTTATTTTTGTCTGAAAAGTATTTTGTTTTTGGAAATATATCTTTCTGCAGCCCTCCAGCTTTAAATTTGCCATTTAATTATCCCGCAAAGGTATGTAGTTTGGACAGCCCTGATCGAGTTCATGTTGTTATAACCAATTAAAATTGAGAACCAATAATCTGAAAGGAACGTTAAACATTTAAAAAAATAACAATAAAATAGGGCTACAATTTCTTTGCTTATTTCAGTATTTTGCGCTAAAGCAGTGTACCTTTTGATGGACTTCGCTGTAATTGGCCGTGACGCAGTTATTAGCGTCTACGCAGCAGGAGATAGGGATCACGCGCTGTGGCGACATCCTCATCCAGTCCGTGTAGTTATTTACGCCACAGCAATGCAACTGTTAATATTATTATAACGTATAAGTTAAAACAAGATTTTCAATGGGTAGTTATAGTTACATATATTTTACCAAAATAATTTTTTATTGTGAATGAACTGGTACGGTTTTGTCTTCGACGTAAAAGTACGCTTAAACCAAAACAATATATATAATACGCCCAAAAACAATAAGTGATAACAAGTTAAATAAAAAAAAGTTTCTCGTAAGTATTCGGTAACACTTTTTTATTTACTAGTTTTAAACAAACAAAAATGGGAACAAATCAGACACGGTCATCCGGCCCTAAATTAGGATTCCCTACACTATTTTGGAAACGTCATTCACTTATAACACAGGCGAAAGGCTATGCTATAGGTACCGGAGACCGACATTCATAATTATATATGTTTAAATATATACTCTCTCTCTCTATCTCTTCCCAGCTATTTATCCTACATGGTGGGGTCAGCTTTCCTTACTTTACTTCTCCACTTCGCCCTGTCTTTAAATATATACATATACGTGTAATAAAAATCCAACAAAGAGCAAATAAACCTGTGAATCACACGAACGTTTGTCTGATGTCGGAATCGAACCCACGACCATCGGCGCAACAGTCAGGGACGCTAACTACTGCCCCGCCGAGTCTTTTACTATTAAATATTATGTAGATTTCGAAGGAAGTGCTTAATGATGTAATTTTAGTTAATTTATAAGTCTGAAAATAAAATACCTATATTTTTAAGGGGACTGCCGATTAATAATAGCCTTTGCAGCAGGAACTTGGAAGGAATAAATTGTAATGATATATAATGTATGTCTGATAGTTATGTGGTAGGTTTTTAAGTTACCAACATAGATTACTCGTATAAGTAATTCTTACTAATAAAATGTTATGGTTTTTTTTAAAAACTAAAATAAAGTTTTAATAATAATAATAATTCAATACCTTGGTTTGCGCGAAATCAAAGTTTGCTTTCTGTGGGTTGTAGTGAGTAATTGTTTCGGTAAGTCCGTCGCGAAGGCCCTTAGCGAAGGTGTCGCGGTAGCATGCTACAGAAGCTCCAACGCCGGCTTCCATCATAAATATGCATGCCAAGAAACCACCGTACTGGAAATGAGTAACATATAATTCTAGATATATAAAAGTCGATGTGTGTATATACCTTATTATATAATCCGGTATCACTGAATCAATTTCGAGAAAATCTTCAGATTGGCTATAATAGATAGTGATAATTTCCAATTTGGTAGCGGATCGGATCAGAGTCAAAATAAAGATTGGTCAGCAAAATGGGTCGGGCTAACTAGAATAAAAGTGCATTTGGTACATTTATGAGTGAATCACATTTATTTGTAAGTTTTGGATAATCTGCGTCGTTTCTAAAATTGAGTAACAGGTGAAAAAACGGGTATGGATCGTTTTTCGTAAAGTTGCAAATAAAAAAAATCCTTACCTAATAGTTTGCCCCCAGAGCTTACCAACGAGGCTTAAATAGTAAATGCGAATGATACTTACGATGTAAAGCAAGACGGGTTGTCCTTTGATGATACAGGAAAAGGCCACGGAACTGATCAGTACGATTAAGCCGGCGATTCCAATCATGACATGAGGAGCTGTCCCGGAGAACTCCGGTGAGAGTTCCAGGTATTTGTGTAGATCGAACTCTGCCCATAGTCCTACCACCAACAGTAGTAGCCCAGTTAACTGCAAAATTATATTTTCTCTTTGTAAATATCTAAATGTCCTTCATGTTTCTGGTGCGAAGCAATAATGCATTCCGGTTCAAAATGTGGGATGGGCGTTATACATCCCGATTGAGACTTTAATCTCGTATCCTAAGAGAGGTGGTCGCGTGTAAATGTCTATGCCCTCAGGTAATATAGTGAGTTGTGACTTCTAAACATATTATACGTAAAGCAAACAAAATAACATTTAATAATACAAAAGAGAAAGTGCAAAAACCAAAATAATTTAAATTACTTTCTTCTTTTTCTTCCTAGCGTGTTGCTGGTCTAGCAGCAGGTAACAGGTTCCGCTTTCCTACTTAAACTCCTCCAGTACTACACTACTTTATGCTTTAGATCATGGTAGCCACTTGTCAAAACTTTTCAAATGCTAAAAGAGGGACCGAGCTTTATCGTCGATATGATTGGGTATAAAATACCATTGCCACTTGTTGCGAGTTTGCCCACTAAAGAAGGCTTCATAACATTGTGTCGATCAATATAGTTGCAAAAATAATTAGAAATTCCGAATCGTATCTTATTTAATGCGTTAATAGACTGTACACGTCATCACAAAGCGCAGTACCATCTTCAAAGGTGACGTGGATCAAAGTTAGAATAAAAATCTATGGCTTACCCAAAACACAACATTGAAAACAAAAAGAAAAGTCTTCAAGCAGGCGATGACCGCCACGTTCTTAAATTGATTTCCCATTTTTCATATTATACTGTTACAGTACATTCTTTTTGTTGACTAGTTAGACGCACAGTAACGAAGGCAATGCAATGGATGCTGTGGTCTATCGCAAGGGTGGGTTCGGAGCTTACAAGGCGCATGCGTCATATAATCGGCGTCTCTGTTTGTAAATATGAGATGCCTATTTAGTTTTATTGCTCTTATGAATCATCATTTACCACTAAGGTAATAAGTATAATAAGTTACAAAAATACGTTATTGTGAGCTAAATGATGATTAAATTACACTGAAAGCCTACAAGGAATGATTGTTTTTTTCACAAGTCCATAAACAGCTATACCTATAAAACATAACATGAAAATACGGTCTACCAATGGTTGGTCTTATTTTAAATAAGTGTATACCTAAATAATAATGCTTCATAGTATTACATATTCTTTGCGCGCAGATGTACTTACATTTTACTGGTGATAGGGGGCACTGTAAGCCCACACGGTTAGATACCATAATCCACTGGTATTACACATTTACTGGTGGTAGGACCTCTTGTGAGTCCGCACGGGTAGGTACCATCACCCCGCCTATTTCTGCCGTGAAGCAGGAATGCGTTTCGACTTGAAGGGCCGCCGCTCTAATCATACTGAGACCTTAGAATTTATGTCTCAAGGTGGGTAGCGCATTTACGTTGTAGATGTCTGTGGGCTCCAGTAACCACTTAACACCAGGTGGGCTCGTTCACCCATCTAAGCAATAAAAAAATCCACCCTATTTCTACTTCGAAGCATTCATGCGTTACGGTTTTGAAGAGTAAAGAAAGATGTTATACAAAACTTCGGCCTCATGATGGTGTCCCCGTAATGTCCATGGGCTCCGGCATTTAACACTAGATGAACTATCGATTATTTCACCCCATAACAAATAAGAAAATCGTTTGGGAATCTCTGAGTCTGCGGAGGGACTTCGCTTCCCTCTGTATTTTGTACCGTATGTTACATAGGGAGTGCTCTGAGGAATTGTTTGAGATGGTTCCATTATCCCGCCTGCCACCAGAGTAGAGTTCATCCATACTACCTTGATCCACTACGTTCATACCCAGTGCGTTTCCAGTGATCTTTTTTGCCACGTACCATCCGGCTTTGGAATGAGCTCCCCTCGACGCTGTTTCCTGAGCGCTATGACATGTCCTTCTTCAAACGAGGCTTGTGGAGATTACTTAACGGTAGGCAGCGGCTTGGTTCTGCCCATAGCATTGCTGAAGTTCATGGGCGATGGTAACCACTCACTATCAGGTGGACCGTATGCTCGTCTGCCTACAAGGGCAATAAAAAAGAAAAGAATATGTTTAACAATGACATATTCAAGGATCTTCCGAATTTTATTGAAGAATTATTTTGCGTAGATAGGTAAACCATCGTTTCTAGCGTTTCTGAAGGCTATGGAGCATGTCACCCCCCACATTCTTGACATGAGGTCGAAGTCCTAACTACCTTATTAACGGTTATATATTATTATATCTGTGTATTTTTAAAACTAAGTAAACGAATGCTTTGCTTTGGATCTGCTAGCTTAAATAGTCAGGTGGGCGTCCGACGGACTCAATACACTGTCTATCAACATTAAAATCTAACCAAATTATTTTGCTCATGCTAAGTTCTGTTTTTAAATCCTTTCAACCACAAATGCCACAAATAACTGTCCGTATCCAAAAGCGTTTGTATCCTACTAATGGTGGACGGCCGGTGACTCGCTTGTCAGTTTGTCAGTCGTTCTACGGCGTTTGAACGACGAACGCACGTTTCCTACGTCTCTGGGTAGTGAACGAACAGCGATATAAAACACGTTGTTTCAAAAAAAAAAAAAAAATCGAATGTAAATTTTTGAACGAAGACATTATGTCAAATTATTTGAATATTATTATAGTTGGAGTTTTTTATTTAATAACATCTGGTTCTCCGATTCCCGAAATTGAAGATAATGAAGGTGAGTAATATCAATAATATCCTCATTATATTTAATAAAAAATTGGCATTATGATTTAAGATTGTATAGTTATAGTTGTATTGTTTGGAAACGCGTAAATGTATTTTTTTTAAACTGATCGCATTGATAAGAACTACCTACATACCTACCTATTAAAAATTCTGTCACTTTCAATTTTCCGTCTCTGACGCCGATGACCTGTTATTATTATAAGCTATTCTATCTTACTCAACATTCTCTTAAAAGACGTCTAAAACATTTCAAAGCTAAACCCGCAGACCATTATTCGCAATTAGTGAAAGTTTCAGTATATTGTCATTGAATTTTAGTAATTAAGGTAGCGCATACCTACTTATGACTGAACTTACTTGGTGAATTTCAATCACATTTATGTAATCACACCGCTTATTACAAATAAAATTCTAACGTGACTTTTAATTACGTAAATTTTATCTGACTGCACAGACGTTACGGTTTTTATTTACCGAATTGCGTATGATATTTTTAGTGCGTTACGTGATTTTTCGTTCAGAATAATTCCAATACTTTTAGAGCTAAAAAACACAGAAAATTTAATTGGATGTATCGCTGCTTCTCCAGAATCAAATAGCTATCGTAGGTTTAATAATTACGAGACTGTTTCGAACTTGGAGCTCACTATAAAATTACCATGTTCCTAAAATCGCTACAGTAGTACAAACGAATAGACAGACATAAAAAACCGTTAATTTCGGAACAAGTTCAAACTCTAAGGAGGTATATTTTGTTTATCAAATGTACCAATTAACAATAAATGTATTGTTAGTTACAAATATTCTAAATTCAATTTTCCTATGTAAATTCAAATAATTCACGTTTTAATTCTGTGACAAATTCACTAATTATTTTACCGGAACCCATAGAAATCACGAAGCGATCTTTGGGATTGAGTCGAACCAAAAACACTAAACTCAAGGTTTATTCACAAATATTCACACAATTAATTTATGAAAATTAACAATAAATTGACAGTTACTCGATTTTTCAAAATGGTGCTTATTAAAACGACCGATGAAGCAGGTGCCGACCTAAAAAGTGGTAGTGAGTGTCGACATGTAAGTAGAATAACTACTTTTTTGCTCTGAATTACATCGCAAATGTTTGTTACTCACGTAAAGTTTACAATAAAAGTGCCTAAATGGTCATGGTACTTCGTTTTGTTTCAAGCCAATTTTAGTGTCTCTCAAATTTCACATTTATATCCAGGTTGTTTTTAAGCTACATTGGCAATGCAGAAATAAATAAATAAATACTATTATTTCTTTAAAGCGTACAGTAGTTAATGTTCGAATTTTACATTAATTGTTACGTGGGCTGTACTTATTCTAATTTACCTGTTCAAGTAATGGCTTTAGGCAGGTTGAAAACTAAGGCGAGTCAGCATATTTTGCTTTTTAAATTTTTTAATATTATATAATAGTTTCTTATTGCTTCGACTACAAGCACTCATTGAGATCATTAACCATTAATCAAAGCAATAAGAAAAAAAAATTAGAAACGTTTCAGATAGTGATTTAATCAATTTGAAATCTTTGAAAGAATGGTTCTAGATTGACATTTTATGTAGCGACAAAATACGTTCTCTCAAAGTAGTAACGAATTTACTATTTATTTAATCCCACTATTTAATTTATATCGTTTTCTCTGATCGAACATTATTCCAATGGAGGGGATGATGTTATCCCAAGAAATACGTACGATAGTAAATACTATTGACCTATTTCAAATTCGGATAATGTTTATTGGGACTGTTTCTCTAAGACATCTTCTATTAAACTAAATTTAATGGAATCGTTACTCTTTAGGGCACGTATGAACTAGATGTAATATAATATAATAATATACATAGAAAGTTATAGTTGTTTATCTAACGGAAATAAATTTTAATAAATTTGAATTAAAAATAGTGTAAGAAAAATGATTTTATTGTAAAACAATTCCTTCAATTTTTTTTTCAATTTTTTTTAAATATTGATTTGTCTTCACTCCTTAATAAGTATACCAGATTTCTAATTAATCCGACGTTTTGATGGGGGTCAAAATCATGTTCAAAGATTCCGTTACAAACATACATACATGCGTCTGAAGCTAATAAAAGCGTATTAAAAATTGGTTGCATCGTTATTATCAGCTAGTTAATGGCACAGCGACAGAAACCGTGGCTAAAGTGCCAATGACAACCGTCAAAATTGTATTAACTAAACAAACCATGGGAGAACGCACAAAAAACGAAAACAAATACACAAAATCGAGCTATACTGTATTCAATTATCATATTAGATACCCACATTTACATATGTAGTGCAAAACATCCGAATGCCTGTCTAAATTTGGGTGGAATAACGAACTAGAAAAAAAATTAAATTATAAATTACAAAAAATTCGGTGACACGATTTGCAGATGCCGAATTGTGATGATTGTCGTTAGGTTATTATATTTTAGTAATGAATTTGTCCCAATAATATTATTATAACGACTTATTTTTATATATTAGTTTTACCGTAGAGATTTTTCAACAAAAACGATTTACGGAGTTTAATCTGTGGTAGGGAGCGGCTAGTTGACTTCGAGATGTTCCTAAGCAACCGATTCAGAGTTTTTACGTTCGCTATCGGATCACGATAAAACCTTACCTGAATACAATATTACGAAACATTACACTTTTCGTGTAACATCCAAAGCAAAACTGTTAAGTCACGTTTTTAAAATTACTGTTACCTTCAAAGGAAACTTGATGCGGTATTTAATGTTGTCGCATGCTAAGTTCACGCAACGATATTCCGACATAGTCCCGCTCCCGACAATGCGAGCTTACCGCAAACTGTCGATATTTTACACTTTTCTCACATCGCGCCACAACCTTAACGGTATTATGTCATTTAAGTTAAATGGAATGTTCCTTCTGATTTTGTACTAAGGCATCGACGGATTAAAGAGGACACAGCGTCGCGTCTACTCTGATAGCGGTATCTCACGGAAGGCATCGCTACTGCATTCGAGTCCCGAGGCGCCTGTGACATATTTACGGCAGCAGGAAATGTTCATCTAGTGTTATCTGTGTCACGGATCGCGGTTGCGGCGGGAACGCGAATCCATCTGCAGTAGTTTATCTCGGTATCATTCTAAGATCACCGACCGAATTAAACGCGCATTACGGAAAAACTTTTATTCCCAACACAATAATTTTACGTGATGTACAGTGTGAACGGTCTGTTTGCTATCTCTATCATTTGTATCAAATATTTCATTGTTTACATGACATGATTCGATCCGTCTCGGTTTGATCGTTACCAAACCTTTAACATTTTATATCTGGGTCGGGCAATTGTTGAGTACTCGTAGCGAATTGGAAGTCATGTACCGTTTTGGGTAAAGTCACACTTAATATGACCTTTATTGTCTTATAGTCATATCTCTAAACGAATTAAACAACACAGCAATTCAATATCACCACTATAGTTGATGACACGGCATAAATTATGACGTTTATGATTGACATGAAAGTGATTTTAAGTAATTAAATAAATTACTTTGGGATCTCGCATTAAGGGACAATACACAAGAAAGCGATGCGGGTTTATTTTATTTGGGTTGTTTTATCTATCTTCTATCTATATATATAAAAATGAATTGCTGTTCGTTAGTCTCGCTAAAACTCGAGAGCGGCTGGACCGATTTGGCTAATTTTGGTCTTGAATTATTTGTGGAAGAGAAGCTGTGTCCAGAGAATGTTTAAAAGGTAGATAAATATGAAAATGCTCGGTATTAAATAAAAATAACAAATTTGTTTTTCCTTTGATGTGTCCCCCCCCCGTCGGACGGATTCCTTTTGGTTTGTTTTAAGTTTATTTTATACAAAAGTTTAGGTCTTTTATTTGTCGATTGAGGCAGTACGAAGTCTGCCGGGTCAGCTAGTTTTAAATAAAAATTTAATTAAATTTAATTAATTAAATTTCATTAAATTTTTATTTAAAATTATAATTATATAATAATTAATTAATAATATAATAATTAATTAAAATTTAATTAAATTAGTATCCGGAGTGAAAATGGGAACCCTGGATAGAAGTTGAAAACCAGATTCTGTTGCTAATTGGGCATTTTTGTACAATACTTATCTCACTATTTTTTCATTCATTTCGTAGTGCGAATCAAACTGCAGTACTCTATAATACGTTTGTGAATAAACTACAACTTCTGTTTAAATGAGTTTAATTTTAAAGGATGCTGAGACAGTAAATTACTATGTTGTGATCGGGCATCCGCAAGATTTGTTAGGAGTACTATCAACCAAATAATCAAACTACAACAGCCAAACTTACTGATGGTAGGACCTCTTGTGAGTCCGCACGGGTAGGTTCCACCGCCCTGCCTATTTCTGCCGCGTTTGAAGGGTGGGGCAGCCGTTGTAACTACACTGAGACCTTAGAACTTATATCTCAAGGTGGGTGGCGGTCTGCTCTCAACACCTGCAGATCGTTGAGTCTCACATACCCCGCGCGCCCCCTAGGCGCGGGGACCTCGTAGGAGGTTCGGCCCTCGGCCCGGAAAAAAAAAAAAAAAAGGGTGGCGCATTTACGTCGTGGATGTCTATGGGCTCCAGTAAGCACTTAACACCAGGTGGGCTGTGAACTCGTCCACCCATCTAAGCAATAAAAAAAAAGTCTTTGGTACAGTAAAATTATCGGAGGGAATGAAAATGAAAACTTATATTCAGTATGAAGTTACATAGTTTACCTGTCATAAGAGGTTTTATCCATTGTTAATATGAGGATATCACAACTAGGGACTTTTTTTTTTTTTTTTAACGCTGGGGAATCCATTTACGGATACCCGGTCGAGAGGGGTAATAGACCGGGTTATGTCGGACTCCGGCGCCTCCAGAGAAGAAGAGGGAGAAGAGGAAGACCAAAGTCCTCCTCTTCTTCCAATTCCTACCGGGAGACTACGCCTTGAGAAAGGCGCGCGAGGCGCTGCGCGGCGTCTACCACGCAGGACCCGCCCCGCAAGACCGACTACCGACTAAACCCCATCGAGCTCCACCACTCCGACTCCACGAAACCTACGGTACCGCACAATGCGCGCCGCAGGCTCGCCGTCGCCGGTACCCATCCTGACAATAGGACGGGATCCAATCCCCGGGAAGATCCCGCAGGACGTCGTCTCAGGAGACACCGGACTTAACGAAACTATTTATTATTATTATTTTTATTAGTCTGTACTTAGAGAAATGCTGGTATGCACATATGCAGTGTAAAATGAGTCCGCATGTAAATGCGTTATACTGAATTACATTTTTATGCATTATTATCTCAAATTATCGAAAATTCATAATAAAATATTGTCACTAATTTACATATATCCACATATTATTCAACCATCAGAAGAATGCGATTGATTCAAAATGTAATACACAACATTTATCCTAAATTGATACAATATCTTATTTCTCAATGATTAATCATTCGTTAGTAGATTATGAAGATATAAAAAATAGGAAAGAAAATAATATATATATTTTTTAAACCGTAAACATATCGTCACCTTAGATATTAACCGTTTATTCGACCACAAACTCACAAGAACACGGATGCGTTGAAAACATTTTTATCATTTGTTATATAAAAAAACGAATTATTTAAAACAATGCTATATTTGAAGGTATTTTAAAACAATTGACTAGCGGTAAATACATACTTCATATTATTATTACGTTTGCGATTCGTACGTAGTTCAATTTTATTTTTTATTTATCGCTTTGATGGGTGGACGCGCTTACGGCCCACCTGGTTTTAAGTGGTTACGTGCAACTCATAGACATCAACAATGTATGTACCGTCACCCATCTTGAGGAATAAGTTCTAAGACTCAGTTTTTACATAACAACGGCTGCCCCCGACATCCATTACTGCTTCACCGCAAAAATAGGCAAGGTGGAGGTGGAGGTACCTGTTCTGACTCGCAAGACGTCCTACCACCAGTAAAATTTCTTCGTTAGAATCGTTTTGTAAGATTAGATTCGCTAAAACAAAAACCTAAGTCTAATAAATAATGTAATTTAATGCTTAAAAATACAGAGGATGTTTTTTTGGGATGGAATTGTAAGCTTTTTCGTATTCAAGTTCACATGTGACCTTGACCCTGGCATAGGTGGCAGGTTCGAAAATGAAGTTGATATTGTTTTTTTTTAAGCTTCTTTTATATTTGCAACGACCACAAAGCGGTCATGTGTGAAACTACTTTCACTGAGCCGAACATGTTTGACTGGATGTCGCATTAATTAGCTGATAATTACGTTTCCGATCTTCCGATACAAGAGACTTATTGTCGTGCATGTTTGATTCAAATTAGAATGTATACGGTCGATTGATCTGATCGAGCGATGTGTTAAATTCACGGAGCATACCTAGTAGCCTACATATCGCACGTATTAGCACCGTTTACAATTCTATTAAGCAATTGATATTTCAATAGTTCTTTGGTATAAATAACAATGGACATGCATGCACTAGTCGATTTCAATTCAACTGTCTAACTATGAAAATGCGGTTAATAAATAATTTAATAACCAACTTAATAATACATTTTCAACGAAAACCTACGAGCTGTCAATAGTATCCATTCATAAGTGGCATTGAATAGATGCTTAATGCACGGCTTTCCGGAATAAATTATAGACATGTAGTTGCATAGTAGAGTTAGATATTTAATCGTAAACTTAGTAATGGGGCTTAAGTTAAGCGAAATGATTTTCGGCCGGTGTGCATTATTTAATTTTATGAAAATCTTAATTTAATGCGTTTAAAATACAGTACAATTTTGCTTTCGAGCATTTCACAGCAGTTCTTAAAAAAATATGTACGAAAAAAAGGATTGTATTAGACTTGTCGTTGTTACGTTGAGTTTTCCCGGTATAAAGAGTCCATGGCGGCCCAGTTAATTTCTATATATCCATTGGTAAGTAAAATCTTGAACCTGTGAACCAATGACCACCTTTCGTATTTATTTTAAGAAATATCCCCATAAAATTATATAAAATAATCCTATCCAGGATAAACACTGTTTATGTGCGATTTTTTTATCAATATTCGTTCAGACATTTTTGGGTGGTTTTGTAACAAAAAAAGGTTCTTAGTTACTTTGGTCATATTGCTCGGCAGCCACCAGACAACTTTGAAAGGTTGATTGTGGTGGGCAAGGTAGAAAGGAAAAGACCCGCCGGCCGGCCACCAAACCGTTGGTCGGATCAGATAACTGCGCTCACTGGACTCTGTTACCAACGCCCTGAGAGAAGCCGAAAACCGAAGCAAATGGAAGCTGAGGGTACAAAGAGCCACGAAGGGCTTTCAAGGACACGACCTTCAGCAATGAAGTATTCGACTAAGAAGAAGAAGTAAAAAACATCCGAACATTCACACAATTAACAAACCCATTCTAAATAAACAATTCTTACAGTTAAAAATCAGCTAACGTACACAGCTTACCATCTAAATAGTAATGGTTGTTTTCTTCCCGTTTCAGAAATATGCACTTGATCATATTAAGTACAACGATAAATTTATAATGAGCTTGCTAAATTAATAATGTGTTGTGTGAACACACCTCAACAACTGTGAACAGCTTTTCTCGTAACATTCATATTACGTTGACTAACGTAAGTTGATTTCCGCTGCGGGCTTGTAGACACACCCTACAATTATTGTTTTAAAATCTATTAAGGTAAATAATTAATCAGTACATTTATAAACTTGGAATGTTAAAACTAATTAAAAACTCTAGTCGTTTCGATTATTTATTTGAGACAAAAAAAAATAGTTATTCGTAGATTCGAATATCTTGAATATCATGTCCACCACTCATGTAACCTTAAGAAAATACGTTGCTATCAATTATTTATAGTGGTTAGTTGTATCTAAGTATTTACCGTTGCACGGATGCATAGCCGGTAGGCCTAACACGATAAATCTAGTTCAGTCTAGTATATTATTATGGTTAATTTAAGGTAGAAGAAGTAAACTTTGAACTTTGGATGAATACGTTTACCGTATTTCGACGAGAAGACATACATACGACATACGCCATCCCTTTCGGACTGTAGGGGAATCCCTGATAGAATTAAAATGTCCCTGATCGTTTATTACGATTGTGGCTTTTAGGGCAGATCTCGAATAAAGTAAATAAGGCGTGATAGCGCAGTATAGTATTTCTTAATTTCAATACACGGATTTCCAAATATGAAACTCTGTAGGTATATCTCTTGAACGTTGTAGAATATATTTTTTAATTTTTTAAATGCTGATTGGTAAAAAGTCGATCAACCGCCTACAATACTTGCAGATATGGAGAAGCGAGATGGACAATGACAAATACGAACTTTGTTATTTTGGGGTGAGATCATTGTAGTGTGTGATGTGAGATCATACCTTTTTTTAAATAACTGCACACATCACACACTGCCTTCTGATTCGAAACTAGGATTCTTGTACCATGGGAATCATAGACTGATATCCATTGAACCTTTAAATATATATCATAACAAACATATTCATCTGAAGCGAACGAAAGTGGGAATCGAGCACAAAACCCTCGGATCAAGAGTCAATCACCCTATCTAAGTACTAGACCATCGACTCAGTATTACATAATATGTACAAATTTCAGTTGGATAGCCAAATTAATAAGTAGCAGCACAAATTTTTTTAGATTTTTCTGTTCAATCTTTTGCCTGTTAAAATAAAATGTTACATGCAGATACGATGTAACATTATCTTAGAACGAGGCGATCGAATGGGCTGAGTTCTTTTTCGTTGTGTTCGTAATGATCAGAAGATTTTTTTGAGAAGTCCACAGCAATTGGCGACAATTTGTATGGTATTTATTGTTTCAATCTAAATGAAAAAAAAAAGTTTAATTTTGAAGTTTTAATATCGATAGTCTTCTTCCGATAAAAAAATATAATTAACTTAAAACAAAAAAAATCAACTCTAAGCCTGTTACATAATAGTGTTTTTAATGTAGATAAAAACGAAAGTTTAAAACAAGTATTTTTTTTTAGTGTATAAATTAAGAGCTCTGGTAATGCTAATGTTTTAATTACCAAAAACTTTTTTAAAAATAACAACACCATATCCAATATATAGCTCTTGTATTGTCTTGATTACTCTGTTTTTAACAATGTTCATAAAGTGGCTGCTGTGTATTGTTGGTGTATACCTACTACTGTTGAAATCGGTTGCTTAAATTACGGGATGAATGTAGCAATTAAAAATAAAATAAAAAAACGAATTAAAAAATCTAATCCGACAATGAGCGATACGAATTCAGCGAACTAAACGGGACATCTTAAAATACATGAAAGCTCCGATTTAGCGCTGTTCAAATGTTGTAAGCTTTGCAATTTAAAACAGTAATCTACTTATAAGGTGAATTTAGTATACAAAATAGCATTTACTTCGGTACAGTTAGGTGATTGTTAAAATTAATCTATCCAACTCTTTTTCGGTTTCGTCTGACCCCATTTTCTTTAGTGGCCAAACAGTATTGTGACAAAGTTACGGACTTGTTATGTTTTGCGAGGCGTACGGAGTTGTCTGCTTTGTTCTGTACGCGAGCGGTCGACAGTGGGTCACTTTTAATTGAATTCGGTAATACTGTTATTATACACGCACGGCCAACAATTGAATATACCTAGTTTAGATCGCGTTCGCTCTTGTTTAGCTGTACCGGCTCGTTAGGAGCCATAGCCGACGGCCGCATTCAAATGAATCAGCATTTGGCAGTTAGATTTCAATAATCAATACTTGCAGTCGATATTTGGAATAATTAAATAGACTTTTACAGTTTAATTGTCATTAAGCTATTTCTGAAGTTTTGAATACTTTAAAAAAATAAAATTATCTCTACGCCCAATGAAAATCGAAGAACATACTATATATTATTTAGAATTCAAACTATTTGCATACCACCTACTCACATTTGATATCTCTAAAATGAAAAAAAACATATTTTTTTGTTTAAAAAAAATTTCTTAATAACGACTAAATTAATGTAATTGTGTAGAAATGTCACTTCAGGACATTAACACATTAACATTTTACTGGTGGTAGGACCTCATGTGATTCTGGACGGGTAGGCACCACCACCCCGCCTATTTCTGCCGTGAAGCAGTAATGCGTTTCGGCTTGAAGGGTGGGGCAGCCGTTGTTTGTAACTATTCTGAGACCTTAGAACTTATATCTCAAGGTGGGTGGCGTATTTGCGTTGTAAATGTCTATGGGCTCCAGTAACCACTTAACACCAGGTGGGCTGTGAGCTCGTCCACCCATATAAGCAATAAAAAAAAAAAAAAATACACTGGGTCTACTCTTAGTAGGTACTCACTTTGTAGCACTTGCCTATAGTCTCACTGCGATCTTAAATTAGCACAAAATATCCCAGCTTACCGTGTAAGCGTTTGGTATTCGTTTCAATAAAACTTTAATGATGCAAAATGTTTTCTTTAATGTCAAAGGGTACAATAGAAATGGTAATTTGTTTTCAAATCAGGTAAGTACCGCAGGTGACGCAACCCCAATACTAAGCGAGAGGCATAGTGAGTCCGTTATGACGTCGCTGTTGTCAAGCCTAAAACAATCAGATCTTTGAGTTCTCGACGTGAGGGCATCCGTGCATATCATCGACCTCCTTATATTTAATTTTACTACAGATTACTATAAAGTGCAATGGAGGTTGGACCTGCGCGATTAAAGTCAATTGTGGTCTGAAGTAGGTATCGAGGTGGGTAACTAATACTAGGCGCGATGTTTTAATAAAGTTTATAATATAGTTTTTTTTCTACCTAGCTTGAGAGGACGACGACCTTGAGAGGATATTTCAGCATAACCTTAACAAGTAGGTGAGCTCACGGTGCTCAAACCTGACGACGTTGCTAGCACGAACCCTAGCAAGAGCCGTGCTTCGCAGAGTCTACCACTGGATCGGAAACGCGACCCACTGAGAAGATCCGGCGAGAAACTCCGAGAAACGGCTGTGTGTGAGGGTTAATTTACTCGTGGAGGGTTCGACGAGAACGATGACCGGTGTTGGAGGTACCTAAAAGCAGCGTTAGTGGATCGGGAGGATCCGAAATGACGTGTTTGGGGCGACGTCGACTGCTTTCCATTCTATCCGCAGGATCGGGAATGTAGTTACCGGCGGCCACGACGAGAGGATTCTCATGTCGTGCCGCTTTATCGAAGTGGCATACTATAGTGTAGATCGAAAATCTATATGAACAATGGTCCGGTGACACTATAGAATTTGATGGGCCAATAATGCCAGGACAGGAAGAACGCGTGAAGCCCTATTGTTTGGCTGTGTCGTTTCGCGCCACTCGCTCCGCATAATACGGACGAAACATTTGTCATAAAATTGTGTATTCACGAATTAAATGTTAACTATAATTTTAAAAGTACCTACGTTAATAATATTGTGTCATTGTGATTTCATTGGTTTTTGGTAAATTCTTTGAAGGTTACGAATACTATTTGTACATATAGGTTTAGTTAACTGTAGTTAGCTTCCCTTCGACGGCAATAAAAAAAAAACGCGCGTTTCAAACGCGGTAGTAGTGAAACCTTCAATGGCATTCTATTATTTCGCAGGCTAAATCTTGTAGGTATATTTCTAATTTTAATTTCGCTTTTTTCTTTTGTTGAGTTTTAAATGACACCGAACACTAAAGAAGTCTTGTTCACCGTCCTGGCCGAACCCGTTGCTTGCGACGAAGGCCTCGCCGAGTATATTAACCTACACAGCCCACTGAGTTTCTTGCCGGATCTTCTCAGTGAGTCGCATTTCCCATCCGGTGGAAGAAGCACTGTTCTTGCTAGGGCCAGTGTTAGCAGCATTTCCGGTTTGAGCCCCGTGAGCTAACCCACACGTTAAGGCGAAGCTGAAATAGCCTCCCAAGGCTATCGGCATAGGTAGGTAAAAAAAGAAAAAGAAGTTTTCGCTTCAAAAAGTTTTATTTTTTCTGACACTACATTGCAACAAAGCTAAAAGCAACTGTTTTGAAGAGTGAGATCAGTAGGCAGCGGCTTGCATTTGCCCGTGACATTGCTGACGCTTATGAACGACGATGACTATTTACCACCAGGTAGACCATACGCTCCTCTGGCTACCCACCCTCTCTACTTATGTGAATTGTGAACTGAATTTAAAATAAAAAGTATTACATACATTAGATTCTTTATTTTGATTACACAGATAGTACTAATAATTGTATGGCCCTGGCTATTAAACAATACCGGTGATTACAATGGGCGTCGCGGTTCAGTCGTCAGGTCATGCCCGCGCATCCGTCATACCCGTGCCAATCTGTGCCATTTATACCGCTGCTACAGTAATATAATAGCTGGCTCCGGTACTAATAATGTCAGTAGGCAAATACTGAAAAATGCAATATTTTACTTTAACACGCTGATCGTTTTCCAAGTAATTGAGACGTTCGTTAATTTTAAAGGAGAAAAAGACAGTGAAAAAATTACAATGCAATTAAGATTTCCGTCTCAAGGTGGGCAATGGCATTCAAATAGGGACTGTCAATAAGTTCCAATAGCCGTTTAAAATCAGATGGAAAAACGACATATCCTTGATGCGATAAAACCGTTATGAGATAAAATAATCGAAATAATTATAATTTGTTTTTTTTTTTAGTAAAAATACTTTAATTTTGTATCAAAAATTAAATTTAGCAATATGGGATTTAATTAATATTTTCAAAATATACTTTATTGCAGGTTGTTATATTTTATTCTAATCTGCATAGTTATTTCAAATAAATAACGCTTAGACTTAGCAAGCGGTAGCGTGAAGCTTCCTCATTACTTGGTCCGAGGTCACGTTTGTTTTGGAAACCAACAGTAGTCTGCGGTAAAATGTTATTTTTGTTTTTATATAGTATTTCGTTTTTGGCGCATTACTGGTCTTGTTGTTTAGGTCAGGACATTTATGGCATTACGATATTCATGAAATGACTAAATTTACGTAGGTATGTTGTTTTTAAAATATTTTTTTTGTTAATCACTTTCGTTTTAATAAGAAACTACGAAATAATAAACTGCAGAGGTTTTAATTTGGAATATTCCTAAATTTAGATTGCATTTTAGAGGAAATTGTCTTAAATGTGCCCTGTCATCATTTTAAAAACATGCTCCACTTTTACAAAATGATGAGATGTCCGCAGCTTAGATACACTGACTCATAAAAAAATTAATGAGACAATTCAAAAAAAAATGGCTCTTCAAAAATCTTAAGATGTAAAGATAAATAAGAAGTGCTTTAACTTGTTTTAAGGTCACCAATGCAGTTTAGTTTAAGCTTTTCGTAATAACTGTAAAGTAAGCACGCATATTATAAAGTTTATTGATATTCTTCACATGACCAGGGTAAATAAATACCGCCATTTAGCGAAAGGTTTGTTACGGCTTGATAGATTAGAGTGCCCTAGACCTTACCGTGACTACGTACTTGGAGTTATTCAGACACGTGAATAGTAAGTTTATATCAATTTAATTTTAATGACCGAAAATAATTTGTATAAATATTAAGCACGTCTATAGGTAAGAATGACTAAGCTACCACAAGCTCACGAGTATTACGATTTGCTCAATTTCACTTATGCGCTTCATAGACTTTCCTATACAGGCACAGTTTTAATTATTGCTTATTACCAATCGGTTCGCGGCACTTTCAAAACCCGTACTTTCGTTATAGCGACTATAGGATCTTATTACATACATATGCGTGAAAGTAACACATAATTATCTAAAGCAAGTTCGGGCCAGTGAGCAAGTCATTAGGTGAGTGGTTCGCTCGAACCGCTCTGTTGTCATCCATGCGTGAGACGACCGCGGCCATCAAAGGTCTAGGACAGTTTCTATGTAAATTGAGTCAACGTTTTCTCTTTAACACGTTGAACGCCAGACTAGAACCCTTGTTTAGCCCAGTGTGCCGCGGAGGACAATAAGTGACCGCCATTAAGTTGGGTAAAATAATGATTACATATAGCTTTTGTTTCCGTATGTCCCCCACATTATTTTGAGTTATTTCTTGACAATATTTACGAAAAAACACCCCAAATATATATATTGGAGTGCGTGCGGCTCTAGAGGAAAGTACGCCTTTGATACATGGTGTCCGTCATGGCGTTCAACGTCTTAATGTTTGAAGTTAAGATACCCACAGGACGTAGACTTCGAGATAGACTAGTTATTCCCAGTACAGTAGTCATTACGATACAACTAGACCACGGGATTGTACTTGTTATTATAATATATCCGGCTATTTATCAGACAAAAATAACCTAACAAGTTTTCGAACGACTTTCACGTTGAAGGATAGTATCGTGCAATAATATAAGTCCAGGCAGGTATCTCAATTAGCATTATGCTTTTTTCTGCCTCGAAACAGTGGTGCGTTTTGGGTTTGAAGGGAGTTAAATAATGCAAGTCTGCTTCATTGTTCCAAGTTAAAGAGCGGTATTAGCGTTGTGGTATCTTTGGATAGCCTAACTTTTGGATACCCGGCGTAAAGAAAAACATGGGTGCTGAGACATTTTATGAATAAAAATTGTATTACCGTAGAAGACGCCAGGAAGAACATCAAACATTTCTATAGTAAACCACGAAAGGGACAATTACAAACCGGATTTAAAATATCCGTGTAAAAAAGTCGAATAGTCCTTTATTCAAAAACAGAAAAATCTTTTCTTTTATTCATTATATGTTTTAGATGTATATCTGAGAATAGCAGAAATATTAAATAGCAATATTAAAAATTCTAGATTCAAAATTCATTGTAAATTAATGTCAGAAAAACAAAAAATCAGGAAAATGCCTTGTTGTCATTAGTAGTTTCCGTTTAAGGTATTGACTTTAGACCAAATATATATATGCTAGTTTACGCAACAAATAAAATATCTATAGCTTAAAATACGCTTTAATAAGAAATCGAACTAAAAATTAATAAAATATTTACACAACATGTACATATGTGTATGTAATAATAATATGTGAAATTCAAAATCCGTGTGCAAATTTCGAAATTAATCGGATGTCTTGAAGTTGGTAAAACTACTCCGAAAGGTTTCGTTACACAGATAGATACAGATCGAATTATTTTACAATAATAAAAGCGTGTCAAATAATAACAATACATCATCCAACACCGTGATTTAATTCAGAACTAGATGATGACCGAGCTTTGCCCGGTTTTTTTTGTTTGATAACGCCCTCTTGTTATGTCTTTAAAGCGGTTAGTTGCCCTCAATTAAGAAAAATAGTATTATTATTCGCCAATAGATGTCGGGAAGAGTCATAAAGTTGATTATCGATAAAGTTGATTATTGAAAACACGAATAAAACAACATGTTCTGAAAATAAATCGTAGCTAGATGGATTTATCGCCCCCGAAATCCCCTGTATACTAAATTTTATTAAAATCGTTGGAGCCGTTTCCGAGATTCAGATTACATATATATACAAGAATTGCTCGTATAAGAATATTACGATTAAAATTAATGTGTATCATATTTGTTTCAGATGTGCTGCATTTAATAGGAGAGCCGGACTTTCGAGATGTGCGACTCCGTTGGGAATATGGCAAAGTTGATGAGAAAGATAAGCCGAAACTTCTAGCGTTTCAAGTACACTACTGTGAACTTCAAGCCTGGGGACATTCACGATGTCGTACGAAGGTACGCGTGCAGTAATATAGTTCATTATATCCGTTCCAGATGACGGGGCAAAGCAAAGCTGCTGTCGCCCAAAACATATCTTGTCAGATCCCTCGAATAGGTACACATGCTTTTAGACTCTTCAAGCACTGGTCACCGTCCTCGTCAAACTTGTCGATTACGAAGAATTCGACGAGCGAAATAACCCATAGACACAACTAACTGAGTATCTTACCCGATCTTCTCAATAGGTCGCGATTTCGATCCGGTGATAGATTCTGCGAAGCACTGCTCTTGCTAGGATCAGTATTAGCAAATTCTCTCAGATTGACCCCCGTGAGCTCACCTAACAGTTACACCGAAGCTGGAATAGCTTCTTTTAAGGGAAAAATAGTCAAAATTGGTAGTAACCTGCAGTCTTATAAAAGCAGTACATACCTACATAATGCGCGTATTCATTATATTAACGATATACTCGTATACTTATAGTTATTATAAACTAGCGACCCGCCCTCGCTTCGCTTCGGAAACTAATTTATTATTGATTTCTCCACTATTTAATGGAAGTTATTATACATATAAATCTTCCTCTTCAATCACTCTATCTATTAAAAAAAACCGCATCAAAATCCGTTGCGTATTTTTAAAGATTTAAGCATACATAAGGATATAAAGACATATAGGAACAGAGAAAGCGACTTTGTTTTATACTATGTAGTGATAAATAAAACATGTAATTATTTGTAAAACCACAATGAAAGTTATTCGCTTAATATTGCATGTTCATTTATTTTTTAAATAATTATTAAGAAATTATAATATAGCTCAGCATTTCTTCTTTTAAACTTGATTTCATAAATATATTAATGAGTGGGCAAACCTTGAAGCTGTTTATTCGTGTTCCGTTTCAATTTATGCGTAAAAGAACATCGACGCAAAAGCAGTTAGTTACCTATCCTTCTACATTGTGTGCCTCATATAATGAGCCAGTACTCCAAACGGGAGATAATAGTGGTGGAGTACGCGAGCCGTGAATGTTGTGCGACAAGGAACACGCTTACCGGTTACGGATAAAACCGTTTATTCGGACTTCTCTTCTGAGCTACGAGCTCCGTAAAGAACTAAAATGTGACTTAGGTATTGCACGATAACGACTGAAATTTTCCGTCAGCTGTGCTATTTTCACAGTATACGTAATGCCGTTTCGTTGATCGGTCCAACTATTTATTATAAACTAGCTGACCCGACAGACTTCGTAGTGCCTCAATCGATAAGTAAAAGACCTAAAGTTTTGTATAAAATAAACTTAAAACAAACAAAAGGAATCCGTCCGGCGGGGGACACATCAAAGGGAAAACAAAATTGTTATTCTTATTTAATTCCGAGCATTTTCATATTTATCTACCCTTTAAACCTTCTCTGGACTACCACAAATAATTCAAGACCAAACTTAGCCAGATCGGTCCAGCCGCTCTCGAGTTTTAGCGAGAATAACGAACAGCAATTCATTTTTATATTAATAGAAGAAGAAGATTGTAAATTTAAAACAAATTTTATAAATGATTTCAAAAATCAATTTATAAGTGCAATTGTCGAATTTGATCTTAAAAGACGTGTTGTTAAATCTTAATTTATAAACATCCTAGGTCATAGATAACTTGGTGGAGGAGATGTCCACGAGTAGTACAATAGATACATCAACAACGACATCGGGTCCGGTTGCGCGCCGCGGTCGTGCATATAGCACACGCATCACCGGTCTGCGCATGGCCACCACATACTCATTCGAAGTGCGTCCTGTGAGGCGAGACGCACGCGACCTCGCCGACCCGCAGTCGATTGGATCGAAAATCATCATTGTGCCCACAAGAGGATGTTAGTAATTTATAATGTATTATGCTTTTTTAAATGTCAATTTGATCGGTAAGATACAAGTATTTAAAATGCCGGTGCTGGAGACTTAGATATATCAATACAGAAATCTGTACATGCAAAAGCGAACATTGAATACTCGTTTGAAATAAAGAAATTGATCAGGAAGAGTAGCTAAGGATTCACAATTATAGCCTATCAAAAAATATTGTTTCATAGTAAATTATTTTTCCTGCTTTGAAGCAAAGTTGTATTTTAACTTAAAGGGTAGGTCGTTATGCCAAATCAATTTTAAATTTGAACTCGTATTTCCAGATGGGAATATGAATATTCGTAATACTTTGCTTTACGCCTTAAACTTTTCGTCTACTAATCTATACCAGCAGAAATGCAAGCTAAAATGTTCTTCGATAGGTTTAATAAGCAAACGTGCTTAATGCCTATCAGTGTGCTTAGTGCGAGTTTTTTAAAGTTCACGATAGCGTAAAAGTTAGTTCATATTAATTGTATGGAATGGGATCGTCTGCCTACATTTGCCGCTAGGGGCGCTGTTCTAACTGCATACAAAATTGGGCTAACTTTTACGCTATCGAGAAAGTAAAAAAAAAACTCGCACTAAGCATACTGGTGTTAAAAGGTAACCAGAACCGTTAGACGCACCATACGTCCTGACATTTACTGTAACAAAGCCTTACTTACTAAGTTCACAAAATTACGCGTTCGGAACAGTTTCAGCCCGAGCTATCCAGTGCTTACCCCACGCGAGCGAAGTCGAAGTGTCGACGGGACCTTATTTTGGCGGTCGCATAGCCGTCGAGGCAGCGGACGGCGGCCCAGAGCGGTGCTCCATACGAGGCAATCCGAACAGCGCACAAGACGCATACATTTTACGCATCCATCACGACGAGTGTGGGTCCGACGTGAACGAGACAACCGTTGCTACATACGTTATCGTTCAAGAGAATCTACCTATTCTAACCCATAGCACACGACGGTAACTACTTTTAATAATAAAACCCCTTTTTTCGCACGAAGATACTGCTCATTAGATTATGCTCCCGTGAAGTTTTCTCTTGAAGTAACTTGCTCAGCCTTCCTGTTTTTCCGCAAATCCGTCATTATCAGTTTATTTATGTATTTACATTAATGTTACCTCATACCTAAAATGCTTGAAATAACAATTTCCAACCTCTAAGATGAAGAAGAAATCTCAACTTTTTTTTTCTTACTACCTATGCTGATAGCCTTGAGAGGCTATTTCAGCTTCACCCTAACGTGTAAGTGAGCTCACGGGGCTCAAACCGGAGTGTTGCTAACACTGACCCTAGCAAGAGCAGTGCTTCGCAGAATCAGCCATGGATCAGAAACGCGACCCACTGAAAAGATCCGGCGAGAAACTCAGTGGGCCAAAAAATCTCTACAAGCGTTCATTGCTGGTTATATAAATGTTTTACCATGGTTAGTTCATAAAGTGCCCTACCTAAAACTAAACTGTTATCTATTTGTACATGTTTAAGCGTAGTACATAGATTGTATACAGTGATGAGTGAGTTTTCGTTTCTTTTCAGTTTCCTTGTAATATGCACGTATAAGCCGGAGACGTTGACAGTGCGAGCGGGCATTAATTTACCTAAGTCCAGCCCCGGAGATGTCCTGAATAGTTTCAATTCTCATCACACAGGCGATGTGGAGCCTTTTGAGCATCAAGATATGGACTATAATGAACTCAGACCAGCGAGACTTGAAGCCATAAAGGAAGAAACTAAATCAGGTTAAAATTTACAAAAATAATAGTATACAGAAGGCAGAAGAATCTTTACCCTCCCCTTCCCCAATCTTAGTCACAAACTAGACTTCGAATGCAAAAATTTTCAATTAAGTTATCGTATACGGCGTATTGTACCAAGAGTCGATTTACAAAACAATTAAGAATTCCGCCTCATGTGTCAAGATAATTGACGGAATTTCCATCGTCTTCCTATCTATTTTTGTCGCGAAACAGTCTCGCATTGTACCTACTTTGAATGGTGGGATGTCCACTACATACCTAGTACAATTCAATTTTAAGCTTCATAACTCAAGAACAGTCAGCACTTAATACAAAGTCGGCAGATAGATCTACTTAGGTATATTTAAATTCATGATTTCTCATGTTCGCCATGTCCGCAGAAAACAACCCATTGATCTCTTGACATGTTGGAACCGCTACTTCTGGAATTAAAATAATCACTCAAATTCTCTAATCGCTATCTTCTTCTCTTTCAGGTGGTTATAGTGAGATCACTTTGGTAATGTTTTTGGTTGTAGCTGCTTTCGGGGGAATAGCTTTATTAATCTGGAAAGTTGTCCCACAAAGCGCCAAAGACAACGCTTCTGCATCGACAATATCGTCTTTATCTCCTACCAGTATATTTAACAGGCGAAACAGAGACAGATTTTCAGACCACGGTTCTATTTACTCAATCACGTTATCAGATAAAGATGCGGTAGTGAAGAAGCCGACTGAAGCTGACAATACTTCAGAAGCGTGAAAGGAAATAACTAATAATACGAACTAATAACATTCTCTAAATGACATTAAATGGTTAATACTACACTGACTGGGGTGTGACGTAATTATCCCGGGTACGACAGGCGGTATCGTCAGTGATTTTTGCCTTATCTATTTGACTAGTTTTTCAGATTGCATGTAAAGTAAGAAGATTTAAAACAAATGACGCGAACGGAGTTTTTGTAATTCATACACTTTATTGATATTAGCATTAATAGCATTCTATAATGGAGTCTCCTGTCTTAAGCATGAAAGTAGCTATGAAGCAAAACACATCATTTTATATTGCTCTGCTTCATTCTTCCCAACAGCCACGGCACAACAAACACATTTAAATATTATTTTACAAAAAATACTTAATTTACGAAAGGATGTGTCGTATTTAAATTTTTCAACATAAATTTCGTTTGCTGAATGTCTGTAAATAGCGAAAGACGAGCGAATCACGGTGATAGATATTTTCATACATTTGTAGACATACGGCCCATCAAAAGATTATTGATCACCGTCATGTACATTGGCAATGCCCAGTTGCTGCCTATCAAAAGATGAAGCAGAATCAAACATGAGAGACAAATCATAACATTCAAGATAAACCATAGATAATTTATTTTAGAAACGCTTTATGAACTCTGCTGCCGGTGCGGTATGGTAAATCAATATGATGGGATAATCTCAAACAATTTCGCAGAGAAGCATAGCACATATTGCAAAACAAAAAAATGTCATTATCCAGGTAACCGGGGAATACGTGTCTGTGGACACAATGGAGTCACTCTTTCTTTGATATTTTCTCGCAGTATACATGTAGGTGTCGAGATAAGAGTCAACAAGGGATGGCTCTCTTAAATAGTCCCTTTAATTTTTTGGGTTTTGTGTTTGCTGTTTAACTCTACTGTATTAGTTAGTATTTGTGATGCACTGAATTAAGTATTGTTTTTTTACAAATTTGCCATAGGTAAATTGGATAAGGGGACTATTTTCAAATGGATAAGACTTATTTTGGGTAGTCAAATCTTGAATAGTTTGCTTGAACATTCTATTGAGGTTTTTGAATACTCGATTGATTAATATAATTTTAGATTTATAGTGTAGGTAATTATCTTATTATAAGAGTTTAGAAATTTAATCGTATTGTAACATTCTACATAGCAAGCACTAAATGTGAGGTTAAAAAAGTTTGATTTAAAATAAAAGAGAAACATGTACAAAGTTGGTTTTTTATTTATACACAACGTCCGGTCGATCGATAACAAATATTTGTTTTTCCATTTTTATTTCTGGAAATAGAAAATCCTTAACGACATCGTTCAGTTCTTCCAAGGCCAACTGAGCGTGGAGCCTCAAAACCGGATCCTCATTTTCGTCTCTGTATACATTTTTCAATGTCCTATAAATCGGTAGTAAATTATCTTTGAGTTCAAGTAGCGTTTCTTTTCCGAGGCCCTTTATTAAATTGGCGATCACCATGACGGCGGCTCGTCTGCATTCTACTGCGTTGTCGGTTCCTATGATATTCCAAATACAGAGTAAAACCTAAAAACGAACAACATTACTTATAGATTATCTTTATATAAATAAGAAATAGTTTAATCATGTCTTTTCTACTCTGTCAAGTTTTAAGGGTTCAAGTTTGAACAAGCTTGCGGCCCACCTGGTGTTAAGTGGTTATCGAAGCCCACAGACGTCAGAACATAAATGCCGCCATACTGTTAAGTAATTAGGTAAATTATAATTATATTACACAGGCAATTAGGCAAATTATAATTATATTCGAAGTCGTCGTGGCCTAAAGGATAAGACGTCCGGTGCATACGTATCTTGTGATGTACCGGTGTTCGAAACCCGCAGGCGGGTACCAATTTTTCTAATGAAATACGTACTTAACAAATGTTCACGATTGACTTCCACGGTGAAGGAATAACATCGTGTAATAAAAATCAAACCCGCAAAATTATAATTTGCGTAATTACTGGTGGTAGAACCTCTTGTGAGTCCACACGGGTAGGTACCACCGCCCCACCTATTTCTGCCTTGAAGCAGTAATGCGTTTCGGTTTGAAGGGTGGGGCAGCCGTTGTAACCATACTGAGACCTTAGAACTTATATCTCAAGGTGTGTGGCGCATTTACGTTGTAGATGTCTATGGGCTCCAGTAACCACAACACCAGGTAGGCTATGAGCTCGTCCACACATCTAAGCAATAAAAAATAATTAACAAAAAAAACACATTGTTAAACCGTCATTGTGCAAGCCATTAATGGACACGATTTAAATACAGTTAAAATTAGAACAAATTGTATCTGGTTGCGGGATTTAAACACATTAAGCCCATTTAACTGTAAATTTTATTATGATAAAGTATACACACCTCATAAATAATAGTACCCATCTTATAGTGCAGGACTCTCGCTATTTCAGCTAAATTGGAGATAGCAGATGTTCTGATTAGTGGATCATCATCTCGACATCCACACAGCATTGTATTGAGGAGTACCGTTTTATGCACTATTGCCATATCACCTGGAAAAATATATTTTTTTATTGTTTTTTTTTTAAGACAGTGTTTGGTCATTAGCGGTTGCCCATAATTTCAAAATGATTTACTTCTCAACATATGATATTAGGAAGGAACTCTTATTTAGTATATTTACGGATTTCTTTATTTTTCGTTTTGGAAGAACGAGTGACTAAATACACAGCAGAAATTCTCTATACAGCTTAACTGTTAGTTGTTCTGAGTGTTCCAGTATAGGTCAATGCCGTGACAGTTGTATTACTGTCACACCATCCCGTCAGGAGCCCTCTTCTTCGATATAGCGAAGGCGTTCGACAAAGTCTGGCACAACGGTATGATATACTGTATAACATAGGAGTGCCAGACAGACTCGTGCTCATCATACGATACTTCTTGTCGAACCGTTCGTTCCGATATCGAGTCGAGGGAACGCGCTCTCGCCCCCGTCACATAACAGCCGGAGTCCCGCAAGGCTCCGCCCTCTCCCCGTTACTGTTCAGTTTGTATATCAATGATATACCCCGGTTTTCGGAGACCCATCTGGCGCTCTTCGCCGATGACACGGATATCTACTACTCGTGTAGGAAGAAGTCGTTATTGCATCGGCGATTCCAGACCGCAGGTACCACCATGGGATAGTGGTTCCAGAAGTGGTGTATCGACATCAACCCCACGAAAAGCACAGCGGTGCTCTTCAAAAAGGGTCGCCTTCCGAATACCACTTTGAGCATCCCACTCCCGACTAGACGCGTTAAAACCTCCGTCTCCACCCAATCCATACCGCGGGCCCCGAAGTTTAAATACTTAGGCGTCACCCTCGACAGAGGAATGACATGCCGCCCCCACTTAAAGACGGTACGCGACTGGGCCGCCTTCATACTAGGACGCCTCTATCGGATAATTTACAAGTGAAGTAAATTGTCTCTTAGAAATAAGGTGACACTCTACAAAACTTGCATACGCCCCGTCATGACCTATACAAGTGTAGTGTTCGCTCACGCGGCTCAGACTAACTTAAAACCACTCCCAAGTTATTCAATCCCGTTTTTGCAGGACAGCCGCCGGAGCCCCGTGGTTCGTCAGGAACCTGCATGATGACCTGGACCTAGAGTCTATCAGTAAGTATCTACAGTCGGCATCAATGCGCCATTTCGACAAAGCGGCACGACACGAGAACCCTCTCATAGTGGCCGCCGGTAAGTTCATTCCCGATCCTGCGGACCGAATGGTAAACAGTCGACGTCAGCCAGAACACGTCATTTCGGATCCTCCCGATCCACTAACGGTGCTTTTAGGTATCTCAAGCCCCGGTCATCGTTCTCGTCGAACCCGTCGCTTGCAACGAATGGCTCGGCGAGTAAATTTACCCACAGACACAGCTCACTGAGTTTCTCGCTGGATCTTCTCAGTGAGTCGCATTTCCGATCCGGTGGTAGATTCTGCGAAGCACTGCTCTTGCTAGGGTTAGTGTTAGAAACGTCGTCAGGTTTGAGCCCTCGTGAGCTCACCTACTTGTTAGGGTTACATTGAAATGGCCTCTCAAGACCATCACTACAGGTAGGAAAAAAAGCAACAACATTTGGCCCGTTGGTCTACCAAGCACACGCTCGGTGAAAGATGCTCCCTTTGTCGTATACCTACAAACGTTTAATGATACGTTATGTAATTAATTAGCTCATGGCTCCGAATTTGGCTAAGAAAAATGTTTACTTTTACTATATTAATATACACTAGTTTCTTACCTAGCCTTTTTGTTACTTGAACAATAACATCACCGATTTTCATTCTCAATTCTGCTATTTTGTTTTCGACTTCTTGAGTGACTATTTGATTTTGTTCTGAAACTTGTTTTAGGAATTCTTTACATAGTACATGCAGGACGTCTTCAGTACAATGGATACACAGTGAAGCTAAGCCATTTATAGCTGATAGATAAATGTAAGAGTCATTGTCTTTGAGTAGTTCCTGAAATTAAATTAATATAATTGTATAGTACATATATTCATGGTTAAAATTTAGATCAATATCTATTGCACATTCAAACGATTATATGATGACTATTATTATATGATGACGTTTATATGATGATTATATGATGAAAGGTCAATACTATGTGAATAATTTTGCAATTCACTTTCTGAGTATATTAATTTCAGTTAGAATATAGGTATAGAATTAATTTAGATACCTGAAATATGCAGAATATGTAATGCTTTTTAGAAATAGTCTCAGGATCAGCAGAATCTATTAGCTTTGTCAGTTCAATGAGTCCATGAGCTCTGACAGGTAATAAGAAGTCAAGTACATCTGCCACAGCTTTTTCATATTTGGAATTTATTTTCTCACAATTCCCAGTGTTGATGTAGGACAGGGCTTCTTTGGCAAGCAAATGGTTATAATTAGAGTCATCTTTTGATATTTTCTCCAACACTGGTTTCAGTCGATCCAATGTACTTTGCAAACTGTCCCCCTTTATAGCATTTGACAAAATTATATTCAAAAGAACTAAAGCGACTGTGGAGCATTCTTCTTCTGAATTGTAATTTTGGACAATGAAATATTCTATAAACTGAACTACAATGAGAGGATTCTTTTTTAATGACCTAGTTATTTTGGGTGTGTCGGATATCTCAGAGAGTAACTGCAATATTAAGGCATATTGCTCATCAATTTTATCAATCAATACTGGATCATCATCTTCTACCAACAGCATATCTTTATTTGGCTTTTTTTTCCTCTGTATATTTAACTCTGTAGCTATCAATAAAGAGACCTCAAAGACATTGGCAACAAACAAACTATCACCTGAAGCTTCAAATAGTTTCAAGAAATAAATAAGTAACTGGTCTTTCTTTAACACAGCTTTCTCTGAAATTGCTTTTATAGTGACTCCAGCATCATATTCTTCAACCAATATATCTGCTGACTGTAGATGATCTTGTTCAATTAAAATTTTATATATTATACTTGAAACTTCCTCTTTATTTAATTGTTCCATACATCTCAATAGTAGCTCTTTTACTTTTGTTTGCATATCTACATTCTTTGTACACTTTGCTCCAATTAAGAATAATACATAAATATTAGGTTTTATTAATTCCGCAGGCCACTCTATCTTCAAATATGTACATGAATGTAGAATATTGATTTTTTGTTCTATTTCTTGTGGAGAAAAAATAAGAGTGCCAGGTAGTTTAGAGTTAGAAATCATAGTTTCATAGTTTAATGTGTTGAATGTTCCTTTGACCAAGTCAGAAACAGATATATCATCTTTGTACTTGTCATATAGTGTAAGTAAACATGCTATACCAGTTGATGAGTACTGTCTATTGTTTAAGGATAAAACTTGTTTCAACTGTGAACACATGTTTTTTAAGTAATCAGTTTTAGAGTAACCTTTATGCACAACTGATACTATCCTGCAGATCATATCAATTTTTTTCCATTCACAACCAGTATCAGCATTATAGCTTTCAATGAAGCATCTTATCAAACTTAACAATCCACCTGAGGCCAACAATCTTTTACTCATCTCATTTGAAATTACCCTCTGAAGAAAGGCCGGAGGTGTCGGATCTGTTATACTCTGTAATACAAGCAACTCTTTCATGAGTGTAGGCTGGAAACAGGTACTTACTAAATTATCATAGATTTTTAGATACTTTTGTCTATCATTAGTCAATGTTTTGTACATTTCTTCAGTCATGACAAAGTCCTTATATGTTCCTGGTTTCTTCAACGGAGCAAACGACAATTGTATTAGAGCTGCTAAGTAGTCAGACAAATGTAAGGTCATTATTATGTTTTTATAGACAGGTATTTCATATGACCTGTGAATAAAATCTGTACAATCAACTAATATTGAATATTTTTGTTCTTGAGTTAAATTAAAGGAAGGTATTGTATTTGAAAACGAGCATCTTTTTGAAATAGAAATTCCTAGTCCAGGTATAAGGCATGTTGAAACACCAAGCGATGCTACCAACTGGAAGCATGTTCTTAGAACTTTCTGTTGTTTAACACTTATCAATAGGGTATCATCCTTTCTTATTTCTGTCGCTAGCTCATCTATTCCCTCGAATATTTTATGTAAAAGATCTTTCAATAGAACATAGTTGTCAAAATCAGGTTCTCCTTTACTTTTATCTTGGTTTTTAGTATGCTCATTAATGAACATTGATATAAATTTATTAGGACCATCTGAAATTTAAATTTATAGTTCATTATAAATTGAATTAATGAATTAATTTGCATTTTACTTTATACCTATTAAAGAATAAATAGAAACAAAATCGTCAAGGAAGACAACTGTTTAGAAATATTCATCGCTGATTTAATTCAGTGTCCAAAATCAATTATAATCAGGTAAGCTCCTAGACCTCGCCTTCGCTTCCTTTTGCTTAAAATTCAGGCGTGTATACTGATCATAGAAGTATTTTACAGAAACAAAACTATTCCTAAACACATTTGTGAACTAATGAAAATGAAAAAAAGCAGATAAGTATTTTAATACATTATATTTTAAATACCTTTTTGTTGGAAATTTTCCAATTGAGTAAATATATGTTTTATTTCTGACATTATTTGATAATAATAATCAAATCCACAGAACGATACCTACATAATTAAATTGAGACAAATTTATGACAATCACATCAAACTTTTTTTAAAGGGATTTTATAACCTGGTAACTAAAACTTTTAAGTCATATCTTATTTTAATTTTTAATTTAAAATGAGAAGATCTGGTGAGAAACTCCGTGAGTTGTGTCTGTGGCTTTACTTTCTCACCGAGCCCTTCGTCGCAAATGATAGGTTCGACGAGAACGATTACCGGTGCTTCAGGTACCTAAAAGCACCGTTAGTGGATCGAGAGGATCCGAAAAGACATGCTTAAGGTAATGTCGACTGTTTTCCATTCGGTTGGCAGCATCAGGAATGTAGTTACCGGCGCACAGTGGGTCGATTCTATGATTTTAGTGACTTAGGGACCAACTTTGTTTTTTTATAAATTTTTTTATGTAGATAGATAGAGCTCGTTAATCTCAATAATAATTGTTTTGGGCAAAAATTACAAAAACTTTATAGTTTGGTCAGAAAAATGTGTTTTGTGATTTTTTTGTATGGAGCGGGTCACATTAAATTAANACTTAGCAGGAATTTAATTTAATGTGACCCGCTCCATACAAAAAAATCACAAAACACATTTTTCTGACCAAACTATAAAGTTTTTGTAATTTTTGCCCAAAACAATTATTATTGAGATTAACGAGCTCTATCTATCTACATAATTTTTTTTATAAAAAAACAAAGTTGGTCCCTAAGTCACTAAAATCACAGTATCGACCCACTGTGCGGCGGCCACAATGAGAGGGTTCTTATGTTGTGCCGCTTTTTCGAAATGGCGCACTGATGCCGATTGTAAATATTTCCTGATGGACTCTAGGCGCATGTGGTCGTGGAGGTCCACGTTTCTCACGTACTGGAACCTAGGCTTCAGTTGAAAGTTTATATAAATATTGTCGCGTTTTTCAAGCTGAACCGCATTACTTCTTGCCGGCAGAAACGAACCGGGTTGCGAATCCGGGCGAGCTCACTAAACGACCCATCCACAGAAATTATGTATATTACATTTTTTCTAGATTTGATGTTTGTTACATGCGAATATCGTTAAACAACGAAAAAAACTTGATTTGCTGAATCGAATAGTAAATGTCAATGCTTTTGCCTACAAATCATATCAAAGTGTCACTATGTCATTGTGTTTGTCAATCGCCATAGATACACTTATGTCAATCGCTGTAGGGGCGCACTGCTCTCCTATTAGAAAAGTGGTCGAAAATAAAAAAGTAATTGGTGTATAATTTTATACATAGTCATTCGAATTTATCTCCTTGCTACATAACGATCAATAATTATAACACTCTTTTAAAATGTTGATTAAAGTCAAGGTGAGTCACGTATTTTCAAACTGTATTATAAATAAAGAAGCCGATCTAACCTGTAATTTAAATGATTTCCAGACGCTTACTGGTAAAGAAATTGAAATAGATATAGAACCCACCGACAAAGTGGAAAGAATCAAAGAAAGAGTAGAAGAAAAGGAAGGCATTCCGCCGCAGCAACAGCGTCTCATATTTTCAGGAAAACAAATGTAAGTTTAATTTTGAAAATCATCGCCCACGAAATACGTAGGTGCATTGATCTTTAATGAAGATGTTAAACATATTATGATATCACTCCTACCTTCAACTTACTCTAACATTCAGGACCGATTGCTTTAATTCTTCTAATCTTTTAAAAAAACTTTTAGAATCACTATTAGATTGCAGTTATCAAATTAAGTTAGACATGAACTATTCAAGTTCATCATGTTCTATGTAGCTACCATTATTGTTGTAATTATGATTTATTTTAGGAATGATGAGAAGACAGCTCAAGATTACAAAGTTCAGGGAGGTTCAGTACTTCATCTTGTTTTGGCTTTAAGGGGAGGCGAATGATCTGGCTTGTGATAATTTTCCTTTGTATTTATAAAATTAAGTTTTATTTTTCATTACATATAAAATAATATGTAAAAAAATCTTTCATTCATTTTATGAAGTGTCCCTAAGTACCTTATGACCTTAGGTACATACTTATTACCTCAATATAATGGTTAAACAATAGTGAAATTATTATGTAGATATTCATAATTTTTGCATATTTTGTAAAACCAAACTATAAATGAACTAGTAAAGAGTTTGTGAGATTTTAAATCAGTCTACAAATTATTGTAATATTAATTTGTAGACTGATTTAAAATGATTTGAGATTTTATGTTGATGTTAAAATTGATCCACATTTGTTGCTGAGTTGATTACAACAATCAATTTTTTTATTTATTTCTTAGAAATTTTGACAATCTCAGAGGCTACCTGGTGTTAAATGATTACCGGAGCTTACAGATATTTACAATGTAATGCTACCACCACCTAACTTGAGATATGAGTTCTAAGATCTCAGTTTTTACAGTACAACAGTTGTCCCATCCTTTGAACCGAAATGCATTACTGATTCACAGCAGAAATAGGCAGGGTGGTGGTAACTACCCAAGTGGACTCGCAAGATGTTCTACTGCCTGTATTGCTGTCATATTTTGTACATGGGAAATAATTTACTATTGTATTATACTATATTATATATTTGAGTCATCTAATATCAAAGGCGGCAATATCCACTTAAGTAGATTTGTAGAAAATGACAAATTTGTATAATCAGAGAAATTTATTATCTTACTGCTTTGAGACTAATTATAGAATAAATTAACAACATTCTGAACACTTTACAATGGTTTCCTTAAATATTTATCATCAAACAGACAAGATATTTACGTAAAATCATTGGAGATTGCCGAATTTGATAGAAACATGTGGATATTACCAGATTTGATCTAGACGGGGATGGAGAAAGCCATGTTTGTTAGAGTTGTCCGCCATGTTTAAAAGGTGTCTCATAGTTTATAAAATGTTGATACTTTATGAATGGGTATTGAATTTCGATATTACCTTGAACCTAAAGACATGAAATAAACATGTAAGAACGATACTAGAAATTATTTATTTTAGAATATCAGCTAGTAGGCAATTTTGGTACAATTACATAAGATCGTATAATATTTTACAAGACTAATGGTTTTTTTAGAAGGTATTAACATTCGAATCATACAGTATCTTATTCTTAAATAAATGAAAAAAACAAGAATTATTTTTAAAAATTATAGTTTGAAAAATTTCAGACATTACTCTCCAATGTTAGATTACACAGTTATCTTCAATACGTGGTTCACAAAGTAATTCTGTTGGGTCATTATCTTCGTCATCTTCTACATTTGATGTTTGAGAGAAAATGTTTACATAAAACTCTAATCCATTCTCGTTTTGCCAATCATCACCGTAATGGCTGCTTAACAGTTTTTTGACATCTGCTACTTTAGCAGGTTTTACTTTTACAGATCTTATTCGAATGACCTCGGGGTTCATGTCACTGACTTTTTTATTTCTCCGAGTCACCTTTTTCAAAACACCTTGAGTATTATTAAAGTGTACCTCGCCTTGTACTGCAACATTGTCTGCCTGGGCAGATCGTTGTATATAAAATATTTTGGTTTTTTTAAACTGAAAGTGCCAAGACCCTACATCCTTTATCACCGTGCCCATACTATTCTTGAAGTCGAATACCTCACAGTCAGAACCTAATCGAACAATAGTGCTGTGTGTGCCTATTATTTCCAGGTAATCTTCTGGTTTTATAATGGATTCAAATTTTCTCACATCTTTTTCCACATGAGCAAATACCCTGTCTGGCGGGATAAAGGAATGTCCCACCACAGGGAAAACTATTTCAATTTTTCGCACATGATTAGGAGCCAAATCTACTAACCATTTTGAGCACATTGCGATCATGGTTGTATTTTTATTTTGCCCTGGGCATCCATCGGCTATTAGTCTCACCGTTTTTATACCAGTTAAGTCTGTATTTCTTAATCTATGAAATACAATGGATGCAATTTCATTGGAGCCCTTAGCATACTCGTTTTCGGTCCAGCAGTAAGCAAAGACATTGTCTTTCGTAAGAGGAGACTTTGACGAACCTTCTACGACTGTACAATTATACAGATAAAATTGCCGCGAATAGTAAGTTATTTGATCGGGTATTTTGGGTAAAGGCAGATTCTTTTGACAATCAAAAGAAAATGTTTTCAAATCAGGTCTTTCCGCTTTTACTAAATTAAAGAAAGCTTTGGCTTTCAGCTTATGGACTCTGTGCTCTATCCGAAATCCTTGCTTTAGCGTTTCAATCTTTTCTCTTTTAATTTTTTCTAGCAGTTGAAGGCATATTGAGCATACGTCTGTCCGGGGGCTGCCGAAACCGAGATTATATTTATTATTGAAAATTTTTCTAAAATAACCTTTCGTAACTTTTAACTGTACTTCGATATTTGGTTGGTTATTGTACATTTTCCACATTTTGTTGATGGAAAGTGTCGCTGGCAAATATCGTCGCTGTGAATGTCCCCGACAATAATGCGGTTCGTCAACATGAAACATGTTAATAAATAGCATCACTGACTTCTTCTTTTCTGTGAATAAATGTGACTTGTGATCACCTCCTCTTTTCTCTTTCACTGGTTCCCCACCAGTTTCTAAAAACTTTTTTATAATATATTGCACTCTGTGTTTTGTTATATTCAAGATGCCGAGGAAAGCTTTCTGACAAACAGGAATTCTTTTTTTGTCTTCTATGCTATACACTGTGAATTTTGTATGAAATTTTTTTGGGGTATGTGTTTTAGTCGTAGGTCTTTTTCTTTTCGGAATTGTAGCAGTACAGTATTTGAGAAGAAAAGCATCTTGAGTTTCTTTCTCTGGGTGTTTATAAAATGCACTATGAAAAGTCGTCAAATCTCGCATTGTTAGTGCTCCGCATTTAAAAACTCCTTTACGGTGTTGGCACATAGGCTTTGTTGGAAGTGTAACCGATGAGTACCTTTTGGAAGATAAAACACATGACATTAATAAATTATGCAATGTAGGTACATATATGCAACCGGTAAACTGTGCGGGGGACTGTATATGCTTTGTTGGTAAACATTTTTAACTAATATGCAAAAGATAGTTTCCAAAGCACATCATCTTATATCACCAATAATGTATTATACATTGTACATGATTAAGACCTACTGCTCACACTGCAAGTATGTTCTTCACATAATGTACAACAATTTACGTAACAGTCAAACCGATCATCTTATTTTTTATTGCAGTCCGTTACAATGTATATTGATCCTATAATAATGATGTAGGTAATTACATAAAAAATACCACGCAATAAATTTTAAATATGTCTAGAAAGTATCAAACCTGTTTAGGCAATGTAACTTACCGCTCTCGTTTTGCTACGTTTTTTTTCCAAGTTTCTGGCTGAGCTGTCCGTTTTCGGGATTGATTGGATGTACTCGGACATGCTCGACACTCCATATTTCAAGTTTTTCTTAATATATACTTTCAAATAACACTTAAACTCGACGAAAAACAATAAAAACACACACCGGTCGTCAGTTACAAACAGCGTGGGCGCCATACTAAATTCTGCGCTCTGATTGGTCGACATGGATATTGCCAGATTTGATTTGAATGGCAAGGGACAAAGTCGTGTTTGTTACAAACTTCATATTTGAAATAGTGTTTTGCATGGGATATTGCCGTATCTGATGTCCAATGAAATTTTCGATACAAACTACGTCCACAGATGAATAAAATGACATCTAAGGTTTAATTTCGGCCAAGAGTGGATATTGCCGCCTTNATAACCTTTCGTAACTTTTAACTGTACTTCGATATTTGGTTGGTTATTGTACATTTTCCACATTTTGTTGATGGAAAGTGTCGCTGGCAAATATCGTCGCTGTGAATGTCCCCGACAATAATGCGGTTCGTCAACATGAAACATGTTAATAAATAGCATCACTGACTTCTTCTTTTCTGTGAATAAATGTGACTTGTGATCACCTCCTCTTTTCTCTTTCACTGGTTCCCCACCAGTTTCTAAAAACTTTTTTATAATATATTGCACTCTGTGTTTTGTTATATTCAAGATGCCGAGGAAAGCTTTCTGACAAACAGGAATTCTTTTTTTGTCTTCTATGCTATACACTGTGAATTTTGTATGAAATTTTTTTGGGGTATGTGTTTTAGTCGTAGGTCTTTTTCTTTTCGGAATTGTAGCAGTACAGTATTTGAGAAGAAAAGCATCTTGAGTTTCTTTCTCTGGGTGTTTATAAAATGCACTATGAAAAGTCGTCAAATCTCGCATTGTTAGTGCTCCGCATTTAAAAACTCCTTTACGGTGTTGGCACATAGGCTTTGTTGGAAGTGTAACCGATGAGTACCTTTTGGAAGATAAAACACATGACATTAATAAATTATGCAATGTAGGTACATATATGCAACCGGTAAACTGTGCGGGGGACTGTATATGCTTTGTTGGTAAACATTTTTAACTAATATGCAAAAGATAGTTTCCAAAGCACATCATCTTATATCACCAATAATGTATTATACATTGTACATGATTAAGACCTACTGCTCACACTGCAAGTATGTTCTTCACATAATGTACAACAATTTACGTAACAGTCAAACCGATCATCTTATTTTTTATTGCAGTCCGTTACAATGTATATTGATCCTATAATAATGATGTAGGTAATTACATAAAAAATACCACGCAATAAATTTTAAATATGTCTAGAAAGTATCAAACCTGTTTAGGCAATGTAACTTACCGCTCTCGTTTTGCTACGTTTTTTTTCCAAGTTTCTGGCTGAGCTGTCCGTTTTCGGGATTGATTGGATGTACTCGGACATGCTCGACACTCCATATTTCAAGTTTTTCTTAATATATACTTTCAAATAACACTTAAACTCGACGAAAAACAATAAAAACACACACCGGTCGTCAGTTACAAACAGCGTGGGCGCCATACTAAATTCTGCGCTCTGATTGGTCGACATGGATATTGCCAGATTTGATTTGAATGGCAAGGGACAAAGTCGTGTTTGTTACAAACTTCATATTTGAAATAGTGTTTTGCATGGGATATTGCCGTATCTGATGTCCAATGAAATTTTCGATACAAACTACGTCCACAGATGAATAAAATGACATCTAAGGTTTAATTTCGGCCAAGAGTGGATATTGCCGCCTTTGATATTAGATGACTCATTTATTACAAATTAATCATAAGAAAAAAAAGAGAAGTGGTGTCATCGGACACCAGGTAGAAACGAAGTTCCTTCAGATAATATAGTAGCAAAAATATTTGAAAAAAAAAGGTTCACTTTATAACAGGGGTTAAAGTATAAAATTGCCGTTTTATTGTAATAGGTAGCTAATTCTAATTGACATAGAACCTTCATGGTTTGAGATTTTTGAGTAAAACTTTTTTCAAATGGTACCTATGAGGTTCTTCTTTTAAAAAGTGTGCAACATTCGATTATCTGCTTTCAGTTCTATTTTTTATTCCGCTTAGACAAAAAAAGATGGATACTTCGAAAATTCGAGTGATTTTTGAATACGAGTTCCGACGCGGAACTAATGCTGCAGAAACAGCTTACAATGTCAATTGCGTTTGGTGGGGACTGCTATGAACGCACCGTGCGATTTTAGTTTAAACGCTTTTGGGATGGAAATTTTATTTGAAGAACGAACCACGTGGAAGACCGCCCACACTTGTGAATAACAATGAATTGAAAGAGATAGTGGAAGCCGATCCGAGCCAAACTACCAAGGAATTAGCGGCAAGGTTTAACGTTACCTTACCAACAATATTGACTCATTTGCGTCAAATCAATAACAAAAAATATGAAAAAATGGGTACCTCATGATTTGACTGATCTGCAGAAAGAAACGCGTGTTGAAACTTGTGTTGCCTTGTAGAATCGATACTGAAATGAAGGAATATTGGATCGAATTGTAAAATGTGACAAAAAGTAGATTCTTTACGATAACCGTGAGCGAAAAATGCAATGGCTGACCCCAGGCCAAACGCCGTAACAGTGTCCTAAAGCAAAGCTTACCAATAAAAAGGTAAGGGTAACTGTTTGGTGGTCTCAGCACTATAGCTTTCTCCGATCTGGTCAACCATTAACGGCTGATGTCTACTGTGCCGAACTCTGAACAATGATAGCAAAACTTACAGTGAAACAGCCCCGACTGATGAATCCATTATTGCTTCATGATAACCGTTTTAACTCTACAGGAACTGCAATTAGAAACCATTCGTCACCCTCCTTATTCGCTAGGCCCTAGGCCTTGCTCCAACGGACTACCATTTTTTTCGTGATTTGGACAATTTCCTACGTGATAAAAAGTTTTCTTCCCAGGATTCAGTACAAAATGCTTTCACACAGATTGTAGAATCTGGATCATCAGAGTTCTATCGCAAAGCCATAAACGACCTTCTTATTATATGGCAGTAATTTATAGATAATATTTTTTTTTGTCAGTAGGAAATCGCCGGACTTCCGCCATCCACTGGTGATGGTGGGCGGAGCATGTCGGAGTCGAACCGACTAAAACCTCCTGTCGCTCAACAACCAGTATCCAAACCTCGCATGCGACAGAACTCATGAAAAGGCAAAGGGTGGAAAGTGAAGTGTTTAGTGCGGAGCACATCTCTCCCATCACCCTCCCCTCGGGACGCCGGACCGGCGGTCGTCGGCGCCACGACCACAAGTCCTCTCGGTCGGCAGGCTATCCGAAGCCCGTCTAGATGGCGCCGGTTAGAGTGATTTATCTTACGGAATACCCCGCTGGGCCAGAACCAGCGTGGGTCGAGGATAGCCAGCCTTCCGTCACGCGGATGCTCTTGCATAAAATGCGTGCAGAGCAGCTTGCACGTCGTCTTTTGGGGGGGCCCACGGCCGGGGACTGGCCGGCGCCCCGTATAGGGCCATTGATCGCACTACTCCCGTATAGAGACGGCGCGTCACCTGGTTGGGCAGACGTCTGCCCTCGACGTTGGGCAGAAGCCGGCTTAACGCGCCGGCCACCCCCAACAAACGAGGGACCAGGTTCTGAAAGTGAGCACGGAAGGTCCAACGACTGTCCAGAATGGGGCTGAGGTACTTCAACTGTACCCCGACCCTGATACGGACACCTCCAACCACGATATGGGAATCGACAGGTGGCACTCTCCGGGGCCTGGGGAACTACATGGCCTCGGATTTACTGAGCCCCACGTCGAGGCCCAATCCCCTGATTTTGCCGATGACATGCGCCACCCCAGCGGTAGCAAGACGGGCAGACTCAGCAAAACTCCCCCCCCCCCGGGCCACGACCAACGTATCGTCTGCGTAACAGATTACGCTCAGGCCCGGGAGGAGGGCACCCCTAAGCACCCAGTCATACCCGATATTCCACAAAACGGGGCCGAGCACCGACCCCTGTGGAACACCGCGCACGACTGGGAAATTTATAGAAAATAAATGGTATATATTTTAGACAGCTGGGATAGTGATCACTCTGTGAATTGTTCCTCAGGAAACATTGCTCTTCCCTTCACTTCCTTTTCTTCAATTCTGAGGGCCATTACTACCTTAAATAGGTTAATTCAACAATAATATGGCTGTTTTTGTTGAGGATAAATGACAAATTAAATAAAACAATTGCATTTTGAGCAGGTAATTTAATACAGCTATAAATGTGTATTGTACATTGATTTTTATTTTACCATATGTTAAACTGAAGAGGTTCACATAAAATATCTTTGGTTTATAGGTATTGTAAAATTACACATTTACGTAATTAAGATTAAACCAAGCCTGGCTTTAGATTAAAATTAAAAGTACGTAAGGTACTCTATAATTTGAGCTTCAAAAATACATTAAAAATTTTAAAATCCAAGTAGATATATTATAATTTGACTTTGCTACAATACGACATCAAGCATCGATCACGATCGAAGACAATAAGCATACAAATTCTTTTAAATTGATACTTTATAAATACCATAACTTTGAAGTATCAGGTGAAATAATGTAAGATGATAATCTACTTTAGAATTAAATTCAATTTAATACTTTTTTTTTTATTACAATTTTATAGAAAATTATTTTAAGTGACTTAAGGACGGAAACATTTTCTTTTTATTTTGTTTTCGACCAGTGATTGTTTGAATAAAAAATGATATAATCTAATTTAAATGCAACCTATTTTTTCTACACTTGGTTGGGGGTGGTACTTTTGGCACAAATCACGACACATACCTACAACTACTGTACACATAGAAAATGTTTAAAAATTAATGTCGACAAAAAGCACTCAGCAATTAATGTTTTTAATTCATATTGGTTCATTTTAATGACTACTGATTGAGAACGTAACTTACATTAACTACACACATCAGCTTCTAGTCAAACATATGGACGACGCTTTTAAATTTCTACACATATCTACATTTCAAATATATTTCATTTTGTTTGCAATTTCTAGAAAGGTTCATTTACAACATAGATGAATTCTAGAATGCACAAAAATAAGTAGTAAACCTATTATTTTGTATCACAGAGCAATAATTACAAAGCTCGCATATCATAACCATCAATTAATGAATCAAAACGAAAATATAATGCTCTTACGGTACCAGAGCGTTACTTAAATTTGCACTAATTAAGTTTAAAATTATCTTCGAAATAATTAAGGGAGATCTTTTTGCATTGCGGTTGATTCTGTCCATCTGTAACGAAAAAAATTGAATTCTTAATAAGTAAATATGTATAAAAAATGTACTTAGTCGAAGTTCGGCCAAAACTGTTACTTGGAAGATTATTCCTTATCAGATTTCAGGTGGTTAATGGAGTCCATTGACACCGCAGACATACATTAACGTTGAAGTCTCACAAGAATTTTTTTGTATGTTTACAACACAGATAACCCCCCATCAGGATTGTCTGCGGTTTACAACGGCAGTCCCGCCTGAAGGGTAGCAGAACGTATTATAACTTCACGGGATAAATATTTAGGATTAGAATATCTCCTGTTCCTGCGCAGAAAACGCTTTACCACGTAAAAACTGCATAAAATAAGATTTGGACTATCAGCTATTCGCTCAGCTGAAAATCTTCGAATTGCATTACTCACAGAATAATTTCCATAAAAAAAAACACAAAACGTTCTTATTTTTTAACACCTATATTACGACACGCACATGCGTATGTGCCCTTTATTCTAAAATTTCATTGGTTATTCAAATTCCATCTAAACGGTGCCAGCAGTGTTCGAATAAAATTCTTGTGACATACGGACGTTTGGATCGAACAAATCTGTCAAGGTTTCTTAAAACACAATGGTTGAACGCACTGATACGATTTCGTCCTGCTCTTGATTATAGCATTCGAGAACTGAGCCAATTGCCCATCTAAATTGATTGATGGTGTTATGAAATATCCCGGACGGTTGTAGCTGAACGATTTCCTTTACTTTCATGAATTTAGGTCAATGTTACTGACCGGCGCGGCGTGCAGCGGGCACACGATCAATGCAGCTCCGTGAATAAATACAAAAACTTCACGCATACCTATCTACATGGATTCGTGATCGTTTAGGTTTAGTGCCGGGTAATAAATAATGAGTTAAGTATGTGCAATTTCCCGATGTAGATAAAAATATCGTGCTTTTGTTAAAATAACTTTAAATTGAGGTTCTAAAGACTTCCACGAAATAAACGCAATGTATATTTGTTAGTTAAATTTGTACACGAACAAAGTTGCGTTGGGAAGCGATTTCATGGCCATTGCGAATTTTTATAATTATAGCTAGCTATAAGAGGTCTGAGGATGTTATATGCGAATAGTACGAGTCCGGGCACTGATCATATCAAGCCATGACTCCAACCACAGCGTGCTAATATTCCATCATATAAATTGGATATGTACGTATGAAGAGGAACAGCCACCAACCGTGATGACGCCACAACCTGCTTTACCATCGATCAAGAAACGAATTAGGGACAGTTTAAAAAAATATAAATTGAATGATTGAATGACACGAGAAGCAAGTAACCTCTTATCTACTTAAATTTGCTGCTGACTTCGAAGAATGGTGACGTCAGACAGGCGGTCGGCCGTTAAACTTATTTTGTACAGTAGTGGTGGTAGGAACTCTTGTGAGTCCGCACGGGTAAGTACCACCACCCGGCCTACGTCTGCCGTGAAGCAGTAATGCATTTCTGTTTGAAGGGTGGGGCAGCCATGTAACTATACTGAGACCTTAGAACTCATATCTCAACGTGGATGGCGGCATTTACGTTGTAGATGTCTATGGGCTCCGGTAACCACTTCACATCAGGTGGGCTGTGAGCTCGTCCATCTACCTATGCAAAAAAAAACCGTCCGCCATCCTGCCTATTTCCGCCACGAAGTAGCCACGTGTTCCTTTTACAAAATTGGATGAGTTGTGATGTCTATGCCGATAAAATGTGATGCCGATAAAAAAGTAACTTTGTTTCGTTGTTTATGAGCAAAAAGAAGAATGTTATATACCTGTACAGTTCAGCCATCAGACAACGCGGGCGTGACCCAGCCGTATTTGTCGTGAGTTTTTACGACGGAGCGGAACGCTTCTTCGGCGCGACGCCGCGAGAATTCGCAGGAGGGACGAGTCGGCGCCCGCGCCACCCGGCCCTGCCCCTTCACGACCGACGCCGCGAACTGCATCACCACCGCCTCCACGGTGTACGCGGATGCCCAGCCGCGAGGCGTCAGCAGCTCCATGCATATCGCACCACCTGACAATATATACACATATACTGGGTGTTAGGAGACCGCTTCCGAAAACGAAGACAGACGATAGTACTAATGACGCCTTTGATGATGGGACGGAAAAAAATCGTTCCTGATTTAAAAAAAAAAACATATATGTATATAACAAATATATTGATCGTTGATCCGAGCATCAGCTGTTTTTGATTTTGTGTTTCATTGCTGGTTTTTTTAGTAATGTATTTTTTATGAAACGATATTACCGTTATTTACGCTCCATCATGTTTCTGGAGCGTAATTAATGCTAATAAAACGTTTTAAAAAATATGTTTTCTTTAAAATCAAGATGGATTTTTTTCCGTTGTATATATTATATGTTTTCCGATATGCATGTGTCAATGGGCATATTAACGTGAATGCCGTCACCTAATTTGAAGTCTCAATCATCACCTAAAACGGCCATTCCACTCTTTAAATTGAAACGCATGACTGTTCGCACCAAGAATGAATAGCTAGTTGATATTTAATTTTGTCAATACGTACACGAATTTTTTTTTGAACAATAATTTACGTAAATAATAACAAAAAAATAGTTACATATATTTTATTTTGTTACCTTCCATAACGAATCCTTTCTCTATTCTCGGTTCGATGACACGCATAAACGGCGGTGCAAATGGAAAATTCTCTGGGAACACTAAGTGTAAGAGGATGTTCGGAATGTGCAGTTCTCGTAGGTCTGTGGCAAGATCACTCTCTGGATCGATCTGATGCAGCCTCACGTGCCACTCGAAAAGATTGTCGTTGACAAGCTCCACCTGAGTGCAGGAAAAACAATAATTCCTTAGCTGTCAAAAGTTAAACAGTACTTATGAGACGAGCGTGAATATAGTTTTAAATATAAAATATATGTTTCCTTATCTAAATTATCAGAGCATAAGTTTGCCTTCGTAGAAATCTCCATTACTAGACTTTTTGTCAGAAAAGGTCGAGAGAAAAATTTGCGCTTTAAAAAACTGTAAATAAACAAATAAGACAGAACAGATAACAGTCAATATGTGCAGCTTTTCGGACATAACAGGACTAGGATGACTATAGACCGTGATAATGCTATACGTAAAAATCATGATTCTCATTCCTGAGAATATTAAGGAATAAAAGCGGAGAAATTATTCGCGCACAAATACAATAGGGTAGTTATTAGAGTCTCCACAAAACGTTATTGCTTAATCGTTATAAATTACTAGTAATTTGTTTTTAAATTGATTTATAGATTAAGATGAATTCAATAAACCTGAAATACTATCTAAGCGCCTTATAAAATACTTTACAAGGCTGGCAAGAAAACTGAAAAATACATTTCAAACCGCGATAAGATAGCCCTTAAAGTAAGCAATTGCAATATAGTCATTTTCTCAAGCCATAAACCAAATTAAAACTACTTTATAGTTTAAAATAGTATTTTTATTGTTATTATTGTTATTATCGATGTTTCGAATATTCGAATCTTGCACAATATTTAAAAGTCATCGAATATCACCTTAGTTGTCTGTGACCACGAAAACTGAAAGTACCTATTCGATGCGTAGAAAATAATACAATAATAGTAAAAAAAGAAGATATTATTACCAACTAAGTATAATTAAAAAAGGTTTTATTTCAATAAGTAATCAAATAAAATTGGATACAAGGTACAACGGATCAAAATAGAAAAGAGCTTTAATAAAATCAAACCAACCGTAAACACAGGGTCGGGTCGGCTCTCCTGCAGTCGTTTGATTTCCTTCAGTTCCTTCATAAGACGCCTCGTACGCACTGCAGCGGCCCTATCACGTACTTCGGTGGCTCCCGGTACTTTCTTCTTTACAAGTGAGGATGCTCCCGGACTCGCCGGCAAGCTAGCGGTCGCCTCCGCTGGTCCTACGCCATCTCTGAAAACCGGAAATGCAATTATGTGACTACTGAAGGACAATGAACAGATACTTTCTTCACTATTGCAAAATACCTAGTGCTCAGTACATATAAATTAGAAATTAAATATTTAAACTTTGTTTGAATTGAAAAAAACGACTTCGAACGTTGTAAAGTTAGATTGCGTTCTTATCTCACGGATCGTTTGGAACCTTTTGGTCTGCGGAGGGACTTCGGTTCCCTCTGTATTTTGTACCGTTTGTTCCGTGGGGAGTGCTCTGAGGTGCGCTACCAGAGTAGAGTTCATCCATACTAGCTAAAACCACCGCGTTCATCCACAGTGCGCTTGATCTTATTTGTCACGTACCATCCGGCTTTGGAATGAGCTTCCCTCCACTGTGTTTCCCGAGCGCTATGACATGTCCTTCTTCAAACGAGGCTTGTGGAGAGTATTAAGTATGAGCAGCGGCTTGGCTCTGCCCCTGGCATTGCTGAAGTCCATGGGCGACGGTAACCACTCACCATCAGGTGGCCGCACGGTCGTCTACATACAAGGGCAATAAAAAAATCTTCGAAGACAAATGATCCTACGGAATACTTGTGACCTCATCGTAAGTGTTCACAGAAACTAGGTTTGTGAAGTTAATTTATTCAATATGTCACTGAGTCAAAATCATTATTATGAGTGTTCCACTTTCTAATTATGCATTTCTTAAACGAAACTCTAACGTATCAAATTACATTTGCTTATTAATTACGTGATAATATGCTAAACAACGAACTGAGATATAAAATTTCAATGTAAATAATGAGGTTTCGGAATTTTAAACACCTGTGACCGTCTGATATTTTATTTACACATCTTCAATTTCGTATATTGTTAAACATTGCAAATTAATACATATTATTATTATTTGTAATAAAAATTCTAATAAGAGTCCTAAGATTTTTAAGTTTGCGCAATTGATTGATCGATCGATCATTGTCTATCTTTCTTTGATTTCCGTGTTAATAAAAATCATTTATAACTTCATAATTATTTATACAATTCGTCTTCTCGCATTAAAACTGTATAATCTCAAAACTAACTAATTTGACAGAAGAGTGTTTTAAAGGTTTAATAGTAATAGTCTAATAATTGCAAAATTTATTTTTTATTTTTTACCAATTACATTATCTGTCTTTTATAGTAAAATAAAATTATATATTCATTTTGCTAATAGTAGTCAAAACATAGGAGAACTAAAAAAAAACTAAAACTAAATTACGTCTTTTGAGTGTACTGATGAGAAAAATATCGGTGATACCAAATGTTTACGCATATTTACTCAATTTCAAACATTTTTGGAAATTGTACACTTTTAATGCGAAAAGGCGAATTATGTATGTATGAGATACAACATTTTAGAAATCTTTAATTAAGTAGATACACTAACAAAAATCCGCTCCACTATCACCAACGCTGGAGGCTGCGAAGATGGGATCCGAAGACGTTGCGCCGTGACAAGATCCTCAGTTGAGAGGCTAACAAAGATTTGGAGAGACCACAGAATAACCAAAAACACAAAAGTTCGGTTAATGAGATGCCTGGTCTTTCCAATCTTTCTGTATGGGGCTGAGACGTGGACGCTGAGGATGCAAGACCGTCGTAAGATTGACGCACTGGAAATGTGGTGTTGGAGACGTCTCCTCAGAATTCCGTGGACCGCGCACCGTACCAACATTTCGATTCTGAAAGAGCTCAACATCAAGGAGAGACTATCGTCAACAGTCCAATTACGAATCCTCAAGTTCTTCGGGCACATCACTCGTAATGAGGACTCCATTGAGCGGTTGGTGGTGCAAGGGAAAGTCGAGGGCAAAAGATCTCGCTGACGATCTCCAACACGATGGACCGACCTCATAAAATCTGTGACTCACTCCAACATAAATGTTTGCTCTCACTCTGCGAAACATCGTGCCACATGGCGTCGCATCGGTATCGCAGGATCCGACTGATGTATGACCACGACCACTCTGTCAAGAGTGTAGGAATAGGAAGAAGAACTAACAAAAAAATATTCACCTGAAATAGTATTCGGTTTAAGTTCTCATTTTTTATCATCTCTTATCTCATAAATGCAAGCTAAGCTTACAGCTTTTGGTGGCGAATTCATTTCGTGAGGTAAACTCTAAAAATTATTAGCTTTTAATGGCGCCATAGTAGCTACATGAGTGACGGCACCAAACTAATTACTCTGTCAGATATAAATTAATACGGCTTGTCTTTTCAGGGAAGAGCATTCGCCGCCATGCTGGCGAGGAATAGGCATTAATTACTTAAACAGCAGATACGTACATAGGTCCAAAAACATAAAGCGCTTTCATCTAATGATTATCATTGAAAATTATTTATCATATAATCTTGAAGGCTTTTATAACCTGGCCAATCTTTTTTTTTTAATTTAAATCGTCTTTGGGTGGAACCGCTTTAACCACTTTAGTTCGAATATACACAATTTGATGTTACCAAATTTTAATCAAGACGTAATCAAGAAGGCTTTATTCAGCTTAATAGGTATTTTTCACAAACAAAAAACAAGATTGTGGTTCACACTTGTGGTAGAGACATTGAGGTGTATTTATCAAATTTTTTTGCAGGTTAAACCTTAAAGATGTTTTTTTTTACATCTATTTAGTGTGACTTTTTTGTTTTATCGAGCTTCATTATTATCATGATTAGGTGTCTTTATGTCATAATTGCAGTGGGTGTTATTTACAACATGGGATCAAAAAATCATTTATAATAAGAACCAGTCTTTAGGCGACTACTGCAAACTAGCCGATTTCTCGACGGACGCTTATCATTATAGGCACTTTTGTTATCATTATAGGCAAAGAAGAGCTATTGATAAATACTGACTTCGTTCCAGAGTCATATCCGGACGCCCGTAGTTCAGTATAGACGAGTTCCTAACCAATAGATCAAAGAGACTATCCAAATTGACTTGTAAAATAATCAGAGATCATAGCTACTAGTAATGCAAATAAAATAATTTCAATGCATGTTTCAACGTATCAATTCGAGACGCAATTCCGTTGAATATTCTCGGATCGCGAGTCTGCAGACGTGTGCGGAATTTTATCGGTCTGCAATTCCCACGACAAAGGCTGCTACTATGTTAAGTTCCCATACGAATATAATCATAATACGATATTGTTATGAACGCATAACGTAAAATCACAAAACAAAGGTTTGTCAATTGCATAAATTCGGATGTTATGTTTTTGTATTTGTGCGTATTATATCACAGTCTCCGAATAGATACGTAGATTTAGTGTTATAATTTTAATTAGTGTGGATGGTAGGTTTTTTTTTTTCTACCTATTCTAGTAACCTCGAGGGGTTATTCTAGATTCGCTGAATTAGTAAGTGAGCTCACGGGGCTCAAACTTGACGACGTTGCTAACACGAGCCCTAGCAAGAGCTGTGCTTCGCAGAATCTACCACCGGATCGGAAACGCGACCCACTGAGAAGATCCGGCGAGAAACTCAGTGGGCTGTGTCTGTGGGTTAATTTACTCGCCGAGCCCTTCAAGGCAAGCGACGGGTTCGACGAGAACGATGACCGGTGGTTGGGGTACCTAAAAGCACCGTTAGTGGATCGGGAGGATTCGAAATGACGTGTTCTGGGCGACGTCGAGTGCTTTCCATTCGGTCCGCAGGATCGGGAATGTGGATGGTAGTTCACTCGCGAACTGGTGTTATGGTTACTCGGGCTCATAAAGAGCGTGAATGTTTTCACTAACGTTCATATTATATCGAAGTCTAGTGCAGTAGCCAGGACGTGGGACCTACTTGTGTGAGCTATCAAGTTCGCTGTATCAACCGTAAAACTTTTTTTATGAAACAATTTGAGCGTTTTGTACATATTTATTGAGTTTAATTTTTTTAGAGAGCTTAAACAACATATAGTTTTTGCCTGTTATTCTGTTTTAGGTTTGGTATCTACCTTAATTAGTGGTCATATATTTTTAGATATCTTTATTAAATCCTAAAAATAACGGCTTACCAACGGGATCCTTAAAATTTTAGGATTTGTCAGGATTAACTTTACTCAGTTTCATATCAAAATATTTTGGCAAATTAAAACAATTATTGAAATGAATTGGTAGCGTGAGTTGATAAATTGCTAACTGTTTAAAGCTCTCAAGAGTAATTTAGGATATTTGTGTTAAAATCCCTGTAAGAACGACCCATTAAAACAAACACGAATGATTTATTTCTGAATTTAGGTCGTCCACGTTAATTTTGGAGCAGTTACAAGAATTTTCAGAGTTCATTTAAAAAAAAAAAGACAAATTTAAGGACAATACACTAATGAAAGACTCACACTGTAAAAATCTCATGTAAGTACACAATGAGTGAAATATTAAAACTTATACTTGCTTCGTTTTTATTCAGCACCTATCAATTCAATATACGCTGATATCAAAATAATCTGCGTGGGTACATTTATGTAAAGTTATACTTGCAAATCAATAGTTATTATTTATTAATTATTTTCGTAATCGCTTTAAATAATTTGAAAAGTGAGTGTCACAGAGCATTGACTCGGTATCAGGTATATAAATGAGTTACCCAAACTAAATTACGTAAATGCAGAAAAACAAATAAGTCATCAAATATATGTAATTTCTGTGCTAAAAATAGCATGTTTTGATACATTGCACTTCATCGTGTAGAAATACTTTAGATTTGATAAAGAAATCAGTGAAAAAAGCATTTTAATTGAAATAACAGAACACATCAAGCGCTGACAATTATTGTTTTAATGTTAACTATTTTAAATATTTAAAAAAAATAGTGTAAATTTTGAATCATTTTTTATTCTTACGTAAAAAAGCAGCGGGATGTTTCGTGAAAAACAATCTATCGAACAAAGAAACACAAAGAATTGTCTATCACAAAGAAAGTAATGTGCAACAATTCCTTGTTGCACTTTATTACATATGACGATGAATACTAGATTCGTCACATGATTCAACGTCTCTTATCAGATGGCTCGCCCAACTATAAAAAATCTAATGTGTATTGTAAATATAAATTTAAATCACAATGTCGGTCCGTCGGCCCCGGAGCCGAAGCGGCAAGGACCGGATTGCATCACTTAATTACGCTTATTTTAATAAGAAGATCGTGAATATATTGTATAACTGTCTTTTACCCTTCATACCGTTACGCATGAGACAGATTTGCGGTAGTAATATCGTTACATATCCAATCAAAAGCTTGGGTTTTCTCCTTTATTATAGTTTCTCAAATATACCTTGGATACAAGAAAATGTTTAACTCCGACAGAGAATTATGTACGTCTATATCTGTTTAATTTTTTATTGTTTATACGGGCGCACGAGCTCACGGCCCACCTGATGTTACCGGAGCCCATAGACATCTACAATGTAAATGCCGCCACCCACCTTGAGACATGAGTTGTAAGGTCTCACTTTTAACAGTACAACAGCCACAGCTGTCCCGCCCTTCAAACCGAAACGTATTACTGCTTCACGCCAGAAATAGGCAGGGTGGTGGTACCTACCCGCGCGGACTCACAAGACGTCCTACCACCAGTAATAAGATACAGTAACAGTACTAGTAGTAGCAACAGTAGTAGTATGATAACATTTTTCCCAATACATTATTTTTCTTTTCACAAAAAACATCGATTAGTGTAATTCAACATCTTTGTATTAAAATGTTATATCTATCCGTATCGGTATATATTTAGCATATTTAATACGCACACACATAGGTTATATATGCACGTTATGCAACCAATCTAAGAGCATCGGCTAGCAGGCAAACAATGCCTTTGTTTACTCGCTGCAGGTAGGTATTGTGAAACAACGCAGCATCAGATTTCAATTTCGTACGAAATTAACGGCCATTGTCACACGGACAACTGCCGTGTGGTAATCTATCGAACTGTAAATATACGGATATGTAGTTTCTTCTATAAACAAATAAGTTCAAGTCGGTTTCCTGTTATATGATTGAATAGAAACAAAATTGAGTTTGGAGACTGGTGGTAGGACCTCTTGTGAGTCCGCGCGTGTAGGTAGCACCGCCCTGCCTATTTCCGCCGTGAAGCAGTAATGCGTTTCGGTTTAAAGGGTGGGGCAGCCGTTGATACTATACTGAGATCTTAGAACTTATATCTCAAGGTGGGTGGCGCATTTTACGTTGTAGATGTCTATGGGCTCCAGCAACAACAACAACCAGGTGGGCTGTGAGCTAGTCCACCCATCTAAGCAATAAAAAAAATCATTTGTGATTATAGCTTAAAACTTTGAGTAGAGATTGAAAAGTGGGCCATAGCGTTTCATATATTCATATATACACATTTTTAGACTTATATACATACTTATCGATTTAGTTTCACAATTTATGTCATTATTATTTAATGCACTAAATTTAACGACTTCGTGCATTAAACTTTTTTGAATCTGTAAAAACACTGAACTCAGACTTGTCTGAAAAACAGATTTATGGTCTAGACTTATTACTGCACACTCTTTTTGATGGTGTCTAAAATCTATGAAACCATATTAAGAATACACATCACTTTTAACACGCTGTTATTGTTATTTCTCACTCATTATAGCTCACAGAATACTTAGGCTCATAGTCAATGCTGTTGCTCGCCTTGAAACATAAGATCGAAGTTTCAATTTTATTGCCAAAGGCTTATGAGTAAGGCCCTGTGAGGGCTAACTTTTTTTCCTACCTATGTTGATAGCCTTGAGAGGCTATTTCAGCTTCACCCTAACATCACGAGTCACGGGGCTCAAACCGGAAGTGTTGCTAACACTGGCCTTAGCAAAAGCAGTGCTTCGCAGAATATACCACCGGATCGGAAACGCGACCCACTGAGAAGATCTGGCGAGAAACTCAGTGGGCTGTGTCTATGGGTTAGTTCGCTCGTCGAGCCCTTCGTCGCATGGGACGGGTTCGACGAGGACGGTGAGCGGTGCTTGTGGTACTTAAAAGCACCGTTTATGGATCGGGAGGATCCGTAATGACGTGAAATGGGCTAACAAGACGCCTTATCTACTACACAACATAAGAATTAGAGGATCGATTAGGAGAAAAATACAGTCAGGATACTACTATAGAATGTTGTTGGGAAATAGTACTACTTGTGCTTGACAGAAGCTTGATGCGATTGTTATGAAACTTGTACAGTTGTTTTTAGATTGAAACAAGGTTTCTACCATAATATCAACAAATACGATAGTGGGAGCCCGTGCAATTTCGATGAATAGGGGTTACATAAATAAACTAACGATAGTGTGATACAAAAAGGATAATTTCTATGTTGTGCATGTTTAGTCTAAGAGCCCGCGGGCGGCTACCTGTATGTAGTTGACCAGACCTGAATTTTTTACATTGAGACCCCTATACCCACCATGCATGAGGTAAGGACTCATTAAGCTCAAAGTGGTGGACGCGCCGAGCGCTCAGGTATCGATTTTTAATTTTAAATCCATTTGACCACGTCTGCCGTTTTGAAATTTGAAAATATATTATGATTATTATTATAGCATAACATCTACCCACAGCAATGATACTGAATGACGACCACGACCGCTCTGACAAGAGTGATACGACAAAGGAAAAAGATCTAGATAAATACATCTAGATGCATACAAAACAGGTGTATATTAATTGTGTTTATCGAAAATAATTGCAACTTAAAAACTTTCCAAAATTCTTCATTCGGTATACGACATAATATTCATACGCTGTACGTGGCAATGACAAATAATCTATGAAAAAAAATCTGGAATAAGACATTGAAAAGCGTTATAATTGTTTTATATTTGGACGCCCTTATTCGTACGAGCTTGCCTGACCATTTAGCAATGACCTTATCAAACTATGATTTGAAGCGTGCGTGTTGATAGGCTACCTTGATCTTAATTTTTAATAATTCACGGAAACTCACAACAATAGTACTTGGTTTCGTTAATTGGCTACAAAAAAGAGGAAGGTTCTGAATACGATTGAATTTTTTTGTGAGTTACCTTAGAACTTTTTTCTAGATGAATCGCCAATAATTGAAGACATGAGTGGGTGAAGGGGATATGATACAATTTGTTAATTTTGAGAAAACAGAGTAACAAACTTTTGTTACTTGTACCTAGTTTTTCTTCGTACATAACTACTTCATCACATGCAGTTTCTAAAAATAGCCTTTAAACTCTGTGTTTTAAGGTCTAATATGTTTTATAGGCACATAACATTTTCATTTCATTTCATTCACAGCTGACCGAAACAGAGTTGATACTTTTGAAATGTGGTGTTGGCGCCGCCTATTAAGGATTCCATGGAATGCCCACCGCACGAACATCTCTGTCCTAAAACAGCTTAAAATGTAGAACACTAAACGCCTGTCTGTCACCTGTCTGCAACGCATAATGCGCTACTTTGGCCACGTTGTCCGCAGAGGTGTAGACAACTTGGAACGTCTGATGGTCACTGGAAAAGTAGAAGGAAAACGTCCTAGAGGCCGGAGCCCCAAACGTTGGTCCGACCAGATCTCCGAGCAAACCAGCGGACAACTTAGCGCTGCACTACACCAGGCAACTGACCGGAACCGATGGAGACTGGCAGTTGACAAGCTCAATCGGAGTTACGATCCTCAGCAATGAGGGAGCGATGGAGAAGAAGAAGAACACTTTCATTCGATGTAAAAACTAAAAAATCTTAAAAATGGTACTTAATCCCTTTTTTCACTCATATTTCATATGAATGGAACTCACTCATATCAATTGTAGACTACATTGATGATATTCTCATTTTATTTTGTTCCAATCGGGATTTCTTTTTCGTAATTTATTGTTATTATTATTATCGAATTGCTACCGAACAGATTTCGGCTATTAGGTCAATAGCAATTCGTTTAAGTTATAGCTTACACTGGCAGTATAGCATTTTTACAGGCATTGCACATAGCATAGGGCATAGGCTTATACTTTATCTTATAGCTTTATTAAATGATGGTCTCATTATTATAATAAATTACATAGCATGTTATTAACATGTTAAGAATTGTGATTACAAAATTAAATGTAGCTACTAATGAACTTATGAGTTATGAGTTGCATAACAAACAATGTGTATCAGTCTTAATTGGTGTTTATTCGTTAAACACAATGAGCCCAAGCTACAGCAGGTCTATGTCGTCAAACCGACGACCATTAAAGTATATTTACATACTTGTCTCGTTTCAATGTTGCCTGAATAGACTTATCATACGTCATTACGAATTCTTTGTATACTACTTTAATGACGTCAGATGTGAAATAATAAAAATACAGCTTTCGTATGTATATGTGGAAGTTTGAATTATTATCATAAGTAACATAATTCATAAGTTAGGTGTTATATTATTTTTTTCATTTGAGGGTTGTACAAATATTAGTTGAATTGGTCATACAAACTTGAAAGTTCGCGACTGCTAGCTATCTGAATGCTATCAAACATCACACGAACACTATTACGTCTTCGATTATTATATTGAAGGACTTGAGAGAGAAAAACGTGGGCCACCAGTAATCCTTCAATCATAAAAAAAAAAAAAAAAAAAAAAAAACGTATTTCTAATTTAACACTTCCAAGGAAAGATATAACAACTCTATAAATAATTGAATATGCAATTTCGAAAAGGGCACATGTCGCATATTTTGTCAAATACGTTTTTTCATATAGGTATATGTAGTTTTGAGGGTTACCTACACCCATTTTATAATAATTCCAGTAATTTTCAATTGCTAATTAACACTAAAATATATCTCAAAAGTTAATATTTTAAATTTTACACTGCTTTAGAAAATAATCAGTTTTTTTTTCATTACCTGAACATTTTACATTTTCAGAAATGTGCCCTTTTCGAAATTGCATATTCAATTGAGTTATTCGTTACCTGTGTCGCCGAAGTAGGCCGCGCCTGGCTGGAGAGCCACTAGGACCGGCGCCTTCGTTATCCAGTTTATCCGGCGACCGAAACAATTTCCGGAATGCAGCCGCCACTTTTTCTTTTGATCGCGAAGTCATTTTGATCCGGTTAAAAAAACTTTTAGAACATCCGCTTCGATTTTCTAATTTAAATGAGGGTCACCGGTTCGGTCAATGACACGCGCACACTTTGTTTATTTACCCACGGCAGCTGCTTGACAGCGCAACGTGTCACAAATATTTTTATGTAACTATTAACTGCGGCCAGTGTGTTAGTTGTATGTAGATCGGTCGTGACGTCTCGCGCTGTTGCCTGTTTCAGCACAAGCGTATATCTGAGAGCTGCGAGCCACTCCGAAGTCCGTTGAGCAAAACTTGGCAAGACTGCGGAGGTCGGTTATCGCACCTCGACGTATGCTTGCTATACAGTGCGGTCGTAGTGAATCACATCCCACTGCGTCGGCGCATATAACGCAACTCCGCGAAAACAGGTGTCCTCCTCCACTAACCGCTTGATAGCGACTAGTGACGATATTGTGACATTAATTTTTTTCTATTATTATGAGCAATTAATATTTTTGTTTTGTCACTTTAATTAACAACTCCACCGCCACCTGAAAAGAAGTGTGTTTATTTTGAAATACGAGTAAAAACTTTGATGAGTAGACGTTACGGTTACGGTGGCGAAATAAAATGTAATTTTATCAATAGAAATAAACAATTTATTGTTTACGTGTTGTGTAACAGAACGATAATAATGTACATTACAACTACAGATAGTTAATTGAACCTTGAAATATTAACAAAGAGATGATTATTGCCTTTGAGGGTTTATGGATTAGTGATAAAAACCGGCATTGCGATGAGATAGTTCGGCCGTAAATTATAAATACTACTTTAGTTATTATTTTAGTTTATAGTGTTATGTATAAATACTCATAATATGCCGTGTTATTTCCGAAAATGAAGGTAGTTAGTACTAACTACCTTCATTTTCTACCTAGATGTACATCTAGGGATACCTACCGCCGACACAAGAAAAAAAATGAGAGAAAATTCTTAATAATCTGCCCTTTCTCGCACCGCATTTAAAGTGACCTAATTCAGAATCCAATACTGCGCGCGGTCAATAATCTTATGATACTGGAGGTGCCTGCCTTTATCTCTTTAGATTGCGGGTTCACCAAATATGAACTCTGTAACGGACGTGACGTCAGCTGTCATGCCCTGCCGCCAGCCAAGCCGCCAAGCCATATTAACACGCCCCCTTCCGCCACAGCCACCGCCACCGCCGCCAGCCAAAGCCAACGAAGGGGGGATAGTGTTAATAAAACAAGCCGTGCCAGCCATTTCTACCTACTTTTCTGCATTCTTGCACAAATAAAAGAACTTGTCNCCTGCCGCCAGCCAAGCCGCCAAGCCATATTAACACGCCCCCTTCCGCCACAGCCACCGCCACCGCCGCCAGCCAAAGCCAACGAAGGGGGGATAGTGTTAATAAAACAAGCCGTGCCAGCCATTTCTACCTACTTTTCTGCATTCTTGCACAAATAAAAGAACTTGTCGTTACGCTGCTGGTTTTTATTGTCACATCATTTGCAACAACTCTTTAAAACGATAACTACTAATGCTTTGTGGAATGCCTCGTTTAAACACACGCAGAGTACATTTCCTTTAAGATTCCTTTAAGATTCGTCCCGAAAAACCTCGAAGCGTGGGATGACAATTTCTGGCGAGTCCTAAATTTTATTTTTATTTTTATTGCTTTGATGGGAGGACGAGCTCACAGCCCACCTGGTGTTAAGTGGTTACTGGAGCCCATAGACATCTACAACGTAAATGCGCCACCCACCTTGAGATATAAGTTGTAAGGTCTCAGTATAGTTACAACGGCTGCCCCACCCTTCAAACCGAAACGCATTACTGCTTCACGGCAGAAATAGGCAGGGCGGTGGTACCTACCCGCGCGGATTTATAATAGGTCCTACCACCAGTAATTACGCAAATTATAATTTTGCGGGTTTCACTTTTATTACACGATGTTATTCCTTCACCGTGGAAGTCAATCGTGAACATTTGTTGAGTAGGTATTTCATTAGAAAAATTGGTACCCGCCTGCGGGATTCGAACACCGGTGCATCGCTTCAACACGAATGCACCGGACGTCTTATATTTTAGGCCACGACGACTTCAAATAAATAATAAATAAACTGGAGGAAGTTGTTTATATACAACCTCAGTTGTCTATACTCCATGATTATCTAAATGAGACATTATTACTGAGTATCTTTAAGTTTAGTTTTATTTCGGCGCGTTATGCATAATCCTGTATTGTGTCACTTCATTCTAAGATTTTAAACTGAACAATTATTTGGTAACGTTGTGATTCAAATTCGATGAAACGGAAATGGCGCTCGTAAGCGACATTAAAAAGAGACAAAAATTTACATAGAACTACCTAGACGAAGATAGCCTGTGCGAGATCGAGATAAAACACTTGTAAAATTTATTTTAATCATTTTTTAATAAATTATAATGGCCATTACACTAGTCTTGTTTTATTATACCTCAACTCAATATTTAATTACGGACAAACCCGGTTAATGAGTTGAATGGAATTGGTTATCCAACCGTTTTGTTTGTTTGGCGCTGGGACCGCTATTTTCCCAGGACCTGAACCGTTCTTATTAATTGGATCTGTGCTAAACTGGTGGCTGTGGTCACTGGTCAGTGTAATTTACGGTGGTCCCGAGAAATTCAATTAAGCTCGTCTGAGTGAATTTCCTGGAATATTTTACTTCTATTTTTATCTACTTTTAACGCATTGTGTACTATTTTTTGGTTAAATGTAAAAACGCAATGTTTTCATAAAATAAGAGCTTCGCGTAGTAGTTTATTTAATATATTCTTTGGACTTGGCGAGTCGTAAACCTAATTAAAACTAAGTACTTTACGCTTTATTCTCTTTATGCTTTAGTTTGCCTCCCTCTATTTATGCTTTAGTTTTTTTTATTTTCATCATGTTATTTCTGACGTTTTCAATACTTTGTACTGTAAAAACTGAGACCTTAGAACTTATGTCTCGAGATGGATGGCGGTTTTTGCGCTGTAGATGACTACGGGCTCCGGTAACCACTTAACACCAGGCGGGCCGTGATGTCGTCCAACGATCTAAGCAATAAAAAATCTTAATAATAATGACACTTTAATAAAAAGTAAAATTAAAAAAATATAAATTTATTATTTATCTTACACAGAACGAACTAATCGTTTTTTGACTTGGGTCTTTCTTATAATTTTCTTTTCTTTAAATTATTCTTCTTTTAATTATAATTTTTATTTTATTTTACAGGCAGGCAAGCTTGCTTTCCAACTGAGGTTAGCTGGTTTCTGGATCCCATGTAAAGCAATGTGTCTACCGTCACCCACCTCTAGAAATTAACGACTTATTAACGAATTATTAATGCAAATATTCATTTTGAAGATTTACGTCAAATACTTCAGAATTACAAGTATTATCGCAATTCAAATCAATAGTCATTTAAATTTAAATAAATATTTTGATTTGTTTTCAAAAATGAACTAGCAGTAATGTATATTATTTGGGACTTTGTAATTATATGCCCTCTGGCTTAAAGGGTGGAAGATAATATTCGACATCAGTCGAGTTACTAAGCTAATACAAAATAAATTGTAATAAATTTGAATTAAAATACACTTTTTACAATAAAATCATTTTTTCTTACACTATTTTTAATTTAAATTTATTAAAATTTATTTTCTGTTTTTTAGTTTGATTTTCTATAAAAGCATATTGTGTTAGTTTTTTAAACTATTATTTATTTTTCATTTTTTAGTTGAATTTCAATTTTTTCATAAATTTTTTTAATTTTTTTTTATATTTTATTGTCATCGGTCCTTAATAAGTATACCAAATTTCGAGTTAATCTGACGTTTTGAAGGGGGTCAAAACCATGTTCAAAGATTCTGTTACAAACATACATACTAACATACATATGTCTGAAGCTAATCATCATCATCATGGCGCACAATAAAATCAAGCTAATAAAAGCGTATTAAAATACAATAATAGGTCTTTACCTTAGTTTCCGTTTTACAATACTGGCCACTTGAAACGTAATTTCTTATTGGCGACAAATAAATTCTATATTCGAATGAACTTTATTTCAAAATATAGAATTAAATTTTTTTATTAAGTTTTTGTTTATTAATTAGTATTTTGTTTTCACTATATCCGTATATTTTTCATCAATATGGATACGATATAAACACGAGTAATTAAGAAATAAGAGTTCCGTCGTGGTAGTACAAATGGCTCATAAAATTAATGACATGTACGGAGTGAATGCTACAAACGAACGCAGAACTCGTTATTGGGTTGAACGCTTCCGATATGGAAGCTTTGATCTAAAAAATTAACCCTGTGGTCCCTCAAAAACTAAAGACAACACGAAGAATCAAAAGCTATAGTGGATGCTGACGATATTCAATTTACCACTGAGCTAGCAGTACCTTTCAACGATTAGCATCAAAACAATATTTGTCAATTTGTCACTTGAGATGAATAATAGTTGGATGGCATTCTGATGACCACCTACGATTATCAAGAGGAAGAGTTAGTAGAAGTACGTTAGACCCTGGTTCAGCACCTAGGCAGGGCCTCAAACGATAATTTAGCCCTAAAAATCATGGTTACTGGTTACCGTGGTCTAGTGACGGTATAATTCATTACAGTTTCTAACTAAATGGCACCAGCATTACTGCTGACACGGAAACTGGGCCCAATGAAGGAGAAGCTCGCGAATCTCAGGCCAGCCTCTCTTAATCATTCGTCCGTGTTGTTTTTAACGACAACGCTCGACGACATATGGCACGACAGACAGTCTCTAAGGCGTTAGATCTATGGTTGAAAGTTTGGCGTCATCCACTGTACTACTTTAACGGTAGGCAGCGGCTTGGCAGCCCCTGATATGGCTGACGTCCATGAACGACGGTAACCACACACCATCAGGTCGGCCGTTTGCTAGTCTACAAGGACAATTAAAAAAATACCTCACCAGACCTTGCGCCAATAGATTTCTACTTTTACCAAAGTTTGAATGTCTTCTTGGCCGGGAAAAAATAAATACCCGAGAGGCATTTTTACTGGTGGTAGGACCTCTTGAGAGTCCGCACCGGTAGGTGGTAAAAATAAAAAGTAGGCAGCGGCTTGGCTCTGCTCCTGGCATTGCTGAAGTCCATGGGCGACGGTAACCACTTACCATCAGGTGGGCCGTACGCTCGTCTGCCTACAAAGGCAATAAAAAAAATTAAAAAAAATAGGTACCAACCACCACCTTGCCTATTTCTGCCGCGAAGCAGCAATGCGTTTCGGTTTGAAGGGTGGGTGGGGCAGCCGTTGTAACTATACTTGAGACCTTAGAACTCATATCTCAAGGTGTGTGGCCCATTAACGTTATAGATGTCTATGGGCTCCAGTAACCACTTAACACCAGGCGGGCTGTGAGCTCGTCCACCCATCTAAGCAATAAAAAAAGGCAGTACAAAATGCCTTTGAAGAATTTGTTGAGTTCCACACCCTTGACTTCCTCAAGAAGGCCCTTGAAAAATTACAGTTGCGTTAACAGAAATGTCTTGATACTACGGATGCATATTTTGATTTAGAGAAATAATTTATAAAAAAATAGATATCCTTAACTTTCTGTATATACTAAACGGAAATTTTATAAGCAAAGACCTAATATAAAACTAGTTTCATAAGTGTTGTTGATAGTTCTCTTTCTTTGTCCTTGCCCCTGTCCTTGGATTCGCATGCGTTCAATACGTAATAATATAGTAGGCAGTGATATTACTGGCAACCTTCCAAACGTATACCTGTTTCAGAAAGCTAAGAGGGTAGCGAGCCTAAGTTTCTAGTGTGCCAGAAAGCTTTCAGCAACTTTCGATCGATGTATTTCATTACGATAGTAATTTTGTTGTTTATGAAATGTTTACTTCGTTTTAGATATGTACCTACATAACGATAGAGATTGCAATTGCCAATTGGAATTACTTTTAAGGTGAATTGGACAATTGACTTTTTATGTATTGCTGAGACGGATGAACGAGCTCACGGTCAAACTGACGTTACGTGGTTACCGGAGCCCACAGACATCAATAACGTAAATGCCGCCACCACTGAAACGTATTACTGCTTCACGGCAGAAATAGGCAGGGTGGTGGTACCTACCCGTGTGGACTCACAAGACGTCCAATAATAAATAATCACGCAAGTTATATTATTTGCGGGTTTGATTATTTTCATTGTACTGTAAAAGCTGAGACTTAGAACTCATGTCTCAAGGTGGTTGGCGGCATTTACGTGTTTAATGGGCTCCGGTGAACATTTAGTACCAGTTGAGCCGTGAGTTCCTCCACGCATAATAGCATTTTTTTTTCAAGTATAAAGAATCAATGCAAAACCTCGTTTCCGATCGATATTTTTTTACTGTAATTAATCATTAAGAAACTATTGGATCTACAACTTTCGTTAACCACCATTTTAGAGTTAACAGCAAATGGACTGTGAAATAATATTCATCCACTAGCGCCAAAATAAAAATCCATAATGCCCATAAAACTTACTACTATACCTACACATATTATCCAGCCAACCAAATTAAATATTTAGATAAGTACTTGGCTCTAGATCGAAATAGACAGAAAAGTCACATCACTATTATGTAAATAAAATTTAACAACATTTGCCGAAAATACAGATTCGTATAAAGGGATGAGTGTGAAGGTCCGAGGGAGGTTCTCGGCTGCATGACGTAACAGGGAGGGAGTCTTGCCTCGTATAACGACATCAGATGAATTTAGATGGCATATTTTGAGGATAACGAACACTAATGATGCGATTTACGCAGATTGCCGGGTAGGATATCATCACTTCTCATTTACAATATTTATGTTGTCAGTGTCGGGGCTGAGTATTAAATGTTTGTGTGTACGGAAAATAACTCTTTATACATTTTCTAAAAGCACACAGCGTCGCTATAAAGACACTAATATGAATTTAATTTGCATTTCCTTACCATTCATACCATTTATAGCAACACAGAGCGCGGTTCCCTGTGCCTACGTTTCTGAAAAGGTTGACTCCTTTCAAAAGATATCAATAACGGGTATAATAAATAGCTTACAACACCAAATTGAACACCAAGTTCCTCTATATTCTATAACTCTTAAGAATAAGAACCATGATTTGAAAAAAATAATTCAAAAAAGACAACGCTGCTTAGGAGAGATTCAAATATTTTTTTCGGGACAGCTGAACTGCGGGTTTGTCTTTGTAGGGATAGAAGATGACAGGTGTCAGACGATCTCAGGTGGGGGAACCAAAGTCTAGAAGAACTAATAATCTTACACTGACGCGCGTGCATTCTTTGACAATAGCTGACCGGCAACAAGTGTATTCAGCTGGTTTATTTGTGTTTTTTATACTGAGCTAAATGTACAAATAAAAGTGAATAGCCAGTCGTCTTACAGGTTTACAAGCTTATTCACCTCGGCCGTGCCCTGAGTCAAACGCGACCGTTACATTCCTGCCAATAACATTGGGGTCAATATGCCCACTGATTTATGAGATTACGTGAATTCCATGTACACAAAGAAAGGTCAATGCGTATTCTGTTAATAACAATGTTAACTGAGACTAGTGGCTCCTCAGTAGTCGAAATTCGACTATAATTAATTGAAACTATAAGTTTGTTATTAGGACTAATTAATCTACTCTCAATTTGACCACAGACTATAAGCAATAAGATTAGTTTGACAATAAACAAATAGTATGCATGCGTGTATGTGTCAAATACATGGTAGTGTGTGTAATGTTTTTTTTTATTGATTTTAATGTATTTTATATGCATAAATTAAAAAAAAATTAACATTCTGCACTTTTTTTCTATATTCTCTATAAGTGTGGGAAATTTCATGCTCTTCCGTCCGCGCAATTTTCGTAAAAAGGGGTACAAACTTTTTGCTTCACGTATTAATATATAGATTAATTTTAGTATCGAAAGTGACACGAAGCCTCTGGAATAATCAGCTCTGTTATTTCTTAAGCGTTACTACGCGTCATTATCAACACTAGCAGCCGTTGTACTATTGCCATTCCCGGTCTTTATTGGGGGCGGTGGCAGATTTTGATAAACGCTTATCTACCTGCTGAAGCAATAATACACTAACAATAAGGTAAAAGTGAGATAGTTACACAATAACAATAAGATAAGGTGTATAGTGAAAATGAGGAAAATGATTCAATTTGTTTATAATATCCAAGTATTTAATGATAATGACTGACAAACATAATGTAATTGGTAGCAGTACGTTCGAGGTAGGCAAGTCTTAGTTTCTCACTAAAGAAAATAAGGATATTCACGTAAATGTTTCTTGTTATTCCGAAACAGGATTTAATGTCACTAATAATGACGTAGACATCGACTTAATCTTGTGTGATTTATAAATGCTCTATAAAATAATTCTTAAAATTTTAATTTCATCTTATAATTGTTTCTAGAGTATTATAGATGCGAATATTTGTACCATTAGTTGTTTTTAAATAATTTATTTAAATAAAAAGTTTAGAGTTTGATATTCTATGAAGAATGTAAACGAAATTAAACACAAATTCATATTTAAGGTAGCGATTTTTCCAAAAAAGAGACTTAACCTTTTGCGTCTGACGTCAAGCATTATCCATTGTTTTCAATATATATCTTAATATTATGGCTGACAGTGTTGTTGGCTGACTTTTTTGTGATGTTTTTTTTTTAATGCATAGATCGTTGGACGAGCTCACAGCCCACCTGATGTTAAGAGGTTACCGGAGCCCATAGACATCTACAACGTAAATACCGCCACCCACCTTGAGATATGAGTTCTAAGGTCTCAGTATAGTTACAACGGCTGCCCCACCCTTCAAACCGAAACGCATTATTGCTTCACGGCAGAAATAGGCAGGGTGGTAGTACCTACCCGTGCGGATATTGCTCGGTAGATCGACGGTCCGAATATTGTTGTTAGGAACTTGTATATGCCTATGCAAGTTTATCTTGAAAATATCGTTAGCGAGATTCAGGCCTCTGTCAAATATCTTATGTTGTATGATGGCTACCCGCCACAATATCACAACGAGAATGACGTCACCTACCTTATATTGGCCATATCTAAGAGTTTCTTGATTAGTCATCGGTTCTTAATACATTCACTAAGTTCTCTTACGTGACATATCGGTTTTGATTATAACTGGGTTCACGGATCTAAATCTTTACTATTAAGACTAGCAATCTAGTGGAATCTCGTTACAGCCTTATATGTGGCCTATGAGTCTACAACGCTGTAATGACTAATCAAATTGTTACCTAATACAAATTATTTACTTTTAGTGTAATAAAGTCAGCTAGTTCAATCAGAACACATTATTTAGAATGTGTTAAAATTCCAGTAAATCATTACTCAATCATTTATTCGGAACTTTTACTTCCTAAATATTTTCACCAAGAATTTCCCTTTTATTAAATCATTGCAAAAACGTGTATAACAGGAAGACTATTTAGATTCAATTTCTATCGCAAGTCGCATTAAGATATACAAATGCAATGCCAAACTAAAAATTAAGCGTAAAGAATGCAAGAAATTGTCAACAAAGTATCAAAATTTTGTCGAGCGAAGTAAGCTCTCAGTGCTTCGAGGACAAAGAGACAGCGCGTCTTGAATCTAAATGGAAAATTCATTTCGTTTAAAGGCACCGAGGGAATTGTGCGGGATGAAACAAAAAGCTTTATAAAGCTCTTTGTTGTGAGATAGCGCGTAAAGCTCTCAGGAACAAAACATCACTTGAACCGCTAAGTTGATTGTGTTTCATACTTTGAAATTTGCGTTATGATATCTGATCGATCCCGAAAAGAGTATTGTGTTATAATGTGATTGATGCATTTAAGGTAGTGTATGAAAGTATTCATGTTCACTGTTAATAAAATATTCACTGTAAGATTAACTAAGCTAGTCAATACAAAAAAAGCTATCTTTATTTTGAAGTCGTCGTGGCCTAAAGGATAATACGCCCGGTGCATTCGTATCGAGCGATAAAACTATGCCGGTGTTCGAATCCCGCAGCCAGGTACTAATTATTATAATATAAAGTAATACGTACTCAGCAAATGTTCACGAATGCCTATTACGATGAAGGAACAATATCGTATAATAAAAATGAAACCCGTAAATATTATATTTTGCCCAATGATTTGTGGTACCTCCGCCCTGCCTATTTCTACCGGGAATCAGTAATGCATTCGGTTTGAAGGGTAAAGCTGTGTTTTTACTATAAAAGAAATACTTAGAACTCGTGTTTCTAGGTACGTGGTGCTTACATTGTTGTTGTCAATGGGATAAGATGTCCACTTATCATTATTACATCATTCCATTCTATAAGATTGAAGAAAATCAGTTGTTCATGTGGCTTTGTGAGCTGATGCGTACTGCTAGTGAAAGAGGATTTCACAAGGAAGCTGCTCTCGAATTTTTTCAAAAAAGTTGGGAAACAAATATTAGGATACATTAAGCGTTTTTTGTTTCAGCACAACGTGGCATATAGTCAGTCAGTCAGTCAAAGAATGATGCGAATTAAGGTTACACCGAAAAGCAGCGAATTTTCTCACGCAATATGGTACATGGTGTGGTAATTCATTCCAAAATTGGCGCCAAATTAAAAAAAAAAGCGTTTGACATTATTATTTTTCCCTACCTAAGCTGGTAGCCTTGAAAGGCTATTCCAGCGTAACCTTAACTAGTAGTTGAGCTCACGGGGCTCAAACCTGACGACGTTGCTAACACGAACCCTAGCAAGAGCCGTGCTTCGCAGAATCTACCACCGGATCGGAAACGCGACCCACTGAGAAGATCCGGCGAGAAACTCAGTGGGCTGTGTCTGAGGGTTAATTTACTCGTCGAGCCCTTCGTCGCAAGCGACGGGTTCGACGAGAACGGTGACCGGTGCTTGAGGTACCTAAAAGCACCGTTAGTGGATCGGGAGGATCCGAGATGACGTGTTTGGGGCGACGTCGACTGCTTTCCATTCTTTCCGCAGGATCGGGAATGTGTTTTTGAAAAGTGACGTCCTGGCTGCGGGATTCGAACACCGGCACAGTCGCATCCCACGATACGAATGCACCAGGTGTCTTATCCTTTAGGCCACGACTTCAAAATGAAGATCTGTTTTATTTATTTATTTGCTAGCTTACTTCTTTGAACTATAAGAGTACTATGTTCAAATGTTCAACTAATTTTTTTTTACGCATTTGTTCTGTACTGGCTAAATAAAAAATCAATGTTATCCACGTATTTATAACTCTATGATTTTATAAAGTGGTTTATATTTGGCGTCAATAATGAAAATTATCTATAATAATATTTTATTACAGAATCTCTCAGGTCAAGTTACTGTCGTTAAAGTCGGTCAACATTAAATGTCGGAAACAGCAATTAAATCTTCGGCTATCTCGCACAGTAGAGAAATAACTAACAAACATTTAAATTCTATACAAATTTTGTTCTCCGTGAAAAAATAAACCCATTTCATTTATTTATTCATTTATTCCGGCATACACGACACGTGTAAAACGCATACAGATGAGTTTATATTTTTACTCGATATGTAACAAAAGGATAATGTTTGTTGTAGTTTATTCTGGAACAAATGGTGTAGATCGGAAGGGTCACTCGACCGAATGGGCGGTATTCGCATTCGGTATTAATACGAGATCCCGGGGACACCACCCCGTCTGCCACCACGTGCTACACGCTTCCCTGGAATGTAATATACGCTGTTCAACGTGTTTGTGAACATGCAATTTATTTTTATTACGTGTCGTTAGATTCGTTTGCGTATTAATTTACACTCGCCAGAAAAACTTTAGGTAGCGGGTAGGCGGCAGACGAGTAATAAATTACTTGGGTAAATTTAATTATGCGTTCTTTTAGATAGGATATTTTTTACGTGACATTAGAAAATTTACTTTGTGTTTTCGAATTATTCCTGAAAGATTTCAATATGTTTATACAAAAACATAGATAAACAAACAAAAATCAAACCCGTATAATTATAATTTGCGTAATTACTGGTGGTGGGTAGGTACCACCACCCTGCCTATTTCTGCCGTGAAGCAGTAATGCGTTTCGGTTTGAAGGGTGTTTTTTTATTTCCTACCTAACCTGATAGCCTTGAGAGGCTATTTCAGCGGAACCGTAACTAGTAGGTGAGCTCACGGGACTCAAACCTGACGACGTTACTAACACGAACCCTAACAAGAGCCGTGCTTCGCAGAATCTACCACCGGATCGGAAACGCGATGAAGGGTAGGGCAGCCGTGGTAACTAAATAAACTGAGACCTTAGAACTTATATCTCAAGGTGGGTGGCGCATTTACGTTGTAGATGTCTATGGGCTCCAGTAACCACTTAACACCAGGTGGACTGTGGTGGTTAGGGGTGAAAGGCTATTTGGTTTAAGCGACATTTCGATTAGTACTCAACATTTATCTTTGTAATTAAATTTTCGTTTTATTTGATATTAGTATCAACAATTTGATGTTTTTAATTGAACTACAATTAGGTTAGGAAGGAATTAGGAAGTTTTTTTTGTTATGTTATTTTTTCCAAATTTTAAAGTGTAAATGGCTCTCCTGTAAAGTTGCAAAAATGTCGCTTAAGCCATCTTTCACCCCTCGACATAATTTAAAACGTGTTCCGACCGCGCTCGGTAGATTCAAATGTGAAACCTCCGGCTCGGCATGGCGGCAGTCACGACGTTCATTATCCACATGATTTAACTCACTAGCTTTTAACGTAACGGAACTCTGGACAAGACCGATGTGTTTGGGAGATGAATAATTTTATATTCATTTTGTAAATGGCACCATTTGTGTGGGCTTTATGGTATACTTACGAAAGCTATAAAGGAGGTTTATAAATTGGGAAAATACAAAAAGTTAATGATAGTTAAGGTTTTGAATTCAATGATATGATACCAAATCTCATAATCTATGAAATGAACTACCTCTGAAATGTTTCAGGACTGATTGTAAGTATAAATGTCTTGATAATTGATTGCCTGAACGTTCGGGCCACGGAGGCGGATCTCGCCCAAGTCCTGGCCCTCTAAGTGTTTCAAATCCCCCTCACATGTCAGCCTGGGGACCGGCGAGAGGGGCCTAAGAAGACGACATGCAAGCTGCTGTGCACGCGGTTTACGCAAGAGCATCCGGTTGATGGAAGGCCGGCTATCCTCGACCCATGCTGGTATGACGCAGCGGGGTATTCCGTAGGATAACTCACTCTAACCGGCGCCATCTAGGCAGGCTTCGGATAGCCTGTCGATCGAGAAGGCTGGTGGTCGTGGCGCCGACGACCGACAGTCCTGCGTCCTGAGGGGGAGGATGATGGGAGAGATGTGCTCCGCACTAAGCGCTTCACTTTCCACCCTTGCCTTTTCATGAGTTCTGTCTCATACGAGGTTTTGACGTTGGTTGTCGAGCGACAGGGGGTTTTAGTCGGTTCGACGCCGACATGCTCCGCCCCAGTGGAGGGCGGAAGTCCGGCGCTTTCCTCCTGACCAAAAAAAAAGCCTTAACGTTCTCGTTTTAGGAGTGGGTCTGCCAGTAAACAAATGATGTACAAACAAATGTAGTATATAGTATCTATGACTAAAACAACTTTAACGGAGTGATCTCGCGTTTTTTATTGTCAGTACAGCAAAAGCTCCTTAATCGCTCTTCCTTTATTCGCGATTTCACTATTTGCGGATTAAAAAATGCGACCCAATTCCTATATTCGCGGCTAAACATTTCTTTATCCGCTGATCTAATCGGTACATCGGTACAAATACATTAATAAAAAATTTATAAATTATTTTTTTAATAAATTAAATTAATCAATAAATTATTCAATATGGTCAAAAGCCTCAATTAAATTCATTTTTATATACTTGTTTTTTATTTTATGACCTAGGAACGTATCCCCTATAATCGCATATATGTAAATTACCATTCCATATTCACGGTTTCTGTATTCGCCGCATATTTACGCAACACATACAACACGAATAAAGAGTTTTTTAACTGTATATTCTTTCCGACGTTTTGAATACTTTATTACAGTTTCCATTTGGTCACGGACGACTGGCGAATATGAGATTTTGATCTCGTAACTCACAGGGCGGATTACGGTCGCCATAGTAACACGAAGCCGTTAATCATCAGTCATATACCGTGTTTTTTTTAGTTGTTACATTCACAAAACTGGATAAAATCTACACACATTAACATTGAAGTTAAATAGAAAAGAAAAATATTATATTGAATTCACCCTTTTGGTAGTGAGCACAGCTTACATATATAACAATACTAACTGGCCCGGCAGATGTTGTTTTGCCATAAGAATTATTTCTAGGAAAGATAAATAACCTAGATACCGACTGCAGCGCCCTCTACCGGGCTGATTTGTGAATCTAAACCATCCAGGGTGCCACCCAAAAGCATATAAAAAAAACATTCAAATCCGTACGTACAGTCGTTTAGGAGAAGTTCTGTGACAAACACACGTACAGAAGAAAGATATATATATTTATATAAAGATAATAATGTATATGTGATCTTCGATTTTTGCGACTATTTTTACGATTTAATTTTGTTTTTATCATTAACTGACATTTAATATTTACTTTACAAGTCGTCCCTGGCTATAATAGTCATTATAGTAAAGCCGTAGAAGTAGTTTTGATTAAATCGGCGCTTTTGCTTCTGGTTGTGTTTCAGTAACTAGTTTTTGGCTGTGTGGGTTCGGCGTAGAATAGCACCACCCTATTTTTTCCTGAAGTTGTCATAAAAGGCAACCAAGGGAGCGGATAATGGCAAGCAGTGTTATCTGATATTATATTACACTAGGGTATTGCGACTGGAATTTACTATTGGTAGCGCGTATTGTAAGTACGTAGGTAAGTACCATCATTGCGAAGTAGTCGCTCGTTCTGGTAGCAGCCCCTATACAACGCGATTGAGACTTCAACTTTCTGTATCCTGTGGCGGCAATCCCGTTCTGATGACGGCGGGCTTTATTAGTAACATTACTCAACATGGACCTTGTTAATCCATCTAAGAAATAATAATAAATAAATAAAAACTTATAACTCAACAAAAATCTCTAATTTTAAAATTAAATAGTCCTTGTATATTTTGTGTAAAACATTTTTTATTACAAACAATATATGTATTTCTTTAAATATTAACTCTTGTAACCTTTAATAAAACGAACAGTTCTCAATGCCTTTTTTTGGGAGTGCAACGTTCGTGTTTGTGAATTACGTCTTCTAAAAAATATAATTATGAAGTACAAATAATATGTTTTATGTGCGGTAAAGAAAAAAATACATAATTGTGTATATTTTTTAGATATCAATATGTAGGTAATATCCACAAAAAATACACAAATACACAACGTTAAACGTTATAATATTTCGAGGTTGTGAGGAAACAAATCAGCGTGTTTGACTGATTGTTTTATTGTCTCCTAAATTCTATGTAGCCATAAACACCGTCTATCAGCGGGAACCGAGAACAAAATAAAACTAAATATATTCAGAAACAAAAAGTATCATTGTTTTGTTTGTTTGTTTTATTCATACAATTGTATAATGCTATTTTGCGGCTTTCATATTGAAATTGTTATGCACAATAAAAAACAAAATCGTACAATGAAATTACAATACGTTACGTCTTTTTTTAACTAACGGACATGAACTTTCTATATAATTAAATCATTCATAAATGGTTAAAGTCTTAGCAGTTTTGTTAAGTTTTTTGAGCGATAATAACGAAACAGTAATGTATTGTTTTCAACTTTTTTTATTGCGTTGACAGGTGAACGAACTTACAGCACACCCAATGTTAAAATGGTCATCGGAATCTAGACGTCCTAATGCCACCTCTTTAACATACGTGTTCCAAGGTTCTATTTTATTTAAAGTATCTGATATTGTCTATGCTTAATTAAAGGTTGGTTTTTGCGCAGCTCTGGGAGATTGTTTTGAAGGACATCTGCTATAATTATATAGGAATATCGCAGGGATCAGGTTTATTAACTGAACCTTTTTACACTCGAGCGGAGGCCTTGTGCAGATGATGAAGCTATAATCAGATGCCTGCATCAAAATTCCGCATTGTAGTTGTTTTATGTTCAACAATAAAATTTTGTTTTTTGTTTGTTAGTTGTTTTTGCTAAGTTATCACACATACAGTGTTTGGAGCATAGCCAATATATTATAAAATATTTAAAGTTTTACATAAGTAACGTATTAGTAAAGTTTTAGGATAATTGTGTAGACGCATCAACGTACAATTGAAAATATTTGTAAAAAAACATCTCTTTAAAATTGTTGATAGATACTTATAATTGTAGAAATGTCAAGTGCAACAATGAATAAATGCGTTTTATATTTTATATTTATTGCTTAGGTGGGTCGACGAGCTCACGGACCACCTGATGTTAAGTGGTTACCGGAGCCCATAGACATACAACGCAAATGCTGCCACCCACCTTGTGATATAACTTTTAGGTCTCAGTACAGTTACAACGGCTGCCCCACCCTTCAAACCGAAACGCATTACTGCTTCACGGCAGAAATAGCCAGAGTGGTGGTTCCTACCCGTGCGGACTTACAAGAGGTCCTACCACCAGTAATTTACGCACGATGTTATTCCTTCACCGTGGAAGTCAATCGTGAACGTTTGTTAAGTAAGTATTTCTTTAGAAAAATTGGTACTTGATAGCGGGATTCGAACATCGGTGCATCGCTAGATACGAATGCACCGGATATCTGGACGTCACAAAGATGTTTCAAGTACCTAGTTTCATAAGTATTGTAGATTTGAGTACGGAAAAAAAATATATACCTGCGGGCGCGAAAATTTTTGTTATTTTCTACTACCATTACATATTCATCGGATCAGGAATTGTTGCAAACTTAACAAAAATAGTTATAAGATACCAATCATACTTTTTCTGCTGAAAGTTCAGAATTGTTAAATATCTTCAATTATGTAATAAATAATAAAACTACTTTCCTATAAAAACAAAGACAATGTAAATAACTATTTTTATTATAAATTTCTATATGAGATAAACCTATATTATAAACAAATAGTTTATTATGTATTATGCAAAATTATTGATATATTTATTCCTTGCAAATAGCCTATGATAAGATAAAATTCTCTCCCTAATTGAAATCACAATAGAACTAAGCACCGTATAACTCTTTATAAATAAAAAAATTAACATTGATTGATAACAAAAACATTCGAAACATTGGATAGGTTAAATTGATTAATTAGTGAAAATAATAAAGGGTTCAAAAGGTTATATTCTTTAAAATAATGTCAACGACTTGTTAATATCTATATATATAAATGAATTGCTGTTCGTTAGTCTCGCTAAAACTCGAGAATGGCTGGATCGATTTGGCAAATTTTGGTCTTGAATTATTTATGGAAGTCCAGAGAAGGTTTAAAAGGTAAATAAACATGAAAATGCTCGAAATGAAATAAAAATAACAATTTTGTTTTTCCTTTGATGTGTGCCCCGTCGGACGGGTTCCTTTTGTTTGCTTTAAGTTTATTTTATACAAAAGTTTAGGTCTTTTATTTATCGATTGAGGCACTGCGAAGTCTGCCGGGTCAGCTAGTATATTATAAAAATACTAGCTGTACCCGTCTTCTTCGCTGGGCATTTAAAATTAACATTATTATTTCTGACCCCCATAAAGATTCTCATCATGACCCCCCCCCCCCGCAACTGGTGTAAGGAGTCCAACACTCATATAAATATTAGCCTATCCATAAAGTACATGTATTTTCTACATGGATACCAAGTTTCAAGTCAATCGGATGCATGGTTCAGTAGTTTTAGCGGAACATCCGTAAAAACCACTGAAGATTTATATATTAGTATAGATTCACGTAAAATTTACGAAGTCTGACACTAACCTGAAGCGGCTGGTGCAGTGCAGGCAGAGCCGGACGCGGCCGGACGGCGACCCACAGACTCACACACTGCCGGCATACGCCCGCCCGCGCCGCTCGAGGGCGCCACCACCTCCATCGATCCACCCTACACCTCGCCCTTCCTACGTCATACAACAAACACTAATCTCAAAATCAAATGACGTAAAGTATCATGCTGATTTACTACGTTCGAGATTTATTTTACGACTTATTTATTAACATTTATATTATGTAATGTTATTTTTCCTTGTCAATGCAGGCGGTATTTTAGTGAATGATATAACTAATACATTCTCATTGACGTTTGACGGCATTCATACGATTCTTACTGACTTCTGTATGATGGTAAATGTAGATTTAAAGTTTTTGCTTATTGCGTAGGTACGTTAAGTGGTTATCGGAATCCATAGGCGCCACAAGCCACAACATTAATGCCGCCAGCCACCTCAAGGCATGACGTCTAAGTTTCATTGTACTGTAAAACAGGGGACGCACTCTTCAAATTGGTACGCTTGACATTTCGCGGCAGAAATAGGCAAGTTGGTGATACTTACCGGATTGCCTGCAACTAAGTGACGGTTGAAAAATTCAGAGAACACTGCTGATCATTCTCAGCCTTCGAAGACACCGCCCGGGAAGAGATGGGGTTATGTTATTCTAGACTTACTTATCCAGGGTCTTCCACTGTCGATTTCACAGTGCTGTGTGGAGTCTGGGTGTGAACCCGTTTATCTGGAGTAAATCATAATGGATGCCAATATCTACCGGAGTCAAATATTACAATTTAATCAAGGAACACAAGATATTTGATACTAGACCGATAAATTGGATTTCCAACAAGGTCTATCAAGAGTCGCCATCACTTGCCATCTATTTCAATCGCAACTACTCGCAGGAAACGCTTCTTAAACTATGGCATGTGCATTTGTAGCATAGTTCTGAAACTTCTTGCAGTTGGAAGGGAATGTAGCCTTAGATTAGCAACGCAGCGATTATAAATAACAAGCATTACGGTAAAAACTACCTTTGGTTTGCGACGCAGTGTGTTCTCTTTTTTTGAATTAAATTTCACAGCCGACCTCTTTATTAATAATTTTAGAACATATAAAAATAGCCTCTGTTGACACGTTAATAATAAAAAAAAGGAAAAATGTGTTGAAACCCGATCCCAAATAATGAACAAGAACTGACGGTAAAGCAACGGTGGGTGGTGCATTTACGTTGTAGATGTCTATGGGCTCCAGTAACCACTTAACACCAGGTGTGCTGTGAGCTCATCCACTCATCTAAGCAATAAAAAAATATATATAAACAAACTTGTGGTTTAAGCATTAGTACTGGCAGCTATCATAGAAAACAAGAAATACGATACAATATTTTCAAGATTAATTTGCATGGATACAAGCACCGAACAACATGATCGTTGTTGACTCAGGTTTTTCTTCATGTATGTGTATGTAGCATTTAATCGCATTTCCAAGTAGGTTTATTACGATTACTTAATTGAATAATATTAAAGGTTGTATCTAGTATATCATCTCGTAATTTCTCTCTGTACAATTACCTGGAATATGTATATCGTTCCAAGTCCTAAAGTGCTTATTCTTACACTAATTAATTTGCTTTAATTGTTTTTCATACGTTTGTTGTTTTAACCTAGAGATAGGTTTAAGAATTTAATAATATTTAAGATTAGGGATAGGTCTTTGTTGCAAAATAGTAAGAATTTGTCTCATAAAAAAATTAAAATTTAAATAGAACGGTATAGGTACATACTGCATGAATGCGCTTCGTTCGAGTTCGAGTAGACTGTATGGTTTGTATAAAGTAGGCGGATTGTGAGAATACAAAATGCTTAACGGTTTTCTTCGTTGTTGCTTTAGATCTATAGGCAGCAGTCTACCTCATCCAATAATGTGTTCGGGATGGAGGTGATCGCGAAACAGTATGGAAGATCGATTATACAACTATAACATTTTTGAACATGTGAGAATGTTAAATGGTTATCCCATTTTAACTTTTAAGTTTCGCGCCAATTTTATTTGTTTAATTGTGTATCTGTGGTGGTCTCGAATAGAATTTATTTATTTGTGAACTTTTTGCAAAGGTTGTTAACAGATAACGTTACCACCACGTTAATTGAAATAGGAATTGATATTTGCAATAATAAAAACTGTAACAAACGATAACTTTATTTCATATGATATTATTTATAATAACAACGTTTTTACGTACCTTCGTCAATACAAATGGTAAATAACACATACAACAATAATTTAATAGTTATATTCAATAATTGACCGATACATATCAAAATTTAAATTTAAATGATAAATAAAATTACTTTAATATAAATTAAATGATATGTTTCGTCGCATGTTATATATCTTTCCCTCCTTCGTGGTTATATTAGCAGTAGATTATGCATTTCTCAAAATTTAACAAAAGATAAATAAAGATATATTTGAATAAGTTCACTTCATAAATGGCAGAAGAGTAAATTATCGACTATTATTAATAGAAGAATTATTAATAGAGGGGTCATTGACTATGCTTGTCTTGAAATAAAAAAAGCATTATTTCAACGTAAATAAAACAATTAACTGCCGATATCACGAGTGCGGGATGTACATTTTTTTCTAAAACTAGAATTTCGTCAAACCGCAATGTGAGCCGTACAGAAATCGGAGGTCAACAACCCTTACACGAGGCGCCTGCCGCCTGCGTTCATTACAACAAATTACTGTTTACTTCATCGTTTAAAGGGTATTTATTATTATTAAATGTAAAAACTTTGTCTTTTATGTTTAGCTAGTTTTTGGGTTAATCTATTTTCACCAAATTTTAATGGAATTTGGATTATCGGTTGAATTGATCGACTATGTTGAGGAATTGGTAATGGACTTTCACAACTACGATATAAACAAAACACAACACTGAAACTGCTAACATAACCCATTTATATTCAACACTTAGCTCCAAATACCATAAATGCCAATTGATATATTGTTATAATAGTTACAAATCCTCTTAAAACAGTCGATAGGTTATTTTGATATCAACAAAAACATATAGAATTGACTTGCATTATTTCTTAGTAAAGAGACATTTTCATTTAATCATTGGTTTCTTTTTTTCGTCAGTACATATTTTTACGTTCACAATCACCATTTTTTATGTTTCACTCGTTCGTTTTGTACTTTATTCCTCATTAATGGAAATATTATGGAATGTATATATATATAAAAGTGAAATTAATTTGTAATTTCCAAACTATTTCACGAATGGACAGTGGAAAATCTCAGGAAAATATGTCCAAGTAATTCACGTGATTGAAATGTTATGTTTTAATAATACTGTATGCTCACAGTTTTGTACTTACATCTAAGTTTATTTATTCATCTTTCTTAAATCATTTCTTAAATCAATTTATTTAGAAAATAATATTTTGTTTTCTATAAAATAAATCGTCAAAGTACATGATATAATAGCTAGTAATATTTTGCGTTTAGTAATTTATGACTTTTTGGCGGGAACGAAGTTGACTGTATTGTTATATTATTTTTAATTTTATGTTTCTTCAGGTTTAAGTGTGTATTAACAGTGGTTTATTAACTGTTTAGCATCTGTAAAAGTGCACACATGCGGGAAAAAGTAGGAAATTCGCTTGACGCAACTTTTTCCAGTCTCCTGCAAAAGTCAATAAGTACTTAACCACCACATCACCGAGACTTTGTTTCATCCCAATTGATTAAATTCTCAAATTAATCAACTTCATCCCTTTCCGATTCATATTATTTTTTATATAGCGGAATACAGGAAGAAATAAATTTGGCTAAAAGGTCTCGTTGCCAGACCATAATACCTAAAAAAAAAGTGTTTTTTTTAGTTTTCAACAAACTATTAAATCATTTTGCATATGTAAGGTATATTTTAAATTGATTAACAAATTCATTAAATAATCGGTCCCATAATAATTATATCAATGATCCCTATCTATTTCCGTGTCAAAATTTTACTTTTTAAAAAGCAAAGTTTATATTTTACGCCGTATTGCAAAATAAAGAATATAATATATGCTCATAGCTTCTTATTGAACGTGGCTCATATTTTATGTTTATTTAAAATATTATTATTGTACAAATTTTTTTTTAAATACTGGGAACGATTGGAATCATTTTAAATATAGAAGTCGTTTTTCTATTACCGAGGTTTCTGTTATTCAAATTTTTTTTTTGTGATACATTATTTTATGTTTATGCGCTGATGTTAGTTTGATAACAATTTTAATATGATAAATACGTAACAAAACAGCGAAAGGCTGGAAGGTCACCGTTACAAAAAAAAAATAATAAAAATAATTAAAGAACAAAAAGAAAAGAGTAATATTAAAATTAATAGTTTACCATTAACTTGTACTTGTTATTTACATGCAGCCATATCACAATGAACAACATTTAGAATGTATCTCATAACTAGATCTCCGAATATACCACAGAATATCCCTCATTACATACAATTCCACAGCAGTCACTAAAATACGTATTTGTTTTTATTTTCTATCCTATTTTATTTTTTAGGCGAACCTAACCTTAAATGCAGTTATTGCTATTGTTAATCCAAGCAATCAGACTTGCAACCGTGAGCACTAACTGGCACGAAATTACTTATCTGATACGGCGATAATAAATTGATAATCCATGTCAAAATGGCAGATGTAAAAACAATCAAATGCATCTCATTACGATTTTATGGAATCTAATTAATAATCTTTTATTAATAATTAGACTAATAATGAATTTTTGTAAAATGATTTTATTGCACCTGAATATGTACTCTACGGCTCTCAAAATACAGCACTTATTCGTTTGTAGTATTCTGTTATTTTAGACAGCTCATAGACATCTATAGTTATATACTACAGTTCAACTAGATCAGACTCGGCTGTGACTTTAACTAATTGCATTGAAAACAAAAAAATATTATTAAAACTACTCGAACGCCACCTGTCGTACGTGGATTGTATTATATTTAAGCTTATCAGTTATTAAATCATTATACATTGTAAATTTACTGAAATCATTGCAAACTTTGAATTTACATTATTACGATTATATTTTCGAGGGATTTCTTGAATTTAAAACATTAGCGTCAATTTTAATTAACCTAACGCTCTTGCCCACGGTTGGATAGCATTACCTATTTTAAGAGATACAAGTGATTCTGTGTGCACATTGATCATATTGCTCAGAGAAGACACTGAATTCTAAAAGCTAAAGCTATGTATCGCGACGCGTCTAATTCTTACGACTAGTATTTTTTTTCTTCTTTCTAATTATAAACAAGAAAAAGGAATAACATTAGTCAACATATTATGTCTACTGATAAAATCTAAAACATTTTAATTAGAATTTAATGAACCTCTTCGATTATTAGGCACAGACCTATAGCACCGTAACCGGATACATGACAAGATGAAAAGCATCTATTTTTAACATTACTCTGTGTCATTACAAAAAAAAATCATTTAAATTTGGAAGTAAACATGCTGTGTTAAATGGAAGTACATAATTTTCAGTTAGTATGTCAAAAATCAATTTCTTAAGAAGACTTCATTGATCCAATAGTTAACAAATACAATAAAGTGTGTGTGTGTGTTAGAGAAACGTTCCAGAGACGAAATGCGTATTATATACCTTAACATATATCGACATAAAGTCGTATTTATTTTTTGCTAAAAACATCACTTTCAGAATATTAATATGTATTTATTTATCTGGAGCTGTCTTTTCTAGTAGTGGAAATAAGGTTTTAAAAATTTTGTACGTTTTACATTGCTGGCTTGTGAGACTTATTTTTGAGCTTTAGTTGTGCTTACTGATGTTAAGTGGCTATGAAAGCCAATAAGCAACACAAGCCGAATACGACAATCCAGTTTAAGATATAAGGTCTCATTTGCTTTATTCCACAGGATCGCACGACAGTTTAGCGGCAGAAAGAGCTATAGGTTTTTTTTATTTTATTTTATTGCGTAGATGGGTGGACGAGCTCACAGCCCACATGATGTTAAGTGGTTACTGGAGCCCATGGACATCTATAACGTAAATGCGCCACCCACCTTGAGATATAAGTTCTAAGATCTCAGTATAGTTACAACGGCTGCCCCACCCTTCAAACCGAAACGCATTACTGCTTCACGGCAGAAATAGGCAGGGCGGTGGTACCTACCCGCGCGGACTCACAAGAGGTCCTACCACCAGTAATGCCATAAATCTACCTGTATGGGCATAAAATAACCTTTAGCAGCAGCAATTTGCAGATTTTATAAAACTTGCGGTTTGAATTTTATTCTACGATATAATTCATTCAACAAGTCATCCGAGAACATGTGTTAGGTACATATATACTCAATGGCTTCTAGGATTTGAGCCTTAGCATCACGTTGCAATTCCCCATACAAATACATAGTAACAATATTTCCATTAAAAAAAAGTACATAGTTTTAATTTATGTCGAGCTACAATAGTTTTGGCAACGTGAACGATTCTCTTACACATTACATGAAATTTAAACATACTTCCGCGGAAAAATAAATATGACAAATAATTATTTACATTTAGCAACATACGATTTAGCAACTCTTACACTAGGGTTGTCGCTTGTTACTAATTATTACATACTTAATGTGTTTTACACTTGTTATCATGATCATTTGTCATAAGCATCTCAGTTGATGCTTCATTGAAAGATACGTTCAGTGTGCTTAGTGCGAGTTTTTTAACGTTCTCGATAGCGTAAAAGTTAACTCAAATTTGTATGGAGTTGGAACGTTTGCCTACGTTTGCCGCTAGGAGCGCTGTTCCAGCTCTATACAAATTTGAGTTAACTTTTACGCTATCGAGAACGTTAAAAAACTCGCACTAAGCACACTGTTTGTCGTTAGGGGTGACCGATGCGAGCGCTATAAGTCGGTCTCGGTCCACTGTTAGTCGCCTCGCCGCAACCTTCGAGCCGCCGCCGTGTTGTGACGGTATAACCACACCTGCGATAATATTTATACAAGTCAGCGTACTATCTACGTGTGCAATGATAATACTTGAAATTGTAGTATTGTTTAAAATGACTCACATGCTGATAAAATCAGTATAAAATAGACTTTATTTTTGAAGTGAAACTCATAATACGATTTCGAACAAGGTAGCGTTAAACGTTTAACGCTACCATGGAATAGAAAGAGACAGAGCGAGAGTGAATGCGTGGCACTCGAACGCATGCGCGTAGTATACCTATTACAGGCCAGCACGAGCGTTAGCAACGAGTAGCGTCCAATATTTTAATGAAGTATTTAAAAATATATATATGTATATTTATTTTTCTATCTATAATTTAAAATATATATAAAATAAATGTTGAAGATGTCGCATTTCTTATACACAGCATTCCCTATTACGAGAGCAATATGATTTAAGGATGAAAAATGAAGAAAACCACAATACTACACATCGAAAAAGAAATTTCACTTCATTTCACGTGCACCAAGTTGCACGCGCATCGTTTTTTTGTAGTGAATTAAATCAACGTCTTGATGCTTTGTACGCTTTTACGTACATGCACAAAATGAATACAAGTTTATATACTTAATTTCCCATTAAGGTACCATCGAATTTAATGTTCTAGATCAGAAATATTAAGGTTAGGTATTTAAAACTTACTTGGAATAAAATAACGACATCAAGGAAGACTTGTAAACCGCCACAAACCCAGAATTGCGTTGGAGCCTCTCTAATAATAAAGTATGCAGTCTTAAAAATGTCGCCACACGTCCACATTATCACCATGCTGACACTGAAACATTATACTATATAAACTAAGCAATATTAACAGTGATAAACCAAACAAGTGACCAATGTGCTTCCCTATGATTTTCTTGGTCAAATATTTAGTACTAAATATTAGTACATATTTTAATATTAAGTAATACTACTAAATTTAGTGCTAAATACATGAGATATTTAGTACTAAATATTTGATGTAGTTTATTTGAATTAGTGTATTAAAAAGAATTTAATAAAATATATATTTAAAAAAAAAAAACTAAGTTTACAAATACAAAGTCAAATCGAATGAAACAAAACAAAAATATTGACTAATAAAAGGTTTCCATTAATGAATCTTCCAAGTTCTTTTATCATAATACTGTATTATCAGTAGAAATACATTTGAGATGTTTGATGATGAAATAACAACAACAAGAGAACTACAATAAAATTTTAAAGGTTCCACAATGTATTCGTACCACATTCAATTCAAGTACTGGTGGTAGGACCACCTGTGAGTCGCACGGGTACCACCGCCCCGCCTATTTCTGCCGTGAAGCAGTAATGCGTTTCGGTTTGAAGGGTGGGGCAGCCGTTGTAACTATACTGAGACCCTAGAACTTATATCTCAAGGTGTGTGGCGCATTTACGCTGTAGATGTCTATGGGCTCCAGTAACCACTTAACACCAGGTGGGCTGTGAGCTCGTCCACATATCTAAGCAATAAATAAAAAATAAAAAGTTACCAGACAGTAACAGTAAACAGTAGATCTGTTGTAGTATTGTTAATAAGCTATTATTAATTAAATAAATAATAAGTGGGAACCAATCACGCACGGTCATCCAGCCTCAAATTAGGATATTCCCTGTGTTATTGGAGCCACACAGTGATATGCATAATTATATACATTTAAATACACATATGGATAATAAACACCTGAATGTTTGTACTATGTAGGAATCAAACCCACGACTTTCGCCGCAACAGTCAGGGTCGCTAACTAGTGCACCACCGATTCACTCAGTTAATCGAAGCAATTATTCTCTTAATGTTATTATAAATGAAGATTACTTTTAAGTGTAGTTCATCAAAATAAACTAGGTCATATTTATTGTATTAAAATCGAAATTACACAGGTGGTGGTTAATAAATTTACTATTCATGCATTTGATTAACCCGAAAACGAAATTGTACTATTGAGAGAAACAAACCGAATGGTCTTATTACTGATGATCTATATCTATTTAAGGCTCAGGAAGGAATTCGTGGTAGGAATTTTACTATTGGTAAGTAACTATACTGAGACCTTAGAACTTATATCTCAATGTGGGTGGTGCATTTGCGTTATAGATGTCTATGGGCTCCAGTAACTACTTAACACCCGGTGGGCTGTGAGCTCGTCCCCCCCCGTAAGCTATAAAAATAAAAATTAGCAGTAAGTCGAAGAGGCTGAGATAGGATATCCGTATTTTCTGATTAATGCCCAGATAAGCTACCATTGATATAAGATCCTCTGACCGCCAAATAAATGATCAATTGTTCCCTTAGAACGCCGGGCTGTACTATGGAATTAGAATAATCATACATAATAGGTTGAGGAAAAAGTCTTTTCGCATTATAGTTTGTATGAACTTTTTATAAAATCTCTTTGGCTATACTATTTGTATCTGGCTGGTTTTGGTATCATTAAAAGTTTAAATTTTAAAGAAGATAATCAGGAAAATGTGTGATTTTTATTTATTTTTCGTACTGTCAAGATGAGTGAATCTAATGAAGAAATTCGATACATTTTAAAATTTTAATACATAAAGGTAAAAATGCAACGCAAGCCGCGAAAAAAATTTGCGATGTTTATGGCCCTAGTGCAGTGTCTGCGAGAGTAGCACAAATTTGGTTTAAGCGTTTTCAATCCGGAAATTTTGATGTCAAAGATGCACGTGGCTCTGGTCGCCCTATTACGGATAAAATGGATGCCATTTTTGAAAAAATGCCGCAAGATCGGCATATCTGTAGTTATGACGTAGTGTAAGAACGTAAGAACTGGGAATTGTCCACAAAACAGTTTTGACGCATTTGAAAAAACTGGGTACACAAAAAAGCTCGATATTTGGGTACCTCACGAGCTCACTGAAAGAAACCTAATGAACCGTGTACTCATTTGTGATTCTTTATTACGACGTAATGAAACCGAACCATTTTTGAAGAAGCTGATAACTGGTGATGAAAAGTGAATCATGTACGACAAGAACGTGCGAAAAAGGTCGTGGTCAAAGTCCGATCAGGCTTCAGACTGTGGCGAAACCCGGGTTAGCTCGCAACATGGTGATGCTGTGTGTGGTGGTATTGGAAGGGCATTATTCATTATGAGCTGTTACCACCAGGCAGGACCATCGATTCTTAACTCTACTGCGAACAACTGATGAGATTAAAGTAAGAAGTTGAGAGAAAGCGGGCGGAATTAATCTACAGAAGGGGTGTGGTTTTTCATCATGATAACGCTAGACCTCACACATCTTTAGCCACTCAGCAAAAATTAAGAGAGCTTGGCTGGGAGGTGTTCAGATTTCCACCTGTTTCGGTCTCTTCAGAATTCTTTAGGCAGCGTCAGGTTAACATCACGAGAGGACTGCCAAAACCAATTGTCGCGATATTTTGATCAGAAGCGCCAAATTTTCTATAACAATGGGACCATGTCCCTACCCACAAGATGGCAAAAAGTTATCGAACAAAATGGTACCTATATACTTTAGTTAAATGTAAATACAGTATATTAAAAAATGCGCAGAAACTTTTTCCCCGACCTATTCTAAGGAATATGAAGGTTTGCTTGCAACATTGCTAACTAAACCTGCATGTACTTTGAACTCACCTCATTCCTTCAGTACTTTTATTCTGTAAATTCTTGGCTATTTGTGGTGCACCGAGCATAGCCTCAGTGAAAACCGCCATGAAGCCAATCAACTCCACGAACGGTGAGAACTCTATCAAGAGATATGTGACGGCCGCGCCCAGTACCGAGAAAACGAGCATGCAGTCCACGTAACTCTGGAAGTCTGTCCACGCCCAGAAGTACTTCCTTTCCATATCTGCAGAAGAGGAAATTATTGGGTAAGTATTATTCGCGTAGTATCTACAAATCATTTACATTTATAATCAATGTTATATGTTGCAACATTTAATATTAATTTAATGTTATGAAGATACCTTCAGATTGGGGGGAGGTCAGGGGGGGGGGTGGACGATTTCTATGATCGTAGGTAGCGATTAGGGCCGGTGTCAAACGTGCTGTAATGGGAGATATTTGAAACGCACGTAGCTAAATAGCTGACCTCAGTTTAAATCCCTCCTCAGATAGCGTTAAAGTTAATTCAAATTTGTACGGAGTTGGAACGTATGCCCACGTTTGCCACTAGGTGCGCTGTTTCAATTGCATACAAATTTGACTTAACTTTTATGCTATTGAGAACGTTATAAAAGCTCGCACTAAGCACACCGTTGTCATTAAGTTTGTCGCTCAACTGCTAACATTATGTAATTGAAAATATTCCATAATGTAATATAAGGAGTCATTGTACCTTTTTATTAAAATCCTTAGTTACATTTATGGAATCATTTTATTTTTATTTACACCGTCATGTTTTATTTTGAAGTCGTCGTGGCCTAAAGGATAAGACGTCCGGTGCATTCGTGTGTAGCGATGGTGGTGGTACCTACCCGTGAGGACTCACAAGAGGTCCTACCACCAGTAAAAAAGCTGTGTTCAGAGTTTACAATTTCACCTTGGTATAAATCAACTTTCATAATAGAATGGCTATCTATACCAATATTATAAAGAAGAAAGATTTGTTTGTTTGTTTGTATTGAATAGGCTCCGAAACTACTGAACCGATTTGAAAAATTCTTTCACTGTTTGGAAGCTACACTATTCCCGAGTGGCATAGGCTATAATCTGTTTTGAAAAAAATTAGGGATCCTTACTAAAACTCTAATAATGTAACCCAAGGTGTAAAAATTACCTATAATATTTTTTACATCGCGTGCCCTGCGAAAACTATCGATGATAGAATAAAATAATGTATTACGACATTGTAGAACACATTATTATTTACAAAAAGTGTCGCGACAGCATATGTGTTATGCCGCAATAAGTGTTCTTTTATTTAAAAAAATAAAACAACGTCAAATATCGTTGAATTTTTTGTTAAAGAACCGAGCGGAACCGGAGCGGGCCGCTTGTGTTAAATAAAAAGGACGATATTGTGAATGCTTTTCGAAGGTCATTTGGGGAATTAAAAAAAGTTTTGAATAACTATATTAAAAATATTTGTCATGACATTTTTAGAAGTTCGTAGGCTTAGGGACCGTTATTAATGTCGAGTTACGTTAAAAGGATTCTCTTTCAAAATGTGTTGAGTTTGAAGATGACCAAATTTTTTTGTTATCTGTAGGTATAGATAAGTGGATGTGTAGAATATAGTTAAACTTTAATGCGTGCTAAACGAAAAACGATGTATTGACATTAATCTTATCCTAATCACAAGTTAAATAAAACAAAATATTTTTTTTTATCTGTATGTTTGAGATTAAAAAAAACTTTAAAATGAAATGTTTATATTATGATTAAAAAAATCTATGCTGACTGTCAGTATTTACTATATTAGAGTCATCACTAATTGTAGAAATACAAATGTCAAAGTTGTTTATTAAATGTATATAATTAAAACGTTATAATTAATTTCAGTCTAGAAGAATCTAAAAAAGGAAATTAAAAATATCAACTCAAAATATTATTTACTAAATGAGTACTATACTGTACTTATATAAATTAACAAATTATCATTTACAAATGCCTTACAAAATCATTCCTTAATAACCATAACAATCAATCAAATAACAAAAATCACTGATGTAATGTTAGTACCAGATGTAAATAATCGTTACATAAAGCAGTGTTGATGTTGAAATTTTTCTCTATAAAATAAGAAAGCTGAGCTGCATCATACTATACCAAAATGATGAAATATTAAGTTTGTTGGGTACAAACATTAAAATATTTGTGTTGTAAGATTGTCTTGCTATATCAATCATAGTAAATAAACATTAATTTAAAATGATAGTACATAACAACTAACTAGGAAACAAATGGCAAAGGCTAACAAAATAAAGAGATTGCGTGTAACATATATTTGACCCGATTGCAGATTCATTCAGATTTATTTATAAGATTGTTTAGTTATCAGAACATTGAACTTTGTTAGTTACAACAATGTAATCTGTAGATTATTTGCGTGCGTACATTCATGAAGCTTTGTACATATCCATTTAATTATTTATACTTTATGTACAAAATAAAAGTCAGAAAACTTATTGGTTTTATTTCCATGTCAACCTCAGAGTGATGTAAAGATGAAGTCTGTATAATAATCACCATTTCCCCATGCATTATATAAAAGCAAATACAAAATATACCACATAATTTTATAATACAAAATGACATTGCTCTGACAAATGAAATTGATATGATGATTGGTCACTGAAACAAAACAAAAAAAAATGTAGAAAAGGTATTTATTTATATGACAGTATATGGTCAAATGATGTACACAACTTTATGCTCACCATAGAAACGATGGGGTTTCTCTCCACCAGAGATACCGCTGCGCTGATTCAGCCAGCGTGCTGTCTCATCCGGCTGAGCTGGTCCATTCACACAACATAATAGTATATATAACATGAATATTGCATCTAATTGTCACCAATACCCCGGCCACCAACATAAAATTATGTTAAAATAAAATTAATTACAAGCAAATAAAATTAAGATATATGCTTATGAATGGAGTAGTGATATACATAAATAAAGAGAAAATAACTGACTGAAAAATAAAATATAGTAAACTGTATTAATTAAGTGTAAGTACATTTTTAATTTGTTTCCTTTTTTTAAACAAATTCACATTATGTACATTTGATACCAGATTTATATTGAGTCATAAATAAAATGAAAAAAATAAAAAACTATGTTACATTATACCAGCAAAAAATAATATTTCCAGAGCAGCTAACTACATGTTTTACTTAATGTTTAATTTCAGCCACATCCAGTACTAACCTGTGAATATTCTTTCTCTTGCTCTGATAATCTGGTTCTTTTTTCGAACTGACACACAAAGATGAATCATAACAAACATAGTCACATTCATTACAATGCTTTGAATTAACAAAGGTAATTCATAACGTTTTCCAAACCTAAAAATCAAATTTTATACATGTTTATTTTTATTCATTAAAGTTAAAGTTAAGTATTGTTGAACTATAGTTTACTTTAAAGGCACATACCAAAACAATATCCTCAAAGTGTTGGCTATTAGAAGAGCTAAACACACATACAAAGAGAATCCTTCAGCGTCTTGCGTCTTTTTAATTTGTCTATATTGAGGGATATATGGAGCGACACCTCCTATTATCATAGCACCAGCAGCTCCAAAGCCCACCAGATGGCCCACAGTGAGCCCCAACTCATCGGAAATAATCCAATCCATTTTTATCAATTACTTTGTTTGTATAAAATTTAAGTGAGTTTTATGTAAGCTCCCGTTTAACGCACCTCGTTAATAATGCTAACGTTAAATTCATATTATGTTTTTAAACTACTTCTGAAAACATAATATGTTAAAAGTTATCAAAATAAGGTTTCCTAACTCTGAACAAATATTTAAAAAAAAATTAAAGAAATGGTCAAGTTATCGTATTAACAACGGACTAAGACAAAAAACTTAATTGCAATGTTCAAACCAGTGATCTAAAATGATTTTAATCTCTGATTGAAATAAAAACAGATTTTGACATTTACAGCGCTTTTTTTTAAGGAATTTTCTGACCTGGTAACTAAGATCTTTAAGTCATGTCTTATTATTATTAAAATTCTTATTTTATGAAAAATTATAATATGGAGTGAAATGAAATAAAATGAAGATTAATTTGAAACATTAATCAACTGGGATTAAATTAAATTAAATGAGATGATATGGGATGATATATAATCTCCGTAAAACGGTGGTCATTTACTGCGACTTTTTCAGTGGACTTTTTGGAAGATTCCCACATTTATGCACTTTCACAGATACTAAACAGCTATTAAGTACACATTGAAACCTGAAGAAACACTAAATAGACAAAATAAAACAAATCACACAACTTCACTCTTCGCGTTCCCGCCAAAAAGTCTATTAATATTATAAATTAGTTACCTACTACATAATTATAGAGTGGCTAATCGAAGAGTTTTCTCTATGTTATTGGATATGTCCATTTATAAATAGAGAATGGTTTTACTTTTTTTAATTTGATGCTTCTTCAGATTTTAACGAGCAAATATTAGTCGCTTAAAGGCTTTGTAGTATCGGTGAAAAAGCACAAATGAGTCGTCTATTATCAAAGGTGGCAATCTGTGCATTTGGAAAAACATTTTTTATTGATATGTCAATACAGATTGATTTGAATATAATCGTCTCCTTCAAAGAATACGGTTCAAAACCTGCATTAAATAAAGGTTAATAGTTAACCTGTTATTTATCTAAGATGTCGTTCCGAAGAGTTTTGTGACTGCCAATGGAATACAAAGTCAATAATTCGTTTTTCTGTTTTACCAATCATTGTCCAAAAGTCAGATTGCCGGCTTTGATAATAGTCGACTCAAATATAGAAAAATGAAATCGATTTGCTTAACATAGCTTTTTCCGAAAAGTCCAATGACGTTTCTACCGTTCAGTAAAATACTGAGTATTTTATTTTATCTCATCTGAACTCCTTTAAATTCTATTTCATTTCTTTAGTAAGTAATTTTCTAAGTAGTGTAATATTTTATATTTTTTATTGTTTTTAACATTTTCTTTTTCGTGTAACAAAAGTGGCTGTTTCGTTAAGTTTCATTTGCCTGACTAATTAACAAATAAGATAGTTTGATTGATGATAGCAATGATAGCTACGTAAACTTCAAAATTAAGTAAATAACTAAGGTTATTTTTATCAACTATATAGGAAATTTTTGACGATGAAATAACAATAAGGAGGTTGAGTTTTTTTTTACCATTCTGTTAAATAGCACACTTAAAAGTGAACGATGACTTTAATATCAAAATTTTTACCGCTTTTACGGAACGGTAGCACCACTGAAAAGATTCCTGCCATATTACAAACTAAATTTAGAACTAATACCCGTTACTTCTCTTCTGAGAAAGAAAGTGGTTTGACTAAATCCAAAAGCAAGGAAAGTGCTTCTCATGTATCTACAGATGTAAGACCCTTAGGAGAAAAAATCAAAGAAACTACAAAAACTGTTTCTTACACCGGCGTAATACTTCTCGGTGTCGGAGTCACAGGTGTGATTTTCTTTTACGTTTTTCGAGAACTCTTCTCAAGTAACAGTCCGAACAGCATTTACTCAGAAGCTCTTGAGAAGTGCAAACAGGTAAATTACTTTGTGTGAAAGAAATCTTGTTTACATTATGATAAATTTACAGATTATTTAATAAACAAAGTAAAATTTTTCTATATCATTAATCATTAGCATTGCATAATGCAGAATGCAGTACAGTAGTCAGTATTAAAGTAAGTAATGAACAGGGAAAACAAACACTATATAAAGTATTGTTTACCAAGTATTTATTAAATTATTGTCGATTGCAGGATCCTAGAGTAGAAGATGCTCTAGGTGCACCAATAAAAGGTTATGGAGAAGAAACAACTAGGAGAAGACGTACCCATGTCAGTCATGCAGTATATGAAAAAGATGGAGTGAAACATATGAGAATGAGATTCTATATTAAAGGGATAAGAAATAAAGGTGTTGTCGAACTTGATATGAAACAAGTAAGTTCTGTTTAAATCGAAATGTAGTTTAACAACTTAAAAGTTCAAATAACACTATACATCTGAGTAATTTGTATACACCTCATCAATTTCTTATAATCTCTGTTTAAAATTTTCTATTTTAGTAAATTCATTTAATATCTTTCCAATACACCGGTACACTTATTTGTTTTTTCAGAATGATTATGGAAACTATATGTGCAGATATTTGCTGGTACAACTTGATGACTACAGTGGAAAAACATTTATAATTGAGGACAACCGAGCTGAATTAGATAATACCAAACCTGATATCGCATTTCCAACCTTAACTCTCACTCAGTGATATAAAATTAACTATGTAACATGTAAATAGTAAACTAGATATCGAATAAATGATTAGCAAAATAAAATTGTTTTGTTTCATATTATTATGTAAAGTTGTAGTTTAAAAAATAAACATATAGTAAGCACTTTCATATTGAAATCTTTGAAATATATAGAATACTATACCTTCTTCTGACACCATAAGAATAGTTTTGGAATATTAATCTTATTAATTAAATTCTTTGTGCCAATGAAACTTAATGCTTATAATATCATTTTATTGCAAACATTAAAACATATTTATCCTTATTAATAATTAAAGTGAATTTTACAGTGAAGACTAGAGATTGGCACAAATCAATTATTTCGCAGTACAATTTTATAGATCTTACATAAGTTCGTCATTCAAATGTTTTCCAAGATTGTACTTTCCATGACATGAGAAGTCGATTGGTAAATATAAATTCTTTAACTTTATTGAAGAACCAATGGAATATCACTACAAAAGAGAGATATTGAGGCCAAGCCCATTTAAACTCTTGTAGTATACTAGGAGTGTATCTTATTTGCATCTCTGGAATTCTTAGATGAACTTGAACAGTCATAGAATCTGTCTGGCCATTGTAGGTTCTAGAATTTATCGTTCTGACTTCTGTGGTAACTGAAAATAGTTTATTTTTTGGTTATGAATGTAGTTGAATAAATATGCTGTAGGTTTACTTATATCAGTGGTTACTGGACTCTGGTAACATTAGAACTTGAATGCTACTCTGCAGATCACATTAGGCTGACGTATCAATAAAGGCTAACCCACACTTCAAACTGAAATTAATGGCAGCAGCAGAACCACAGAAATAATAGCAGAACTGTATAACTGACTTGTAACTGGTATGGACTTTCAATGCGCCCGAATGGTATAGTAATTAGGGATAACCAGGAAGTGTAGATCTACTGTGGATCGATTATGAAAAATAATAGACAAACTATTATCAAGTAACTTTCTTTGGCCTATTATCCGGCTGTTGAAAGAATGAATACCTAATTAGTTTTGATCCAATGGACAGCGGAGCATTATGTTTTTTATTAAGTAACTTGAGTTTATTTGCCTTACTAAAGAAGGATTATCATTGATAATCAATCATCATCAAATCATCTTTATTAACTCAGGATAAATGTTACAATTTTGTGTTAAAATTACTGTAGGTTTATGGCCTTCTGTCTGTGACTGGACAACAATAGCCATTATTTTTGTCTTCAATGCTGTTACCAATATTAAAATATGAATAAGCACAAAATGTATATTTGTAAAAATAAATAATCTTACCTTCTCTATGAAAATAATCAGACAGATAATGATCAATAGACATGTAACTTTCCCATTTTTCAATTTCAAATAAAGATCTGTTATATTTCGTATCTTGATTAAACCATTCACAAGGTAAGTGGGTCGTTTGATAAAAATTTAGATCTCCATGAAAAATTAATTCTGATGGTGGTATTACAAACTCTTTGGTAATCAATGCCAAGCTCTGCATTTGTAAAGGGCATATTGTCTGCAAGAAGAAAACAAAAGGATTCTATTAAAGTATTTGTTCCATATTTATAGCACCTATTTATAAAATATAAATAAACAGAAAAGATTTAATACCTTTTTTTATTAAATATCTAAAATGTCAAAAATAGTTAAAAATACCTTCAGCTGAAAATCAAGAGATAAAATTAATAAAATAGAAGACACAGTTCTGTCTGGTGGTATATTTAGGTGAAATTTAATATACAGCTCATCCTTTTTGCCATCTCCAGTGAAATCATTTTCTTGAACCTGGAAATACATGTTTTTAAGAATTTGTCAAATCTGTAGTTGGTCATGTTATCAGTATAAAATGTACACAGTGTATTTAGTCTTATTTCATAACAAACTCATGTCTATATAGTTATGTAATTTATATTTACACAGTACAATTCTTTCGATAAAAATTCATTACCTGCATTTCTGCACATGATTCAGAGCTTTCTTCATTATCATTACCAAACAATCCAATTTCTGTACAAAGTATGGGTTTACTGGGATCCTCAGTTTCGGCTATTAGTACATACTCATACGTAAAATGAACAGTTGGCTGTTCATAAAAACTGTGATATTTCACCCAGAGCCCTGTAAAAATACATATTTGTATTACGATCTTATATTTCGATATCTATTCGGAAATTACTGGCTATTTCAAATAATTTAATTTTAACGATAATAGGACCGTTTCTGTATACTGTTAAGTATTTTCTGGACATGGTTCACTCAGCTGATTTTAGCAAGGCTAAATTGGAGTTCTAACCTCTACTTTTCTGAGCTATAATAAAAGGCAGTATAATATTCAACATAGACGTAAAAAGAGTAAAGAACATGGCTTTGGAAAGGAAGGTACTTTTATACTGTATTTCGACATTTGAACTAAACAATTTGTACAAGCTCATTTTAAAATATAAAATTTACAGTGTTTTCGGTGTACTAATATGCGTAAAATGTTAAATATCATTGGCATTGACCTGCAAAACAAACCGTTGCTAAGCAACGACTTTTTTAGGGCAGAGGGTTTTTCTGAATTTTTTTACAATGAAATGCAAACTTTAAATTCCTGAATCATAAATAGATATGTACTCTAGAAGCGTTAAATTAAGGAATATAAAGAAATAATAACTCAACATCAACTGGTCAAAAGGCGAGCTATAGCTCTCGTTTACATATATATCATTTTTCAACTCTGATTCTAGGATGGTTAATGATCATTTTAGCAATCATAAATCTTTACTGGTCGTGGAGCTTCGTGTGAGTCCATACTTACATCACCCTGCCTATTTCTACCGCGAAAAAGTAATGCATTCCAGTTTGAAGAGTGGGGCAGCCGTTATACTATAACATTGAGACATCAACCTCATATCTCAAGGAGGGTGGGATGTTATTAATGTCGTGATGTCTATGGGCTCCCGTAACCACTCAACTCCAGCTAAACAGTAAGCACGTTCACCAAATTATGAAAGTTTAGATTTTTTCTGAGAACGGAGTCCAAAATTCTTCAATATTGATACGAGTTCTCTTCTGTCAGAGACACTCAATAAGAAGTAGATCCGACCTTACGCTTCTAGAGTCAGAATAAATAGGTGTTTATCGTTTATTTTTAAAGAATAAAATATATATTTTATTATTGTAAAATTTTCTACATGCACCATAGCTTAATGTTAAGACGCCCAGGGTTGTGGTTGAAGGCATTTGTGTTGTCTATTGGACTAAACGACCATTTAATTTTAATCTTAGTTTAACCGTGAACTCATTCATTCATCTACGGAAGTGAACTATGTTTTTCAGCAAGGATCCTGGCGTAGACAAAGGGAGGGAGGCGGGTTTGGTTCATAATGCCGGCCATTCAAACGAACACTTCGTTTCAAGGTGCATATGAATTAAGCTTTTCCGCCAATACAGTATTTAATATACTATTAAATATATACCTATTAGCTTTCTAAATGTTCCGGTACCCTAGTGAACTTTTATGTACTTTTAATATTTAAGTGCACTATGAAAGTCCCGCGTTTTGATGTTTTGAATTCACTGACATCTACTCACTATAACTTATATTGGTATTATATTCTAATATTAACTCTCAATGACGGGTAATAAGATGGTCAATTTAATATGGAAAATACTTAATAATAAGTAACAAGACAAAAATTACGAGTCTTGAACAATTCTAAATTCACCATCTATGGCAATGGGATAGAGGAAGAAAAATTGTCGTGACAACAAAATAAATGTTACTGCATGCCTACATGTTTAAATATTCAAAAAATTAAATCATTTATGGCTTTTTACACAAGAAATGCTAAGATAATAGGTATCTCGCTTAAATTCTAGTGCCTAAGATATTGTGGTTCCCTCCCTTTGGTGACTTGGAGACCAGCGAGGGACACCGAAGAAGAGGATCTCAACTGCTCTGCATGGATCTTGCGAAATAGCAATCTGGTCTTCGGCAACCCGTGGGGATTTAACGATTGTATATTATAAATTTTTATTTATTTTAATCAATAAACCTTATTAAAGGCACGATAGGAATGCAAATCCTACTTATTATTATCGCAAGAAGCCAATTTTTCCAATTTAAAGATTAGGCTGTGTTGTTTATTGGAGGCGATTATTACGAAAAAACAAAAATAGACAAATCGAAAAAATCTTGATTTTCTTGTCGTGCGCAACTAACCATTACGTAAACAAATGAACCGAATTGATTTAGGTATTTTTGGATGGTAGCTCCTACTTAAATTTTACGAAATTCGTAGCTAATGAACGTTAATGATATCTGGAATTATTATCAAGCACAGTGAATTGCTGAGCCGCCGTTTCTTTTTTTGTTTCAATATTTAAAATTGAAAACATATTTTTTTTTTATTGGCTTGATGGGTGGACGAGCTCACAGCCCACCTGGTGATAAGTGGTTACTGGAGCCCATAGACATCTACGACGTAAATGCGCCAGCTACCTTGATATATAAGTTCTTAGGTCTCAAGTATAGTTATAAAGGCTGCCCCACCCTTCAAACCGAAACGCATTACCACTTCACGGCAGAAATAGGCAGGGTGGTGGTACCTCGCCGGTACTCGGCGACTGTACCTTGGGGTGGTGCGCAGTATGGCCCTGTACGGTGCTCCCGTGTGGTCGCCCGCACTCTCCGCGAGAAACGCGGCTCTGCTGCATAGAGCTCAGCGGGCGCTCGCGGTGAGGGTCATCAGGGGGTACCGCACCATCTCTCAAGATGTGGCCTGCGCTCTCGCCGGATACCTACCCTGGGACCTCGAGGCCGAAATCTTGGCTGCGGTATATCAGCGTAAGGCGCAGGCCTTGAGTCGGGGACGGTCGCCCGGCCCGTCGGCTGTCGGTCGGTGGAAGCGTGCTGCGCGTCATGTAAGTGGAGAGAGCGATTGCTGAAAGAACTTGGCCAAACTTCGGCCACCCGCCGGCGCACCCTCGAGGCCCTGGTGCCCGTGCTGGAGGCATGGTCGGATCGGCGTCACGGCGTACTCTCCTTTCACATTGCGCAGGTCCTCTCGGGACATGGCTGTTTCGGGAGGTACCTGTGGAAGGTCTGCAGGAGAGAGCCACATCCGGGCTGCCACCAGTGCGGGCACCCGGACGATGACGCGCAGCACGCGCTCGAAGCGTGCCCGCGTTGGGAGCACTCGCGGCGAGATCTAGTCGCGGTGCTGGGGAGAAACCTCTCCCTGCGGGCTGTCGTCGCCCGCATGTTAGAGGATCAGGGCTCGTGGGAGGCCATGGCCAGGTTTTGTGACCTGGTAATGGCGTCCCGTGAGGCTGAGGAGCGTGAAAGGGAGTGGGATCCCTCTTCAGCACCTCAGCGCAGAAGGCGGGATGGCCGGCGCGGGCGTGAAGCTCCCGCTCAGCCCCCGTAGGGACTATCAGGTGGCGGGTGCGGGGGCGCCCGGTACTCGACTGTCGGTCCGGTGGTGGGGCGGTGCAAGGTGGCTCCTGTGCGCCGCCCACGGTGTATCTCCCGAAATGACGTCCTTCGGGATTTTCCCGGAGATGAAATCCCGTCTTATCATCAGGACGGGTACCGGCGAAGGCGGACTTTCGGCGCGCACTGCGGTACCGTAGGTCTGGTGTGGCCGGTGTGGTGGAGCTCGATGGGGTTTAGTCGGTAGTCGTTCTGCGGGGCAAGTGCTTCGCGCGCCTTTTTCAAGGCGTAGTCTCTTGCGAGGAATTCGGGGAGGTGGAGGACCTTCTCGTCCCCCTCTTCCTCTCAGGAGGCGCCGGAGTCCGACATAACCCGGTTCGTTACCCACCCGGACCGGGTATCCGTAAATGGATTCGGACTCAGAAGAGGTCCTACCACCAGTAAAAAATCATTGAATTCAGATAATACTGATGTAATTGTAGTCTTGTGGGCGACATAAGATTTAGTACTAAAAGTGTAATACGTTTTGGCTTGCGTTTGGTCTTTTCTCGGCGGAAGACAATAACAAAATTCCTTAAACTTACGGAAATAAAAATAACAGTATAATAATATGTAATAAGCTATAAACTTGCTAAAATGAATAAGTTAATTCAACTATAATTATGTACAAACGAGATGAAACCTTGCTCAGTAACCGAACCTGCCCATCCGCCCTTTTGTTTTCTCACAAAACAAAAGCAACACATTTTAATTCTATGGAACGTGTAGGTACTTCCTAACTTGTTCTTCTGCATGAACAATATGTATTTTGAAAATAGGCATTGAACTTAAAGTAAAAAACATCATTTCTCAATTCAAACTCAATTTTAATCCTAAAACATTGAGTTTTAATAATTGAAACTAAAACACAGTCATATAGATTAGTCATAGAGTCATAGTCATAGAAATCAAAACGCAGTCAGATTTTTTGTAAATTGTAATGAAAAACAGTTGTATATTTTTATTTTTAAATGGAAATGAAGGTAAAATTACCTATTGTTAAAATTGTTAATATTATAATTCACAAGCTATATCAAATAAGTAACTTATATCTTAGTTGGTAAACGCTAGTTGTGTAGTAGCCGAACTTAGTTTCAGGTATTCTTGTTAGTGCACATTTGAGTAAGCACAGACAATAGAAGAGTTACAAGCCGTTGAGTGCGGCGCCCGTCCCGACAACTGATACCTTCCCATTAAATTGTCTAGTACTTGCTGACCATAGTATATAAGCAGCCCCAAACAAGCAAACAGCACCATTCGCTCGGGAATCGTCCCGGAGCACAGTCAGGTTCTATACAAGAACTCAAACTTACCTAAACGTACAGCATTTACGCCAAGATGTCTATGGTCCGAAGATCTAGCATGGACCGAATGTCCTCAAGCATGACCTCCAGCATGACCGGAATGGGTCTTGGTGGAATCACCGGCATAACAACAGGAATGAGTACGATGAGCTGCACTAGGGAACAGCCGATGACGATTGGTGGGATGCCATCTAATTACGTTCCTGGCTTGTCGGCATACTACAACATTTCGAGCTTTTGCCAGCGTCCGGGCCAAACACGTCGCTGGCCGATGCAACGAGCCGGCCCTACAGCCCAACATCGTCCCGGTCGCTCACACAGCACTGGCGCGCTGCATCGCATGAAACATTCCATGAGAAACAGCCCTAACACTCAATACACCCATAATTTGATCTGCAAGATGGCTGATCAGAATGAACGCCGTCGTCGACAGGATACGTTAGAAATGATACCACAGAGCTACTACTCACAGCAACCTCTTAAAGTGGAGTTAACTGAGTTCTACTCTCGGGATAACTCCAAAGATCACCACACAGAACAATATGATCTGGTCAACGACAACATTCTTCCAAATCCTGTTCTTCGCCGAGGCCAAAACTTCTTCTTTGCTGTTCGCTTTGATAGGACATATGATAAACAACAGGATATGATTCGCCTCGTGTTCTGTTTTGGTATGAAATTTATTCAAGTATTTCGAATATTATTAAGACCTGCAACATCAAATTAAGAGCTTTTTCTATTTCTGATAATTATTGTTAATTTACAGGTCCAAAGCCCAGTGTCACAAAAGGCACTCGAGTTGTTTTGCCCGTAAACTGGAGCACACAACAGGGCGTTTTCCAACATTCACGGGAGATGATGGGTATGGGCATGGGTTTGGGTATGTCTCGTATCCAAGATACAAGCACTGGAATGGCAACAATGGGCACGATTGGTACCATGGGCACAATGAGTTCCATGGGACCTATGAGTGGCATGAGAGAAACGACCACTTACGGAGTACGTCGCAGCTCATTTAGCAACGAACCCCTGCCACTCCAACATAGTCCACTTAGTCCTCATGGACCCATGGATAGACCAATGATAGAGCGCTATGGAGGAACTACTCAGCATTCATCATTTGGACGTGGATACGGATCACGTCATGGATCTCGTCACGGGTCAATGCAAAACTTAGCTGCACTCGCTCACGACATGGACCGATGGGACATTAGTATACAGCGTCAAGATGGTAATACGATTACCTTCCAAGTTCACGTTCCCGCTACTGCTCCCGTCGGCGTGTGGAACTGCTGGGTGCAGACCAATCGTTTTGGTCAGCGTGACAACCGACACGATTACAAATGTGACGAAGATGTTTATATTCTTTTCAACCCGTGGTGCCGCGAAGATCCCGTTTACATGGATAATGAATCATCACGAAAGGAGTACGTACTTAATGAGCAAGGCAAAATTTGGTGTGGTACCTGGCGTCAACCCAAGGGTCGAAAATGGATTTATGGACAGTTTGATGATGTGGTATTGCCTGCTTGTATGTACTTATTGGAGCGCAGCGGCTTGGAACATTCTGAACGTGGTAACCCTGTCCGTGTTTGCAGAGCTATTTCGTCAATGGTAAGTGGTATTAAAATCCCTAGAACATCCTCTAATGATATCAAAAATTGACGAAATTTAGTAACAAAAATCATTACAGATCAATGCCAACCATGATGACGATGGTCTAATGGTGGGTCGCTACGATAGTGAATATAAGGATGGTGTTGCACCTCACGCTTGGACAGGTTCAGTTGCGATTCTGGAACGCTACCTGTCCGACGGCGGCCGACCTGTTGAGTACGGCCAATGCTGGGTGTTCTCCGGCTTGGTTGTAACTATTTGCAGGGCTCTTGGTAACTAATTGTTTTGTTTTTGGCACTTTAGTGGCTAAGTTATTATTTGATACGTCACAGGTTTTTTTTTTTTATTGCTTAGGACGAGCTCACAGCCCACCTGATGTTAAATGGTTACTGGAGCCCATGGACATCTACAACGTAAATGCGCCACCCACCTGGAGATATAAGTTCTAAGATCTCAGTATAGTTACAACGGCTACCCCACCCTTCAAACCGAAACGCATTACTGCTTCACGGCAGAAATAGGCAGGGCGGTGGTACCTACCCGCGCGGACTCACAAGAGGTCCTACCACCAGTAACAAACACACAGCTGTCCAATGTTTTCATCAGGACCTTAGATTTCAATAAAGGATATACGTAAAACTTTAAGCAGCCAGGTCTAAGATCTAACTTCTATTAATAATAATTAAACAGAACTATTACAATTGCAGGTTTATTACGTAGCTAGAAAATTGTTTGTTTTTATTATGTCATCTCTATAGGTATTTTTATAAAACTATGCATTTCACAGGTATTCCTTGCCGTTCAGTAACGAATTATGTATCAGCTCATGATACCAACAGGACCTTCACGGTGGACAAATACTTTGACCGCGACGGAAATGAGGTACCGAATGGTCCGGACGAAGACTGTTATGATTCTTGCTGGAATTTCCATGTTTGGAATGATGTTTGGATGCAAAGACCGGACTTACCACAAGGGTACAGTGGCTGGCAGATCATTGATTCGACACCTCAGGAGGAGTCTGAATCTGTTTATCACTGTGGGCCGGCTAGTGTGGAAGCTGTTCGCCGAGGTGAAGTTGGCTTCCAATATGACACGCCATTTATGTACTGCCAAATAAATGCTGAGCTTTGCCACTTCCAAGAGGAAGAGAACTCGGAATGGGGATTCATTAGAATGGCCTCTAATCAATACCAGTAAGGAAATAACATAATAAACCCTACAATTTTATTGGGAATGCTGAATTAACATTAATTTGCGACTACTATTTCAGAGTCGGACGGAAGATTCTTACGAAAAATCCAAGCCGCGATGATGACGAGGGAGAGAGTGACATGCTGGAGATCACTCACGAATATAAGACTGTAGACAGCTCGTCACCCGAGCGTCTCGCTATCATTGCCTCTTGCCGCGGATACCAACGCTTGCAACAGTACTATGAGTACCCAGACCGCAACTTTGAGGATGTGTATTTCGACCTCATGGATATTGACATAGTGCCTTACGGACAACCATTTGATTGCACCATGAACATTCAGGTAACACTCAATCATTAAAACTAATTTTTATTTCTCCACATAATTTACCTACTAACATTTATTGTTTACGGTTTTTTACAGAACAAATCTCACGAAGATCGTACCATCTGGTGTGTTCTAACAGCATCTTCATGCTACTACACTGGCGCAATCGCTTCGCGTGTGCGAAGGGCGCAGGGTGAGTTCATCGTTCGAGCTGGACAGCGAGAAGTATTGAAGCTTCACGTGACTCCTCAAGAATACATGGATAAACTAGTAGATCACTCCATGGTGAAGGTGCATGCCATGGCTTATGTAAAACAAACTCGCCAGGCTTGGTCTGATGAAGATGACTTCCCGCTGCACAAGCCACGCATGCAAGTGCAGGTAAGAATGATGCCGTTAGTAAACAGGAAAAAAAGATAACAGATTTTTGTTAATACATGCTGATTTAAAATATTAGGTGAGAAGCCAGCCGTGCGTAGGTCAAGAATGCGCCATCACCTTCAGTTTCCAGAACCCATTGAATGTCCAACTGACGGACTGTTACTTCACATTCGAAGGACCTGGTGTTCAAAGGCCAAGACAGGTAAATTTAGATTGTCAATCATAGCTTCGGTAAAGTAAAAGAATGCGTTGAACTAAAAATGATGATCTTTCAACAGATACGATTCCGTGACGTGAAGCCTGGTGAGTTCGTGAATTACCAAGACAAGTTTGTGCCGCGGCGCCAGGGAGAGCGCCGCATCGTGGTGACGTTCTCGTCGCGGCAGATGGACGAGATCTTCGGATGCACGTCGGTGACCGTGCGCGGCTAGCTAGCCCCCGGGCCCCGGGCGCCCTCGCCGCGCGTCTCGCCGGGGCCGGCTTCCCCTCCAGCGCTACAGATGGACCGCTCTTTCGTCTCATATGTAGCGCCTGAACAAAATTTGTACGTTCAGGAGGAAGAAGTACTTATCATTAAATCCGCTTAATTTAGTTATCGAACGTACAAATGGCATTAACTTATTTTAATTTTATATCTAGTTTACTCTGTTATGACGACGACATGGCTTGTTTAATGGATTTTGTTTATCATACTTCACTAGCACGTTACGAAATAATAAACCTAAAAAAATGTTAATCACGTTTATCACCGAGTGACTTATAACTTAAAAATAGTAATATTATTGCATTTTTGATTATAATATCGTATAACCGATGCTTCGTGTGCCATTTGTGTTTAATAACGACTCTTTGACGAAAAGAGCTTACTTAGTCTTAAATAAAATTAAGTTTAATATATTATATATGTATACGATTTATATGATTTTAATTATATTTTAAAGTTTCATTTATAGTATTATATTGATTTAATATGTATTTGAAATATGTACTCACAATAATTTGCACGGTGTTTGTGTGTTTTTGGGATCTCAAAAATAAAATGCATTCACTGCAACTTATGTCATTTATTTAATACGTAAACATTACATATCTTGCCTTATTTTCAACATTGGTAACATGTCTTAATTATTTTAAACGAATAAAACGACAAAAATGTCGCAACAATGTTGCTAATAAACATAAATTTTTGTCCACGTATCGTAGTATATAATAATATGTTAGCATTATGGTTTCAACCAAAATTTACCAGTAGTTGTTGCGTCAAAAATTAACAAACATCCTCAAACTTATTCGCATTCATAATATTCGTTCTATAAAATTCGTTACAAAAACAACATTTAGTTGAAATGAAATTTAAACCCATAAAGATTGTGAAAATTTTAATTGTAATAATTCATGATCAACAATTTTCTTCAATATTAAGTTCAATAGAACTTTCTGTTTAACGGGACGAATTTCATATTCAAAAGCTAGTTTCTGTCTAATTTTGTCGCGAAGTTATCAAGCATTCTACTTTCAAAAGCAGGATAGATAACTAAATTGAGATATAGACTTAAAATCTCAAAGTGTGACCGTGTCGTGTTTGACTGACAACCTTTACACAATACAATTAACCTTAATATTTCTAGGTGGTTAGCTGCATGTTTATACCGGCGGTGTATTTTAACCGGCCGTCTAGTGTAGTGGTAAGTGAGATGGTCTCTAGACAAGGGGGTCGCGGGTTCGAATCCCGCCAAGGGATGATATTTGTATGATAAATATAAAATGTCTTTTCCAGGGTTATGGATGTATATTAAATATATGTATGTGTATAATAAAAATCTTACATTTATTTCCGTTATCTGATACCTGTAACACAAGTTCTTTAGGATCTCAGCACGGGATCAGTTAACGTGGCGTGATTGTCAGTAAATATTTATTTATTTATTTGATGTCTATGGGCTCTGGTAACCACTCTACATCAAAAGGGGTTTTTGAGCTCCTTCATAAAAATGTGAACATTAAAACGAATGTGAACAAAACATATTATAATGAATATATGGAGCCACAGGTTGAAGATAAGAACAATGAGTAACATAACAGGATGAGCGCGTAATTATTTCACAACGTTGGAGAAATTGCGTAAATATTTCATGTCCTTATTTTAGGAATCGAATCATTGTGACTTGTTCTAAACAGTTCTAATATTGCGCAATCGAAGTTATTTAATAATTACACGTTACGATAAACTGTAGAATAGTAGTATAATTAATATAGTTCAACAGATCGTGAGTATTGTGAGTTCATACGGGCTTTTACCGCGATACCGTTTATTTGTCTTAAGGAAATGATTCCAGTCACCGTCGAAGGGCTCGACGAAGGGCTCGGCGAGTATATTAAACCATAGAGTGACCTCAGTGACCTGAGTTTCTCTCAGTGGGTCACGTTTCCGATCCGGTGGTAGATTCTGCGAAGCACTGCTCTTGCTAGGGTCAATGTTAGCAACACCTCCGGTTTGAGCCCCGAGAGCTCATCTACACGCTAGGGCAACGCTGAAATAGCCTTTCAAGGCTATCAGCATAGGTGGGAAGAAAAACAAAGGAAATTAATGCGTTTAGGTTAGATTGAGTACGCGGATTTCCTTGAACTAGAGGTCCGCAGTAATCGAAATTCGACTATAATTAATTGGAATTGTAAGTTTGTACACTATTATGATTGTATTTTATACTTCTATAATCACAAATTTCGCCAAGACAACACTATAAAAATATTAAGAAAGACAAACAGTATTTAATCTATTCTCAATTTGACAACAGACGTCAAGAACAAAAGTTTGACAATAAATAGTATGCATGCGTGTGTGCGTCAAATACATGGTATGTAGTGTGTGTAATGTTTTCTTTATTGATTTAATGTATCTTTTATGCATTATTTAAAAAAAATATTAGCATTGTGCACTTCTTCTCTACATTCTCTATAAGTGTGGAAAATTTCACACTCCTGCGTCCGCTCAATTTTCGTAAAAAGGGATACAAAGTTTTTGCTTCACGTATTAATATATAGATGAATTTGTTTAAGCGGAATCGGGGAAAGGGCTTAATAAGAGTATACGAGTGTTCTAAACGAAAATGAAATTTCGAGTTCAAGGCACGTTTAATTAATTTTATATACATATTTATTGATTTAGCATTTCGTTCTTCAAATCTTTTAGATTTTATAAAGCTACCCGAAATTCTCATTCTGACTCATAAAAGGACCTTAACACGATTCACCAAACACAAATAGCGAAACAAAGCGAACTTTATTTTGAAGAAAACGTGAAACGTGCTTTGGCCAACGTTTGGCGTCAAGCTCAGTTACATCAGAACTATGCGATGACTGTTCTCTTAGCAAATGTACTCCCTACTTGTTATGATTCGTTTGAATGGAATGTGATGAATCCCGTATTAGGGAATTAACAATATCTTTCCAAGAACTAAATAGTTTAAGGGGTTTCCACAGTGGACGGTTGGACAGATTGGCTGCGTGGTGCCTAGTATCATTCTATCTCCAACCGTGGATGCCGTGAGAGGAGACTATGAGTTTCATTCGACGAACAGGCAGCAGCTTTTTTTGTAGTAATTTGCTGGTAGCCCAAAGGGTTATCCTAGGTACGCCCGGACGGGTAGGTCAGCTCACGGGCTGAACCTGAGAGAACTTGCTAAGACTAGTCCTAGCAAGAGCAGCACTTCACAGAATATACCACCGGATCGGAATGACGACTCACTGAGTAGATCCGGCAAGAAACTCGGTGGGCTCAGCAACATTCTCTGAGTATTATCAGCACATTGCGAACGCAACTTACTGGTGATGGACGAGCTCACAGCCCACCTGGTGTTAATTGGTTACTGGAGCCCATAGACATCTACAACGTAAATGCGCCACCCACCTTGAGATATAAGTTCTAAGGTCTCAGTATAGTTACAACGGCTAGCCCACCCTTCAGACCGAAACGCATTACTGCTTCACGGCAGAAATAGGAGGGGTGGTGGTACCTACCCGTGCGGGCTCACAAGACACCCTAGCACCACTAATCGTAATGTCATTATAAAAATGTCAAACAATAAATTGTCTACACAAGCCCAGTGTAGAATTTTAATTTATTTGTCAGAGAAATAAGTACTTAGGTCATTAACGCGGTGCAACCAGACGCAATAGATAAAATAATAATAAAAAATTAGACATCATATTATATGCATATATTTTGATGAGAAATGTTTAAAAGCATCGACTCAGGTGCTGTGGTGGAATCGGTTATAACGTCAACGACTTCCATAATCCAGCACGACCCTTTCGCCAAGACTCAGCATCATAATGCTCGATCCCCAAAAACGTGGCTAGAACGGAACATTTCTCACATAATCATAGTTAAGTCGGGCCGTCATCTACTTATTTTTACTGGTGGTGGGACCTCTTGAGAGGCCGCGCGGTTGGGTACCACTACCCTGCCTATTTCTGCCGTGAAGCAGTAATGCGTTTCGGTTTGAAGGGTGGGGCAGCCGTTGTAATTATACTTGAGACCTTAGAACTTATATCTCAAGGTGGGTGGCGCATTTACGATGTGGATGTCTATGGGCTCCAGTAATCACTTAACATCAGGTGGGCTGTGAGCTCGTCCACTCAAGCAATAAAAAAAAAATTAACATTATGGCCGTCTACTTATTTATGATCACTATTAGAACCACGGAATAGATAAATAAGGTTATTCATCTATTCCGTGATTAGAACGCACGACATGCTCTAAGCGCCGCGGCGCCGTGGTAACTTAGAGACCCTTCCATAAAACTTAAGAAATTTTCATTAGATTAATTAGGATGTTCCGTAAGGTAGTGCAGGAAGCAAGTATTGAAAGTGATAGTTGGACATAACGTTCAAAGGATTTTTATCAAGACCGTTGAAAATAGAATTGATAAAAACGACGTTTTCCTTGTAGTAATATTATGGCGGAATGTGGCGAGCCTGTCTAAATTGTAGGTACTCTAGTATAGTCAGTTCATGTTTTTTTTATGAAAGCTGAAACTCAGTAAGAAGACTGATTGTTATTCCCGTCGAAAAAGTTTTGATTTATTCTCATATCGCAAGAAACTCCATATGTAAATTCGAATCGTGCGAACAGTTGAATTAATTCTCACTTATCTTTTAACCGACTGAATGTTTTAGAATTATCAAAATTACGTAAATGAAAATCTGTGAAGTCTCTGACATTTTATGAATTTCGATCGAAAAAAAAAAAATGATTCACTTCATGTATTACTTACGCACATTAGAACGATTTTTACTAGGTCAGAGGAAAGGTAACGTTATTGTTAACGTTAAATAAATCATGTTTATTACTAATTTAATGTGTGGTAATTGTTCGCTGTCATTGGATAATACGTTTTCGGTTTATTATTCCTTTGGTATAAAGTATATAGGTTTCAAATTTTAATTTTAGTTTTAGCCAAGGGGCAGATTCGTTTACACGTAGTTTTTTCGTGAAAACAAACAGTATAACTGTTATTATATTTAATAATTATATTATGGCTTCGTGTTTTCGTGCGTGGTTTCGAAAAAATAGTGCATTTTCCAGTTCTAAAGGAGGTAAGATAAATATTATGTTTTCTATACTATATCTATACTAATATTATAAAGGGGAAAGATTTGTTTGTTTGTTTGTTTCGAATAGGCTCCGAAACTACTGGACCGATTTGAAAAATTATTTTTCCATTAGAAGCCGACATTGTCCCTGATGAACATAGGCAACTTTTTTTTTGTTTTTTTTTGTTTTCATATGTGTTAATTCATTAATGTTTCCGAAGCGAAGCGAGGGCGGGTCGCTAGTATTATTATATAGTTAAAGTTTCTATCTTTCGAATCCAAAGGGAGCAATTTATCATAATAGAGGCAGAAAACGGTATTCATGTATATGATTGTTAAATTAATTACTGAGTGTCTGAATGTCGCTTTCCGTGTTAACCAAAGAATTGGTTTATTAGCGTCTTGGTTTCGGGAACGATTTTGTCATAGCCAGTACAAATGGCATTAAGAAGATAGTTATATATCTATCTTAGAGTACAATGGTATCTTGGCAAACGAAAATAAATATCAAATAATAAAGTTAAAAGACAAACAATCATAAAAGGTTTAAATAAAATAAATAAATGGAAAAACTTAATAAATAAATGTAATTTAATTGTTCATTCATGAATCTTATTGAGTTGCATACCAAACTAGAATTATTTAAAAAAATTCAAATTATATTTTCAATCTCGATGTCCTGGCAAAAAATTATACGGGTTAAAATATTTACCTGTGTAGTATTCTTTCTAAGTTTGGATGAAGAAGAGCAAGTGAGAAGACATGATTATATGCATATCAATCGATCGATAACAATGCAAAAAAATTGATCACTTTGGCCCTTTACTCTGACCCCCTTACCCCGCTCCTTACTGTTCCCGCCGCCGGGGGGGATCGAAAGCTTTTATGAGTTTTTTTTTTCTTTTTTGTTCCTACCTATTCTGATAGCCTTGAGGACGGGGACCGGCGCTTGAGGTACCTAAAAGCACTGTTAATGGTCGGGGGACCCGTAAAAACGTCTCATGAGAGTGCAGGAGGGGGTCTTTACACTGGCCAGGATAATAAAGACAATTTTCGTAATAATTAAACGCTAATTTATGCGAAATTTAGAACATGCGTGATTTATTTTTATTGGATTAGGGAAAAATATAATTCCAATGTAAATTATTCATCGAACTCGGAGGTCAAATGACAATTGCATTGGGTTTTCTCCTGTAGTAAATTTTAAGAATCGAGATAATATGCGATGAGAATTTATTGTGTGTATGAATTTATTAGGTATATTAATGGAAATAATAAGATAAGTTTTAATGCTCTTTAAACTTCATCATTATTACGATTCTCTCGAATGATTTGGCATGTCTCTTATTTTATTAATTTGTTTAATACGAGCCCATAGAGCCAAAAAACTGCTTACACATATAATATTTCTCAACCACGAAAATATTAATTTCGTAAAATATTTATTAATAAACGCACATACAAATTTTAATACGAATTGTTTGTATAATGTAAATGCTAGGTATCAGCGAGCACTGATTGGCAACACCCCTTTTGTTAAATTTTATATCTGGAATACCTTTATAATGCTGCTCTAATGTTGTTAGTCTTCGGATAAATAAATGCACCCACTAGGAATGTCAGTAACAATAACATAAAAATAACATGGGACCAAATCACGCACAGTCATCTGACCTAAAATTGGGTTTCCATGTGCTATGCTATGCTATGTTTAAACATACAGGGTGTCCCAAAAGAATGGATAATCTTATAACACCTCATAGTAGAGCTACCGGGGATTAAAAAAAAAAAACAAAAAAAAATCTTAGGCAGTACTCAAATTAAAAATAAAGAAAAAATACCAAATTTCATAAATAAAATTTAAGTTCAGATTAACTTTTATAAAAAATTACACTAGCTACTCATACGATTTCCTGCATATTCCTTAGTATATTCCATGTAGAATATTATAACACCAAAAAGCCTATGGATTTCATTTATTTGTAGTTGTTGTTATGTATTCCAGAAACGTATGGAAAATAACAAGTTTTTTTTTAAAATACTTAATTGGGTAAAGTTTGTTGGTTTTTAAAATACCTGATAATTTTTTTGTGTCCTCAATAAGCTCTACTATAAGGTGTTTCAGGATTATCCATTCTTTCTGGGACACCCTGTATATAAAGATAATAAGCACCCAGACAAACCTGTTCATTACGCGAATGTTAGCCGATGTGGGAATCAAGCCTACGATCCTCGGCGCAACGTTCAGAAGCGCCAATAACTGCACCATCGAGTCAATGTCAGTGTAGACTGTAGTAGTTAGAGAAGTGTTGTAGAGCTTGTAATTGACTTGTATTGTAGTGGTGGTAGGACCTCTTGTGAGTCCGCACGGGTAGGTACCACCACCCCGCCAATTCCTGCCGTGAAGCAGTGATGCGTTTCGGTTTTTTTTCCTACCTAAGCTGATAGCCTTGAGAGGCTATTTCAGCGTAACCTTAAATAGTAGGTGAGCTCACGGGGCTCAAACCAGAGTGATGCTAGCAATGACCCTAGCAAGAGCAGTGCTTCGCAGAATCTACCACCGGATCGGAAACGCGACCCACTGAGAAGATTCGGGGAGCAACTCAGTGGGCTAAATTTCGGTTTGAAGGGGGGCCGTTGTAACTATACTGAGACCTTAGAACTTATATTTCAAGGTGTGTGGCGCATTTACGTTGTAGATGTCTATTCCAGTAACCACTTAACACCAGGTGGGCTGTGAGCTCGTTCACCCGTATAAACAACAACAACAAAAAATGCCATTCTCATGTATAGGGAGACATTTTTTCTGGGAGTGGTAAGTAAACATTTGACCACGCGTTTATCTTGTTATTTAGAGTGTTTGTAAAGATTAAAGATAAATCGAGAGCAGTTGTTAAGAAGGCGATCGTGTTTATCCAGGCGGCTTACATTTAGGTCGAATTAGCTAACATCACATCACACTCCACAGTCGATTATAAGTATAATCAAAGCTTGTAAATGCATCATCTTTATCTTGAGAAGAAGAAAGTTCTTAAGGTGAAAAAACCGCGTAGAAGTTCGATAAATGCTTAAAATGTAGACACACGAATCGAATGTGGAATCCATGTGTAATACAAGATCTTTGACTGAAGAGCTTATAGGTAAAGCTAACCCATCGTAGTTAAAGGGTGGGAGTGTACTAATTTTCACTAATCTCAAGAAATGTCGACTACCGACAATAGTGGCCCAATATTTTCTTGGATTCACGATTGAATTAAAGATATTTGACGATGCTCCAATGTTTATCGTAAGTTTACTCTGCGAATCGCTTCAATGATTCCGATCCGGTAGTAGATTAACTTGCGAAACAGTTGCCGTGAATTGTTAGATCTCTTTCGGTAGCGCTCAGGCAGCTGCCTAACAATGATCTAACAACAGCTGTTAGCAAATCCCATCCCCTCCTGGCTGAGCCTTTGTTCGCTCACCTGTTTTGTTGAAACTGGGAAGGCTTCCGGGCTATCAGTAATTCTTCATTCTTAAAAAAAAAAATCGCTTTAGATTCACACTCCCCACAAGACTGTGAACGCATCTTTTACTTTTCTCTGAAAAGACGTAAATTTCCGTCATCGAATTCATCAGAATTGCAGGATTTACGTTTTTGACGTTTTTGACGATTCATTGCTTTACGATTACATGACAGTAAATTCCCGTGTGACGTCGGTGCTCCAGATATTGTCATTATTCCCTTAAATGTGAGTAACGTAACCATTACGGTGAATCATAAATTATGCTCGTCATAAAAGTTTTTAATTAATAATTAAATAATTTATTGGAAGTTTGTGTCACTGATAAGAGGGCTGTGAGCGGCTGAAGGTATCCTCTAGCTTACAACCGTTTACAACTCAGACGAACCGATCTCGCGTCAAGGTACGCACGCGTCCATAGTACCGTTCTCAAAATAACAAAACTTTCACGTAACTTCACGCAGTGTTTGTTTGTTTAAAACCATAAACCACTTATTTTCTAATACGAGCTTATCGTTTTGTTTACATTTCGGCTAGCCGTTCGAACGCTTCGAAAAACCACTTCTGATCTAATTAATATTCGCGGAGTTTAGAGATGCGTTAATTGGTTTTGAAGTGAATCGGAAACTGTTAAAATAGATTTCGTGTACACATGAATTTAGTTGTGGATTGAGTGTACTCGCCATGGGTGCTGTTAAGAGTAAATTTGCACGGTGGTATCCCGGGCAATGGTCGTGTTGTAGGGGGATCAGGGGAGACTCGTACGACCTCAAGGAGTTGCCGCGTCCGCCGCAACTGGATCCCTCGAACGGTAGGTCAAGGCTAAATTCGAGATAAGCTTTAGTAATCACGTATGATAATTTTGGAAGTCAGTGTGACATCATGTTCGCAAATATTTATTTTATTGTAATAAATTTTTAAAGGCTTTCCACTGATATAATGAAACATAGATATAATAATAGTGAGAATAGTAATTAGCGATATTTTTAATGATCACGATAGAGGTTTCGACATCAAAAACATATTAATTTGTGATTTGTATTTAATCAGCTGTAGAATGTTAAATTGTTTTCGTTCTATTTCGAAAAATGAAATCAAACTTGTTTTTTTTTTTTAAATCATACTATAAAACGTCACAAAGCCGTGTAAGATTTAAGAAAAAAAAGTTATTTGATTTATCGCCATTCTGAAGTTAAAAATAAATTTGATGCTATTGCTCCACTCAGATGATTTTCAAATACATCGCTTAATGTATGCGGAATACAAAAGGTACAGTCAAACCATTTGAGGATTTCTTTGTTGATTAATTACGTATCAGAGCCAGCTGATGACATTGGTATTGCCATGGCGAATGGGAATGTTAAAACAAAACAACAAATGCAAAAAAATTATCGTTCAAAAACGTAATTCACTGGCAATGTACATATTTTGTTTGGACAGTCTGTTTTCAATCAATTTAATAATGGTGTGGAGGTTTACGTATGTTATAAAATAACATACCGCAGGTGCACAAGTTATTATAATAGAGCGGTATATTTAGATTTTACATGGTGGCTTCTTATTCAGTCGAGATCGTAAACTATTTTATTGTTAAATCACTATCAATGAAGAATTAATAGGTGACAGGTGACGTTTATTTTTAAACGTCTTCAAAAAAGTTTTTTAAACCATTCATTCTTTATTTGAAAAAAGATTTAAACCATTCTTTCTCTATTTGAAAGCTAGTGTTCCTCGTGTGGTCCCATTTAGATCTGACCAGTATGAATTTACGAGAAATCCTTAATAGTGCATATTTAATTGACTACGATTGAATTGATTATATTCTCATTTTACTTCGTAGACTTTTTGTGAAATTGTAGCAATGTATCATTACCAGATAACTAATACAAAATTAAAACGAAAATGCCTATGCACTTAATTCATTGCATGCGAGGCTAAGCGTAGTTTATTTTACATTTTAATGGTAAACCCATTTGCACGCTCTTCGAGGTCTCAGAAGTTACTACTGTTTGTTATCTGATTAACACTTTTAAGACTGTGTTACATTCAAACGAAAATATTTGAACTCTGTTTTTAGGAATCTAAATTCACAATAGCCTAAAGCAATCGCTACTTTTTTTCCTACCTATGCTGATATGCGAGGCTATATTCGCTTTACCCTAGCGTCTAGGTGAGCTCTCGGGGCTCAAACTGAGAGAATTGCTAACACTGGCCTTAGCAAGAGCAATGCTTCGCAGAATCTACCACCGGATCGGAAATGCAACCCACTGAGAAGATCCAGCGAGAAACTCAGTGGGCTGTGTGTTAATTTATTCGCAGAGCCCTTCGTCGCAAGCAACGGGCTCGGCGAGGACGGTGACCGGTGCTTGAAGTACTTATGGGCACCGTTAATTGATCTGGAGGATCCGTAATGACGTGTTTAGGGCGCTATCGCTGCGAATCGGGACGTACATACACTTTTTCGTACGTCTGTTACGCAATTTCCTCGTACTTTTTGTAATTCCCCTGATTTTAACAGTTTCATTCCATGAGATACGGTTTTTATTGGTGATGTCCATATGTGATTACTTAGCATCAGGTGAGCTATATACTCGTCTGCTTAAAACGGGTATAAAAACCATAAGGCTATAAATAGCATTAGCACTTCGGTATTAGTATAATGATATGAAGTGGTATTCATGGACCAATGAGTATGTATTTGTGTTCCGTTATATTAATTGGCACTTTGATTAAATAGTAATAACAAATAATTTTGTCGGAAATAAATAACTTTGTCGGCAATTGTTTTTCTCCACGATTGGTGATTTTGTAAAGGTGTTATTAGCATTTGCGTAACAATTTCTGATAGAGTATCAGCACCGTACAATAAAGGGCACAGGAGCTGTTTGATTAAATAGTTAGTCATACAGCTGAGCTATAGTCTTAACGGCGATTGGCAGGACTATGACAAGTCTAAACATAATAATATTATGTTGATTGAGTGTTGACAACTCATAAAACTACAGTTAAATGTAATTATAGTTAATGCACAAACCTGAAATTCTATGACGTAATTTCTCAATTAGTCCTAGGGCTCCTACAAACATTCTTACCATCATAAATTATGCTATTAAGTGGGCAGCGCACGAGTTTGTAATAAATTTAATCTATATTACAATATTTGAGTTTTGTTTACCATTTACGACAACAAACACAAAGAAACCAATAAATGAATATACAAATTGGAAATCGTAATGTTTTTTGTTTGTTTCGGAAATATCTTAATTGTGTGACATAGCTTCGTTTATGAAAAAAACAAATTCTCAACGGGTCGCTATTCCGATTCGGTGATAGATTTCGGCGACGCATTGCTTTTACTAGGGCTAGTGTTAGCAAATTCTCTCAGGTTGAACCCGTGAGCTCACCTACCCGTCCGGACTTAACTGGAACAACCCCTTAGGCTACCATAGAATAGGTAGGAAAAAAAGAAGAAATAAAAGCAGAATATATTTTATGCTCTTAACTCTAAAATTAGCTAATCCCACTCCGGCTTAGCATATTGCTGACCACACACAAGCGACTGGTACTGGTTTGCAGCCGGTACTAGCGGTGAAAATTTGGGCACATTAAGTTAAAGAATGTGGTCTACACTACATATGGAATATATTTACTATAGTAGAAGGTATATATTCTAGTAGAAATATACACGGGCCATAGAAAACAAAATTACCTTCCTAAGTTAAATTACTGCGACGCCAACGAATGCATTAAAAACATCGGTTCGTAGCACATAAATATTTGTAATCTGTTAAAGAGCTACACCTATTTAAATATTTATTTTCCTGACATAATTTCGTGTGAACTTTATGGCATACAACATGTCATATTGACTCGAAGGTTTTCCGCTCCTCAAGGCAAACCGGCTCGGTGTGTCCGCACCATTTGCTGAGATGGTAACAAAAACATCATTGATGAATGCAGTTGGGACGGATAATGCCTCTTTGTGTACGTACACTGTAATACAATAGTAGCTGTGTTGCTTAATACGTATTGTTACTTAAATAGATCCGTGGCAGTTAATTAGATGAGCCAAGTGCATCAGAAAAAATTATGTCTATTATTGGAACAGCAGTGTCGGATAAACTGTTTTTAATATTAGCATAAAGTTATCGAACAAAATGGTACCTACATACTTTAGTTAAATGAAATTAAACTATATTAAAAAATGTTGTGAATTTTCTTAAAAAATACGAAGAACTTTTTCCTCAGCCTTATAATACTTTAGTATTCAAAGGAACTCGGTCTACTCGCTTGGCTGAAAGAATTTGGTTTTTAAATCTACCATTATCGAAATTATTTATGAAACAGTGTCTACCAAGCGTTAGCGTTGAAATAATAGTTTGTGCTTAATATTCAAGCGCTGTTTTTATATCGAATTTCATAAAGTTTGACAATACATTTCATGATGGCAAGAGATTGCTTAAAACAGAATTTCCTGTTTCCGACAAAGAAACGATGTGTTATTTTTTTTGAAATTAAAATTATAATTCTATTTAATCCAAAGTAATGAAGCTAGAAGAAAGAAATACAAAACGAAAGGCCGTCGCTTTGTATTTAATTTTGATTTGGTGCACGCGAATGAGTCACCGCTGAAACTGAGACGTACAGGAAGTTCAGTGACAACTTTTAATTAAAATATTACGTTTCATTACGTAGGTATAAATGAACGTATTTATAGTAGTTCATTGATGAATTATAGTATTCTCTGCATTCGTTCGTTCATTAGCGAGCATTAACTATATTATTTGAATCACTTTGGCGAGTAATAAGTTCATGTAAACAAGGGAAAATGATGAATACTACATACGTATAACTTAACGAGCATTGAACTCGCTGGTTTTTTTTTTAATTAAAAGCTTTTAGGTCTTATTAATCTAATTATTATTTTCGTATTCCATTAAATTTTTTTTTTTTTTTTTTATTGCTTAGATGGGTGGACGAGCTCACAGCCCACCTGGTATTAAGTGGTTACTGGAGCCCATAGACATCTACAACGTAAATGCGCCACACACCTTGAGATATAGTTCTAAGGTCTCAGTATAGTCACAACGGCCGCCCCACCCTTCAAACCGAAACGCATTACTGCTTCACGGCAGAAATAGGCAGGGCGGTGGTACCTACCCGTGCGGACTCACAAGAGGTCCTACCACTAGTAATTACGCAAATAATAATTTTGCGGGTTTGATTTTTACTGCACGATGTTATTCCTTCACCGTGGAAGTCAATCGTGAACATTTGTTGAGTACGTATTTCATTCGAAAAATTGGAACCCGCCAGCGAGATTCGAACACCGGTGCATCGTTCGATACGAATGCACCGGACGTCTTATCCTTTAGGCCACGACGACTTCACTCCAAATAGAGAGGTGTTCCACTTAATAATATTTCGTCCTTGGATCATTTTATTTTAAGAACTTGGAAATATTTTCGAGATTTAAGGACTCATTAGTTCTTTGAGTTTATTATAATCAATCCAACATTTACTGTTTTTACTTTAGAGTGTAATTAAATCAGACAGGGGGGTTTTGTAGTTCGGTATGATCTCTATCAAAGCATTTCAGTTGTGAAAATCAAACATCGCGATGAAATTAACTTGCGTAATGACACTACAGAGCGGTTGTCACTGTAGGCCCGGGCAGAATTCTGTTTCAAAGGAGTCTTGCGTTCTGAGCAGTCTCTATGTAAATACAATTAAGACTTCGCCCTTCATGTCTGTGGGTTTTGCGCTATCTACCACCAGCAACCGGTGACCATATTCGATCATATTCGCGTTTGCCTGTCCACAACCAAATTCGGATTATTTATTTTGGTTTCAATGTCACCAGTGTGCTTAGTGCGAGTTTTTTAACGTTCTCGATAGCGTAAAAGTTAGCTCATATTTGTATGGAATGGGATCGTTTGCGTACGTTTGCCGCTAGGGGCGTTGTTCCAACTGCATACAAAATTGGGTTAACTTTTACGCTATCGAGAACGTTAAGAAACTCGCACTAAGCACACTGAACATATTTGTTAAATGTCAAATAAGTACCATCGACTCGCGGGCTCCAAAAAATCACAGATCCAAGACGATAAATAAGCTAACTTTTTAAATTATTTTCCCTCGGGTAAGTAGGTCACGAGACAATAGATTCACTTGAATTAAAACAGCTACATTCATCCGTCGAAATAGACGATAAAAATAAATTTACGTTTATCATCTGTTCGGTTTATTGTCAGAAGCATTCTACTTTGATGTTCAAGGATTATATTCATAGGACAATGTGAACATTCGTAATAATAAATAATGATGAAAAATTCATGATATATGATTATTAAATGTTCTAGAAGTTTCTACTAGTTGAACCGCGCAATCACGTTCTTCTTTAAGCTTGTAATTCTTAAATGCTTATAAATAACATTTGTCATTTACTGAAATCAATAGTACGACTCTCCGATGATTATTATAAGAACTCACGTCGGTTCTCTGTACAGAAGGCGCGTGAAAGAATCTCAAACAAACGAACTAACTTAGTTTCTATTATTGTTTTAAGTTGAGAAAATAATTTGACAGTATTCCAAGAAATTCTCTCAGGAAATTATCGGGTGCCGTAAATATGCTTTGTTTAACATGCATTTGATTATAACATGTAAATGTTTTGGTTGAATCATCGAGCTTTCCATATGTTGTACTCAAATATATTTGCGAATACAATTGACTGAGTTGCGCTTAAAGGTATTCGAGCTGATTGCTCATTTTATGCACACAAAGTGTAGAAAAGACACCACGCAATACCCACGCGGTGACTGCTTGCGGTGTGTGTGGGAAAAACCTATTAAACGCATAATATTCCACGGCAATGATCTATCCCAGTATAGTAATAGACACCCACTCTCGTAATTATTTCTATAAATGTAAGAAAATGTTTCTGTTCAATGAAATTAATTGTGTTCAAGTATGTCATAATATGGTCACTGGCTAAAATTGGCGACGAGATCATAGCGGTACAGAGTTGTTTCATTAGAAAATCTATGACTAATATTGGCGTTACAATCGTTATACTATTATTATGTAGTGTATTCGAGTTAATTTAAGACGAAACGCGCGTTTATTTTCGCCCAAAGAAACGCATTCCCAGGTTTCCTCTTTGATTAATAAAACTACAGCAAATATTTGTTTACCTTATTGTCTGTATTTATCGCTGCCCTACGGTTTTTTTTAAATATATTAATGTGATATATAATATTTTCAATTACGCATTTTATTTTGGAGTATCGAAGGCTGGTCGCTTTTTTAATGTTTTATTTTAGACTTCATTGACTCCGACTTTATTTACGTCTCGAGGTTACGGCTTTACGACGAGGTTACGTCATAAAAGTTTAAACTTCAAGTTTGCTCTTTTGTCACTATTCATGTACATATGTATTTAATTGATTTTCTAATAAATAACAAAATTCAATTGACTTTGCCAAACATATAGAATACCATTTATTTGTATTTTTTACTTTCTCCTGTTGACGATTCAAGATACATTAATCGAATTATCTATCGAAGACGGAAGAACATCCATGTACAAAAATTAGATACATTAGTAAGGTAGCTTAAGAAATACAAGGCAATAAATAGCTTAGTTATCATCATAAGAAAGAGAACTATTGACACCAATTAACCCGTATACAGACAGATTGTTCACTACTAACTTTATTATTTACGAGGTCAGATTGGTAGCTGTGTTTGAATATATTTTTTAATAATCTATATAGACCCGTGCGGATAACGCAAATTGAAATGTCAGTTTTTGTTTTTATGAGAAAAATATTCGTAAAAAATTATGCGGTTCACGATAACTATTTTATATATTACGATAACTATTGCATTTAACAAGATATTCATTTTATAAGTTACAAAATTAATACTTTTATAACTTGTACTAATAGTTTTATTACTGAAATTATCTTATATGTAAACGGTATATATTTTGTTTATTGTATGTATATATTTTCTATAATAATGTATTATCTATAGTACACCGCAACATACCTGATATATTTTTTATATTTTACAGAATTTCTATAAATTAAACGGTTGTCTGGAAGAGATCGCTTTTAGCGATAAGACCGCCTATTGTACAAATGTATCTCTCTCTCTCTCTCTCTCTCTCTCTCTCTCTGTCTCTTTAATTTTAAAGTAAACAGAAGGACGCGCATATTTAATATTTTACTTTTCCTTTCAATGGAATCCAATGCCGAAAGTAAAAGTATACAATGACTTAAAATCCAGATGCGCTGTGCGTCGTCTGGTTCAATGATAAACCAGTATTCCGTGTAGGCAGGCGCGATTTGCAAAACTCGTTGCGTTGTTTACGCTATCAAACATACATACTTTACGAATGCGTTGGAATCTATTTACAGACAATGCATACAGGCTTATAACCGATAACAGGAGAAATTGCGAAAGTAAGAAGCTCGTTCGTTTTATCTCAAAATTATAGTGCTCGTTGGACATGCTAGCGTTTGTGGTCTATTGGGTAAGACGCACAATTTCTTTGTATCGACTGATGCAACAATGTTGGGACTGAAATTAACTAGTATCCATTTTTCTTAGTAAAAACAATTTCCACGTCGCAGAGCATCATGTAAACAAATAAATTCCATAGACACAGCCCGTTGAGTTTCTCGCGGGATCTTCTCAGTGGGTCCCGATTCCGATCCGGTGGTAACGAAACACTACTTTTGTTTGGGGTAGTGCTAGCACATTTTCTCAGGTTGAGCCCCGAGAGCTCATTTATTAGTCATAGCGTAGCTGGAATAGCCCATTAGGTTACTAGCGAATAGGAAGAGGAAAATAATTTATTATTTATATATTAATAATTAATTATTATAATTAATTATTATAATTTTTGTTTTATTATTATTATTATTATTTAGGTTTTTGTTTTTATTATTATTGTTTTTGTTTTAGTCCGAGATTAGTTATTATTTTTATTTAATTTTAGTATAAATGAAATGTTAATGCAATGTAATGAAGACGTGTAATATGGATGTAAAATCTGAAGTAAATTAAATAAATTAAATAAATAAATAAAATAAAAAACTCAAAGCTGTTTGTACGGATAGATGCCGTGATCCTAACTATTTCTGCTACAAAGAAATAGTATGATCGGGTTTGAAAATAGGACAGCCGCTCCACAATCGAGCCGAAATTTCGATCTAATAGCTTTTGGTGGGCCGCATTCGCTTTGTGATATCTACAGGCTTCAATGGCCACTTAACACCAAGCCGCGTGAATTCGTCTGTTGATCTATACTAATCTAGAGCAATGCTTCTGCTCTGGTGTTATTTAATGTAAAAAAAAACATAAATATTATTAATAAAATTTCACAACGATTTGAATGACTTACTATTGTTAGTTTGTTACCATTACCAAGCTTAGTCACTAGTGCCCTATGAATATGATGAAGTGACATTCTTGTATGTTTCTCATAATGTCATCTTATAAAAATTATTGAATGACATACTTTGGATACAGTTAAATGAATGAGTAATGGGCTCTAACCTTGGTACCGTCAATGTACGGATCTTATTTCTCGCTAAAGATTCAAAGATTTTTCGGTTCTTATTGACTGTATGACATCAGCACTCAAGTTGTTCACTGAGTATTGGAGTCCCACGGCACCAGCGCAGTCCATGACGGCATGTTAGGAGAACTGCACGTATACACAAGCAATTAGCACGACACGAACAATATTCTGGTATGGTTCTGTGCGCGAAATAGTGGTTTTGTTATTCGATATATTTAAATGCGGATTTAATTGAGATTGAACCATGGAAGCACTTAAGAACTGGTGGAGATATTACTTTGGGGGACGCCGTAAATATATTATGGTGCCATTTAAGCCAGGTAAACAAATATGTAAAAACTTTTTAGAATATACTTTTTTTTGTAAATTTAAAACATTATACGAATTATAGAGCTGCCCTTTGATTGTTTGGGAATGCAGAAAAAAATTAATTTTTTCAAATTAAGAAACAAATGAAATCTCAAGAACTTTAAATCATACTTATTTATAATATTACAAATGCGACAATGAGATTGTTTGTTTGTGTGTTACGTTTTCTTATCTTAATGAATGGTTGAAACGGATGAAATGGTTGTTAGGGGTAGAGAAAAGGAGATAGGTCATCTACATTTCATCAAGAATAAAAGTAATATTTTTGAGGAATTGTTTTTTTTTCTATCTAAATTTACTCGAGTTACATCTTGAAGACATTTCCGAATTTAGAAACAACCGAATGTCAATTAACTTTTAATTTTTGGTAAGTTTTGAAGGATTCATAAATTTGAAATCAATATTGACGGAAGGTGGCTATTGAAATGGTTTGGCATCGGGCCAGAACCTATTAGCGGTTCGATTGGAGAGACGAATAGCTGATGACCGAGGCTGACGAATGTGTAAAAAATAATAATTATCAATATTACTTTATTTAATTGCCCTTAAAGGCAGATGAGCATGGACCCACCTAACGGTGAGTGGTTACAGTCGCTCGTGTACGTCAGCAAAGCCTACTGAGTATCTCGTAGGATCTTCTCAGTGGGTCGCGTTTCCGATCCGGTGATAGATTCTGCGAAGCACTGCTCTTGCTAGGGCCAGTGTTAGCAAAACTTCCGGTTTGAGCCCCGACAGCTCATCTACACGCTAGGGTCACGCTGATATGGCCACTGATGGCTATCAGCATAGGTAGGAAAAAAAATACGTCATCAATGCCAGTGGTAGAGCCAAGCCGCTGCCTACTGTATAACCATACATAAATATATATGTTTAAGTGTATATCTATGATTACATAACATTGTCCGTACAAATTTAGCGAACATTTCAGTCAATACAAGCATTTGTGATGAAATTATTTAGACGAACGTTTTCAGACTTTTGTCACAGCTGCACACGGTGTCTGACGTACGACTTAAAGTTATTCGCAGTTTTTATTATTTGGTTTGAATAAATAAAATAAATGAATGCACATACTGTTATGTATCGGCCAGGTATTTTTAAACATTTTTTATCTAGTGTGGCATCGTATTTGAGTCGTCTATTATCAAAGGTGGCAATCTGTGCATTTGGACAAATTTTTTTTATTGATATGTCAATACAGATTGATTTGAATATAATCGTCTCCTTCAAAGAATACGGTTCAAAACCTGCATTAAATAAAGGTTAATACTTAACCTGCTATTTATCTAAGATGTCGTTCAGATGAGTTTTGTGACTGCCAATGGAATACAAAGTCAATAATTCGTTTTTCTGTTTTACCAATAATTGTCCAAAAGTCACATTGCCGGCTTTGATAATAGTCGACTCATTTATCAAACGTGTTACTTATAAGTAAATGTGAAATAAGAAACCTAGGTTCAGAAATCGATCTTATTTGTTGGTAAATTGCTAATAAAATATGTAATTATCGTAATAAAGTATAGTAACATATGGATCTTTAATGTACGTTATATTGTATTTATTTGTAACTCGCTCGCATTATATATGCATTTTTGTTACATATTATAATTTTTTTACTGGTGGTAGGATTTGTGAGTCCGCACGGGTAGGTACCACCACCCCGCCTATTTCTGCCGTGAAGCAGTAATGCGTTTCGGCTTGAAGAGTGGGGCAGCTGTTGTAACTAACTATACTTGAGACCTTAGAACTTATATCTCAAGGTGGGTTGCGCATTTGTTGTGGATGTCTATGGGCTCCAGTAACCACTTAACACCAGGTGGGCTGTGAGCTCGTCCACCCATTTAAGCAATAAAAAAAAAAATTAGAATTGGTATCTTGGTGCGATTAATTTTAAAACAAACGTTATTTACAGATGTGATCGACGGAACGAGACAAGGTGTCTTATCGGTGCAAAACATTGATTTCTGCACTGACATCAATGGAGAACATCACCACACCAGCAGATACAATTTGATGACCAGGGATGAAAAAAAATGTTTAGTTGTCCGTAGAGGACAGCCCTTCACGCTTGATCTGTTGCTCAATAGGGCATATGATCCAGATAAAGACGCTATTTCATTCATCTTCTATGTGTCTGGTAAGAAATCAACTGTCCGGCGATTGTGTTTTAGGTAGTTTATGAAAATGTGCGATGTTCTGTATAGAGATCATATCTTTAAGCAAGCCCGGTCACCATCCCCGTCGAACCCGTCGCTTGCAACGAAGGGCTCGACGAGTAAATTAACCCATAGACACAGCCCACTGGGTTTCTCGCCGGATCTTCTCAGCGAGTTGCGTTTCCGATCTGGTGGTAGATTCTACGAAGCACTGCTCTTGCTAGGGCCAATGTTAGCAACATTCCAGTTTGAGCCCCGTAAGCTCACCTACATGTCAAGGAGAAGCTGAAATAGCCTCTCAAGGCTATCAGCATAAGTAGGAAAAAAAGGCAAGACTGTGACCGGGGCTCTTGAGTACAACGTTAATATAAGTTGAAAACAAAATTTTAATTATAATTACATATTTCAATAGGACTACAATATATGATTGAGCTCATCAGAATCTGAAATAGGACAATATGTAGGGTAATTATAATTATTCGCTTGGCAGCCAGCTTGTGATATTCTATCGCACCGAGTATCTATTAGCTCTCGAAGGGCCCACCATATAGAGTAGCGATCAAACCAAAAAAGGTCATTAAAGTATATAAATATAAACACTTCACCGCCTAAATATGTTACGGATTATTACACTAATTCCTCTTATCTAGAGCCTGAGACTAAAGGCCCCACACGATAATACTCTATATGGTTGATCTGTATTTACATTAGGTTACATACCCACTACATACCTTGAGTACGAGAGCCTTCATGCCTTGGTAGCATCTGTGTTTCTGCCGCGCAGCTTATTATGCCTTCTTTTCCAACGGTCGAGTTGTTAATCTATTTGATTAGAGAATTTCTTATTTGCATAGACGAGTGAACAAGCCACGATTCATCTGATTTTGAGCAGTTATCAGAGGCCATAGATATCATTACGTGAATGCCGACTCCCACTTTGAAATATAAGGTCTGAGTCTCAATTGTAATATAACAGTTGTTCCATTCTTCAAACTGAAACGCATTACTGCTTCACGGCAGAAATAGGCAGGGTGGTGGTACCTGGGTGGTGGTGGTACCGTGCGGACTCACAAAACATCCTACCACGAGTAAAAATCAGGTTATACTAAGCGGACTGTGATCTGGTCTACCCATGTATATACTATATTTTAGACACAAGCTGCCAATTAGCTAGTCTAAGCATCTAAATGTTTGGCTCAAGGCAAAATAAAATATAGAAGTCGTTACAAGAAAAAACGGTGTTATGTAAACAATCGTCCTACGCAGTCATGACTAACTTGAACAATATTGAATAATAGTGAATGAATTAGTTAATAATAAAACAGTAAATACATTTGATACACGGTAGTCTTTTTTTCTTCTGTCAAAAAAACGTGCTGCTGTCCGTCTGGTATTCCTCCTCTTCCTTGCTCTCCTCATTACTGAGGGTCGTGACTCCCCCGCTGCATCAATCTCTCATGTGCTCTCCATCTACTGCGATCCTTTTTTTTATTGCGTAGATGGGTGGTCGAGTTCACAGCCCATCTGGTGTTAAGTGGTTACTGGAGCCCATAGGCATCTACGACGTAAATATGCCACCCACCTTGAGATATAAGTTCTAAGGTCTCAAGTATATAAGCAGTTACAACGGCACCCTTCAAACCGAAACGCATTACTACTTCACGGCAGAAATAGGCAGGGCGGTGGCACCTACCCACGCGGACTCACAAGAGGTCCTACCACCAGTTGGCCTCGTGAAGCATACGTTATACGAAATTCTCTGATTGACAGATATCGAAAAGCGTGGGCCTTCAGATGGGACGTCCGCAGCCGTGCCTCTATTGGAAAGAGGCTCTGAAACAGTTGGATTGTGGAGTGCGGTCTATGAGAGTCAAGTGGACTCTCATCTCATGGTGTCGGTGACGGCGGCCGCTGACTGCATGGTTGCCGCTTGGAAAGTTGACATTGACACAAAGCTCATTGGGGGTAGCTCATTGAGTTACACTCACCCGTTGCCAATCTACGTATTGTTCAATCCTTGGTGTTTGAATGATTCTGTGTACATGCCAGGTATTTTCAGATATTCACTTGATAATATTTGAATTCTCTGTTAAAACAGTTTATATTCAGTCTGCATCTGTTTTCGATAAAACTATTTATATCGTGAGTTCGACGTTCTATTGATTTCCGACGTAAGAGTTAAAGTGGATGATTTGTTCAAAAATATTTGAAGTTTATATTAATAGGTATTCGATGCCATTTCACTGGGTTTTAATGTATTTAATAAGTAATTAAGTTAACTTCAAATACCATTAACACTTCAAGTAACATTGGTGCAGTTGGGTTGCATGATCATATTTTAGTTACATACACAAAGATAGAAACCAGATAAGAGTGTCTCAGTGGTACTTTTAGAGGTTTTTGAAACCCATGATTGAGTTAATTATTAGGACATTCTAAAAGTGTTCGATATATTTCAGTTACTTTCAGCGATTTTACATTTTAATTTAACATACACGTTCAATAACACGTTAGTTAAATTTGTAGAATTTAGTATAAGACCCTTGAAATATTCGTTAACATTTTCAGGTGAGAGTCATAGAGACGAATATGTATTGGAACAAGGAGGACTTATGTTCAGAGGAGTGTACAACATAATTAAGCCGACACCGTGGAACTACGCGCAATTTGAAAAAGATGTCTTAGACTGTGCTCTTTATCTAGTCAGGGAAGTTGGGAAGGTAATATGAAGCATACGCAATATTAATACAATACCTAGCCTACAATTAATACAATACAATGATGAGTAATAAACGTTCAGAATCGATAAATCTCGATAGTAGCGACATTAAGTCGAATTTTCCTTTAAGGAAACTATTTTGTGGATTGTCCTTTTTTTGAATTAAGACTTTTAGATTAATGTTTATATTTTTTTGGAAAAAAAAGTTTTTCTATAATTGCTAACAGATAATTTTAATCCAATAGTTATTCTAGATTCTAGATCTCTTAATCTCTAGTTTTAATCAATAGACACAACGTTCCATTACATACTGAAATCTTCAAAGGTTTTTACTTACTGTCATTTAAAAAAATGTTGTGCTATTTTTTACCGTTATTATTTATTTGCTAGCATTTTGAAATCAAATCGGAAATAATATATAAAGATAAATTTGCTAACTCAAGTCTCTCAATAAGTCTCTGGTAACTATATCTTAATTTGTTTGGTTTTGATTAAGATAAAAATGATTTGAATAGTCTCGTTGTCTCGAGAACGACTTACGACCGCAATACTAAGCTAACGATCAATCGAATAATTACCAAGTCGATAGTCACCGACCTTACTCGCATATTTATCGCATTGCATAAGCGTACTAAACTACAAGCTTTTGCACTGTCAGAAGATTGTGTGAAATTTTTGAAATCTTTTACTCATTACTTTTAAAAACCAAGTATTTACAACAACAAAATGTAGTTCTGTGTTAAACGATAGTTGCATATGTTATTCATATATGTATTCGCAGAATAATGCAAAAAAAAAAGGTTATTACGGATAGGGCGTGTTATCTGCCTCCATAGGTAGATTGCAGATAGCATCGTATTCTTATATTTACTGCGGAACAGTTTTAGAACCGTATGCCATCGACTTAATGTTCAGTGGCGTAGGTGGCTATAGCATACAAATTCCGTGGCAAATTCATCGGATGGGACCTCACTAAGCGTTGTAACGTTGCAATTTAATTTTGATAAAGCAATGAAGTAGTTAAAAGCCGAAAGGAGAAAGCCCTGAACAGAGCAGTCTGGAGAGACATACTGGACCAGGCTAAGGCCCACCCTGTAAGGCTGTGAGGCCTAAGATGATGATGATGAATGAAGTAGTTACTCGTATTAATTAACTGTAAATTTTTTTATCCTTGCTTATTCGTTGTTTGCCTAAGAGGCTACGCCCGGACTGGTAGGAGCGCGCAAGGGCTCAACTTGAGAGAATTTGCTAACACTAGCCCTAGCGAGAGTAGTGCTTCGCAGAATCTACCACCGGATCGGAATCGCGACCCACTGAGAAGATCCGGCGAGAAGCTCAGTGGGCTGTGTCTATGGGTTAGGCTGTAATACTAATATGACTTGATTGACTGATATGATTTGACTGACTCGGTGGGGCAGTAGTTGGCGCCAATAGAATGGAACGGGATGGAATGGAATGGTTTTTATTAAAAGTTGTTAGAAATGTTACGTTACTATGTTTCAAGAAGGGGTAGGTACAAGTGACGAGTGGCGGCGACCGAGAGCACATCAGCCGAATCTTAAACTAATCTACCGCTTTAGATAAAAAAAAATTAAATTATTAGTAAAAATTACTGTATAATAAAATAGAAAATAAAAAAATTATGAGTAAAAAATACTGTATACTAAAATTAAAATAATTAAACAGTCTTCTTTAGACAGTCTGTACTGCTTGTTATTTATAACGTTATTGTTCATCTTAATTCAAGATTTTTTTAAATTACTTTTCTTATATCTACAATCTATTAATAAAACTTTCGTTTTATTTGCTGCCACCTGCATTCAACGTGACCTAGCGATTTTTAATAGGTCGTCGGTCCATCTGATAGGTGGCCGTCCCACACTGTGCTCAACAGTACGTGGTCTCTGCTGAAGGATCCTTTTGTCCCATCAGCTACTGTTAGTATCGAATTTCTATAATATTTTGGACGTTACAGGTCACAGGAAGCGGTAGAAGTAGCGCCATCCGGACTGCCCGAGCTCTTTCGGCAGCCGTGAACGTGCAAGACGACAATGGTGTGCTATTCGGAAATTGGGGCAAAGAGCTGAGTGATTACGACGGAGGAACGCATCCTTTGAAGTGGGTTGGCTCTCTAGCAATCCTACAGAGGTTTTACGAGAAGAAGAAGCCCGTAAAATACGCCCAATGTTGGGTATACGCCGGAATTTTAACGACAAGTAAGTTTGAATTTATTGGATACTAGCGACGCGCCCTCGCCTCGCTTCGGAAACTGTAATTTATTATTGATTTCTCCACTATTTAATGGATGTTATTATACCTAGAAACCTTCCTCTTCAGTCACTCTATCTATAAAAAAAAACCGCATCAAAATCCGTTGCATAGTTTTAAAGATTTAAGCATACATAGGGATATAGGGACAGAGAAAGCGACTTTGTTTTATACTATGTAGTGATTTAGCATGACTGTTTTTTTTTTGTAAGACCCATACAAATACGTATGAAGGTCATTAAATTTGTTTGCACGACAATGCATACACAAATAAGAGATTCGAACTAAAGTGAAATTTGGATGTATTAATATAATAAAGAGGGGATCAAATTAGGAATGATTCACATAGCAATTGCATATTACTAAATTTCTTCTATTGTAAAATTTATTAAATGTTACTTTCTGCTTATCCATATCTCATTTGATGGATACGTTGTAAGATACATCCATGTTCTTGTTTGACTTAGCGTCTAGTTTTACGACCTGTATCTTTGGCCTTGCACTTAAATTACCATGTTCAAATATATACAAAGCTGATTTATTACTTGATTTAAAAAAAATTGCTTACTGTTAAGTTCTTTCCAAGCATTAAGTTATATTCGCATTTTCTGTGGTTGCAGTTTGTCGGGCACTCGGAATTCCCTGCAGGCCGGTAACTGGTTACGATGCAGCTCACGACAGTCAAGGAAGCCTCACGATTGACATAATCATGGACGAGGAAGGAAATACGATGGACGAATTCACTCGAGACTCCGTATGGAACTACCACGTTTGGAATGAAGTACGTTTTGAGTGTAATGATAAATACAACATTAATTCTAAATTATATAAAGAAAAAAAAGCAGTTTTATAGGTTGTCGATGCAAAACAAATCTACGTAAATCAATATAATTTCAATTTCGAATTATTATAGCCTAAATATAATTAATTTCATGTTTTGATCGAACTTAAAATTTTGTATTATCTTGGTGTTCGCGAGTAGTAGATACAATTAAAACGTCTGTTATAGTTTAATCTCGGATTTTTTGGTAGCAAAAGGGAAAAGAATTCCACCGTAAAGTGGTAGTTTTAATAATTTTTTTAATGGGTTCAAATCACGCACGCTCATTCTGCCTCCGATTAGGATTCCTTGTCTTATGGGCACTAGATACTGATATATACATATATATAGATAGTAAACACACAAACAAAGAACAAACAAACCTGTTCATCAGGGCCGCTAAATACTGCATCACCGAGTCAGTCAATTATAATTTATAATCTCTGACTAAAGCTTGAAGCTATGAAGAAGGTTGCGTTCGAATCTTATATACATTTCAATTAATTAAGGTATGGATGGAGCGGCCGGATCTGGGCCCCCAATACGGAGGCTGGCAAGCTCTGGATGCTACTCCACAAGAAACATCAGAAGATAAATTCCGGTGCGGGCCGGCTTCGTTGAAAGCAATTTTAGACGGGGAATTACAGCGGCCATATGATGCTACATACGTATTCGCACAAGTAAACGCTGATAAAGTGAGTAGATTTGTTTAAAATTTTAATTGTGAACGAAAACAATTCGTCCAAAAAACATTAATCAAAAGAATATACATTGGTTTTGTAATTAAATTGACATACATACATCTTGGGATTACGATTAATTGAGTATCAATAAGACATTTAATTCAAAGTTGCCGTAAAAGAATATTCTTATTTATTATCTTATTAATTTGTTTAAAGTTCTAAAATCTACTTGCAGAGAGGTAATATTGCATAATATATATTATGCTTGTTCTATGGAAAAGAGAACTGAATTCTTTGCTAATGTCCATCTCTAGTTATCTAAATAAATATTTACACAATAATTATTTACCGACAGATTTTATGGAAATATTCTGGGGAAATTCAACCACTAAAGTTAATGGCACGTGACACCACCTCTATCGGGCAGAATATCTCAACTAAAGCGATTGGAAGAATGGAAAGAGAGGTAATGTACAAAACTCATTTAAAAAAATCAACATTTAAATCTACTGAGCTGAATATGAGCATTTAGTTTTGATACATTTTTATATTATTTATATGCTTTACGTGTTATTCACTGATTCTATAAAGTCTACATATCAGGTACATAATTAAAGATTATTTATTCATAGATTACTAATAGTTATAAAATAATGAAATTATTATACGTAGGAGTCTGTTAGTGAAACATTGTATGTATTAATGGCGCTAAATTGTAAACCATTGCATATTCTAGGTTTATTGCACATTTAGATTTTAAAATGGGTTAATTTTAGAAGTAAATTCGAGGTAAAGTAATTGCATGTTGTGAATTTTGGGGAGCGCCGCGTCGCGGCGTCGCGTCGCGCCGGGTTTCCATGTAAAAGAAACGCCGCGCCCGGGCGTTCGTTGATCCGAGCATCAGCTGTTTTTGATTTACTGTTCCATTGCTGGTTTTTTTTTTAAATAAAGTAATATATTTTTATGAAACTATCATTTCATTTAGCTGTACTGACATAATGGAGCGTAAATAATGCTAATAAAACGTTTTAAAAATATGATTTTTTTTAAAAATCAGGATCGATTTTTTTCCGCCACATGATCATTAGTACTATGTCTGTTTTCATTTTCGGAAGCGGCCGCCAAAAACCCAGTATATTAATATAGCCAACTATGAGTATATAACTAATGAAACTATAAATAATAAAAATAAACTATATAGTTAGTTAATGGAAGAATTGGATTCGAGCCCTACACCCCAGCAGAGGGTAATTAATAGGAAAGAAAGAAGAAGAACTATAAAGAAGTCTGTGCATTATATTTGTTTTAAATGTAATGAAAATACTTTCAATTTTTTTGTGTAATTGAATGTCCGATGATTATGTTTATATTTTTGTTTTGTTCTAAATAATCTGATGACATTTAATCTTATACAATACGATGATGTGATGGCTAAATGGCAGGTTGAAACAAATCTAAACTTAGCTGCCAAGCATCATTTTCATCGTATATGATTTGTTGTTTGAGTCATCACAGACGTATCTAACAAATAATTATTTCATTGAAGGTAATGAAAATGTCATGATGTCATAACGGAAAGGTCGACTGGAAATAATTTTTATATAGAGAGTTGTTTGTATGGCATTAATTAACAATGACATCAACACTATACCTATACGATTTATTCACAATAAAAATGATTGTATTTGTTTCAATTATAGTGGATTTCCTAAAATGCAGATACAGTAACTAGGAATAAGTAGGTCGTCTTGTGTGCTCGCCCGGGTAGGTACCACAACTCCGCCTAATTTTGCCATGAAGTAGTAATGCATTTAAAGGGTGGGGCAGCCGTTGTACTATAAAACTGAGATTTAGAACTCAGGTCTCAGGGTGGGTGGCGGTTGATGTTTATGGTATTCGATAATCACTTAACATCAGGTGCGCCGTGATTTCTACAACCCATCTAAAGAATAAAAAATTGCCTGTTTTTCTTCATAATTATTACGTAATTACTAGTGGGACAGTCAACTGATAAAACGCACGGGTGCACCACTCTTCTACTTATTAGGGTAAGACGTATCTGTTGCAATACAATAACACTAAGATTTCTATGACAAGTCACAAAATGGCTGGCGGAATTCACGTTATCCTGTCAGTAAGCTCGCGAGCTTATCTAGAGCAATTTAAAGACATTCAATTATAAATATATCTATCTTCTATCTATATACTTATATATAAAAATGAATTGCTTTTCGTTAGTCTCGCTAAAACTCGAGAACGGCTGGACCGATTTGGCTAATTTTGGTCTTGAATTATTTGTGGAAGTCCAGAGAAGGTTTAAAAGGTAAATAAATATGAAAATGCTCGGAATTAAATAAAAATAACAATTTTGTTTTTCCTTTGATGTGTCCCCCGTCGGACGGATTCCTTTTGTTTGTTTTAAGTTTACTTTATACAAAAGTTTAGGTCTTTTATTTATCGATTGAGGCACTACAAAGTCTGCCGGGTCGGCTAGTTATAATTAAACTTGTGTTACAGGATATCACCGACACATACAAATACCCGGAACGAACGCGCGAAGAGAGAATGACAATGGAAAAAGCGTTGCGCAAATCAGAGAACATCTTCGCTCGGTACTATTTGAACGATGCCTTCAATGACGTCACCTTCGAGTTTGATCTCAGAGACGACATTAAGATCGGACAGGACTTCAGTGTGGTACGCTGTTTTGTTTTTTAATCCACCCTGTGATTCAATAGACTTTGAACTACGTTACCCATAAACGAACCTGGACGTGCTAATCCGATTTCGCAAGGTCGAACACACAAATCTCGACAACAAGCACCGAAACAAAATTATAGGATTATAAACAAAAGCCTGTTCACCGTTTTCTATTGATAATATTATATTATTTACACGATCAATTTATATACGCTGAAAACACTGCGAGCGAATTAACCCATAGACACAGCCCACTGAGTTTCTCGCCGGATTTTCTCAGTGGGTCGCGTTTCCGATCCGGTAGTAGATTCTGCGAAGCACTGCTCTTGCTAGGGTCAGTGTTAGCAACACTTCGGTTTGAGCCCCGTGAGCTCACCTACACACGTTAGGGTGAAGCTGAAATAGCCTCTCAAGGCTATCAGCATAAGTAGGAATAAAAAAAAAAAAGTAAAAGAGTAATGTTGATTAGCTATGCGAATATGCCGAAGCCAATGGAATCACGATTTTTTTCTACAGCAATACGTAACACATGTCCCCAAACGATTCCAACGATGAAATAATAACATAATGTAACAATATTTTGGAAAAAATTAGAATTTGCTTCGCGATTCCGATCTGGTGGTATATTCAGCGAAGCGCAGCTCTTGTTAGGGCTCTCTGATTTCCATGCGCTTACCTACCCGCGCGTAGTTTTGATAGCTCCTTAGGGCATAGATTATCGACGATTAGGGAAGGGAAAAAAGTAATTCAGAAATAGAGCAGGTTTCCAATTAAGCGTATATACCTACTTCAAATTACTAGATCAAATCAGTACGCTGATTCCCTTCTCAGGTCTTGCATATGAAAAATCGTTCGACGATCAATGAACATCAAGTCAAAGGCACGTTGCGAGTGGACACAGTGACGTACGCCGGCGTCACCGGAGACGGTGTGAAGCGATATGAATTCGACATGAAACTCAAGCCAGAACAGAAAGAGAAAGTGCAGATGCTGGTCACCTTCGACGATTACTTTAAAAAGCTTATTGATCAGGTCAGTAGTAGTAGTAGTGGTGGTGAGTAGTAGTGGTTTGCTTCAGGGCAAATAGTCGATTGTTTTGTTATGTTATTGTATTGTTAGTTTAAGTAATACGATAGTCAATGGCTTAGTACAGCGGCTCTTAATATTTTTACTCAGCGACGTACTGATTCATTAAAAATTCGCGACATCTTTAAGTGCAAAATTTTTGATAATTGAATTGAGTTGAAGATAGGTGCATTTTTGAAATTATGCATTTAAAATATTGTGAATTAAAAGTTATTTAGTTAACATCTAACAAAAGGTGGATCCCTGAGTTTTCACCTGGTCACTTAATAAATTCGTGAGTTTCCAACATGGAGTCTATTTCTGGAATGAAATTCCCTAGCGCTATCAAAGAATATTTTAAGTTATATCGCTTACTGAATTAAGTGTGGATTAAGATCGTGTCTCATATACTCAACCAAACTAATAAGAATGTATTTTTATTGTTATTATTTGTTTAAAAACAAAACCGGACGTAAATTTCAAATGTTTCTAAAATAATCATAACAAACATTGAAATTGGGACAACGTCCGTTCCGTCAGCTAGATATTATGTATTTTACGATACTTAGATAGTCAAATTTTTCGCGTAGTAGTAATATACTTAATATTGTGTATTGATATTATAATTGAAAACAATTTTATTCGTACACAAAATAAAAAAAAACACTGTGCTTGCAGGCATCCTTCAACATCGCATGCCTAGTCACGATCGTAGATCGAAAATTCGACTACTTCGCTCAGGACGATTTCCGGGTCCGGAATCCTGACATCAAAATAACGATTGACGGCAAACCGGTCTCCCGCCAAGAGTTTACCGTTCACATCAAAGTGGAGAATCCCTTGCCTATTCCGTTGAAGAACGGCAAGTTTTATATTCAAGGTCCAGGTTTGGATGAGCAGCTCAGAATTGCATTAGACGAGGTATGTAAAAAAAGTTATGATATAGAATCTTAACACTTCTTCGCATTGCCCGTACACTTTGGATAATCAGGAGACAATATATTCCTATTCCCATTTTTTTATTTGCCTTGTGGTAATATTACCGCTCAGTATACCAAATCACTGAGGATGTCGCCTGAGCAACCCAATGGGTCGCGATTCCGATCCGGTGGTAGATTCAGCGAAGCACTGCTCCTGCTAGGGCCGGTGTTAGCAAAATCTCCCAAGCTGAGTTCCTACATTGAGCTATACATTCGGTGAAGCCAGAATAACCCCTCCAGGTTACTGGTAGTAACTAGCTAAATAAATAAAAAAAGGGTTTACCTAAATTAAATCTTGATCGGGACAGCAGACCTTGTGATGGGCAATACGGACATGAATAATTTAGACATTTAAGTTAGAGAATAGAGTCAGAAATTTTATTAGTACATCCTGGCTGAGAATGCATTTCAAATATTATATAATCACTTGTTTAGTTTGGATAAAATAAGTTTGAAACATAAAACCTTAAGCGCCATCTTTGGTAACTCTTTTAAAACAAAAAGAAAACGTTCACAAAAATAAATTTTTAACTACATTTTATTTCCAAATAGTTAGTACACTCGCCGCTAGATGTCACTATTTGAATCTAATAAAACCAAATGTTGCTTTTTAGAACGTGGCACCTGGTACCTTTGCGACTGCTAACTTCAAGCTTACTCCTCCGTGGGCAGGCAGACATCAGATCTCGGCTAAGTTCACATCCAAAGAAATACGGGATATTGACGGATTTCTATCTTTTATTGTGTCAATGCCAGAAACCAACGGAGTGTCTTCTGAAACTGTAGAAACGAGGCAAATCTAATTTATCAGCTTTAAACATTTATTATCTAAATGAATAGTTTTAATTATGATAACAGCTCTTTATTTATTATTTTACATTTATTTAACATGTAAAACTTAATTATAATTTGTCATTTTATTGAATACAAACTTATTTAAGAAATGATTATGTGTTTTATTACATAAACAATATAAGTTATTTTCAATGAACTTACATGCGTATTCAAATCAATTAACCATGGTAAAAATGCGAGACTTGGGATTTAAAATGGTATTACATTTATAATGACGTGAAAAAAAATTAACAGTGAAAAATAAGTTTTTTTATTGCTTGGATGGGTGAAAAAGCTCACAGCTCACCTGGTGTTAAGTGGTTATTAGAGCTCATAGACATCTACAACTTAAATGCGCCACCCACCTTGAGATATAAGTTCTAAGGTCTCAAGTATAGTTACAGCGGCTGCCCCATCCTTCAAACCGAAATGCATGTAGCTGACAAAATACTTCAAAATAATTGTTTAAGCTAAATACATCTAACGTTTTATTTCGTACCTGAAAATTCTTGCATCAATAGCTTAAATGAGATGTGGTACTTCAGGATTGTCAACAAAATCGGCTGATGGCTTCTTTTCACTTGCATACAATCTTGGATCAATGGCAGCCGGTGTCGACTTCGGTCGGGTCATGTTTGTGAAATCTAAAACATCGTCAGCTGGTCCAATTTCAAGAAATTCTCTTTTAGTCTGACCGGATCGCAGGTATTCAGTTACTTTCGATTTGGACTTCGCTTGGACTTTTTCGGCAGTTTCCTTTTTTTTCGGTCTACTTATAATGCAAGCGTTACTTTTTGGCATTGTTATTACCAAATGCCCAGTGATTTCAGATCGTTGAGCTGAAGAATTAGTGATGTCCACTTCTTGTGGAAGTTGAATTTGGAATATTTTGTTCTTTATAGTGACTCTCACGTAATTAGCTTGGACATCAACATCGAGTAAACTAGTATCTAAGTGTTTGTAAACTGCTAAATCCAAGACATAGCTTGGGCCAGAGTCGTCGAAAACAAAATTGATCTTTGCTTGGTTTATATTGAACGGTCTACCGTCTGGAGCGAATAGTTTGTAAGTTCGTTTTTCTTCTTGTTTTGTTTCCGTTTCGTAGCTCTTTAGTTTCAGCTTACGCATTTTTTCAATTTCGTAACGAACTTCTGGAGCATGTTCACATTTTTCGGCCCAGAATTTTTTGTTTCTTTCCTCCGGGTCCATGTCTTTATATTCATTTTCCCATTTGTCTTTGATAGTTTTTTCCAATCGAGATTTTTGTTTTCTACGCTGTTGACGATAATTTTCTTGTTCGAACACTATATCAGAGCGTATGAAGGGAAGGTTTTGTAAGGCCATGATCCTCTCGGATCTTTCAATATCTTTGCCGTCCAAGCTGGTTAGCTGGGGTAGGGTTCCGATTACGAAGTTCTTGTAGTTATCGTAATCGGTGCAAGGGTTGCCAGTTAAATATAAACTTTCAAGACTGTAGTTACCGATAAGTGTTTCAACGCTCACAATATCACCAATAAAATTCAGTGTAAGGTCTAACTTACGCAGCGATTCGCATCGTTCTAGGTTTTCTATGACCTCGATGTTGTTCAAAGCTAAGTTAAGGTAAACAAGATTCTTTAGTTTGTTCAAGTTTTCTATTTTTGCTATGAGATTGCTCTGCATTAGCAGTATTTTTAATTTGGGGCACCAATCTTGTAGAAATTCAATTTTCTCGATATTTTCTTGATGGAGTGCAATTTCTTCTAATGGAGCCAGCAGGCAGTCGTGATGCTCAGCTTTTTTCCGTACTAATTCAACAGTGATTCTCACCATTTTCTACAAACTTTAGTGATGATTTTTGTGTATTTTCTCTGCTAAAAATGTTATAAACAGAGAATATGATCACTTTTAAACAAAATATAAATGAAGTGTGTCAAAATGTCACACCATATTGAGTATCGATGTCACTGTTTCCCTGGAAACTGTTTATTGGTAACGAATTCGTAACATGCAAAGCAAAAAGAACTGAATACTTATGGAGCAGATGGCTTACTCGCATGTGTGTGAAGTGATCGAAAATTGCCTACTAATCCCGCGTGTCATGCGCGTTGGTACGAAGAGAAAGCGGTTATACAAAAAAGTCGAAATTTCGACCTCAAGTTTAAATGTAGGGCGTTAATAGTAGCGTCACGTACTCGTCGTGACCAACGAGATTAATAAAAACAGAGAGTATGAAACGGCAAAGAATAACGCAGATTTTTTTTTTATATGAACACGGCAGGTGGGTAGCAGAGCGTTCATACTAAATGTACAAGATTTGATGTGGTTATCTTTCGATCTCGGCCGGTCGGTAATCCGTCATTTAACATACCAGCGGTGGCATCGAGAACGCTCAACTCGACCGTACTAAATTAATATTGCCCTGATGTAGAGGGTATTAAAATATTTTAAACGACGCCATTTATAATATGACGTTCGGATATCAAGTCGACAGAGCACAACATATATTATTCGACGAAACTGCCAAAAGACAATGAAGATGAAGGATTGCTATCATCAGGAACTTGTTTTGTTGTAAACGTCCGACGTAGGTTCACGGGACGAAAAAACAAAGTCGAGGAAAAAACTCGGGAGTGAAATAAAGCATGGCACAGGGAAAGACGGAGTTATTAGTGTGCGAGGCGCGGGTAGGGTGCGGCGCCCCGCGGTCTGTGTGTGCTTAGGGGACCGGCGCTGCGGGGCGCCACCGGGCTTGCGGCCGGCTCCCCGGGTCCGCACCCAACGACGCTCTCGCTTATTGGAAGCAGCTAATTCAACATTTTGTTGTTTAAACAAACTCTTAGTGGTCTAGTCGGTTATTAAATTTTAATACAAGCGATTTATTTGATAAATAATCGGGATACGCATTTTAAGTTCATGCCTTGATCGGTGATTCCCTTGTTTTGACGATAGATGTCGCTGTATTGGTTTAATTGTCAGACTGCCTGGTTATATTAATTGCACGTTTACCGAATTTTAGGAGAAAAACAATTTAAAAATAAATGTATGGTAGTTATTAGAGCACATCAGAGTTTGAATCGTTTTTTGATTCACAAAACTATCGATTATCGTCTGTTGACTTGATATTCTAGTGTCAGAAAACGTTAAAAAATCATTGTAATTTAACTCAGTAGATGTTTGCTTTAGAAATCAAAAATACGCAATGTAAATGCATAGTGGTATGACATACGAGTGTGAATTATTAAACTAATTTCCTAAGTGCCACGGTACATAATGAATTATAAAATTATTTGAAGTTTCTCGCCGGATCTTCTCACCGGATCGCGATTTCGATCCAGTAATAGATGAACCCGCCAAACAGCTACCCTTGAGCATTGAGACTTTGTTCGGAGGCGCTCGGGTGGTTGTTACCAAATTTCTCCCCTCCTGGTTGGCCCGTGCTCGGCCGCTCGTTCTGGCGAAACTAGGGAGGCCTCCGGGCCATTAGCCAGCCGGTCCAAGTGGTTACTTCATCTCCCAATAAGCTTCAAGCTCCAGTCGATTTTACGCATTACGAGATCTCACAAGAAAGTCAATGGGGCAAATTAGGTATCGGGCTAGGTTTTAATTTGTTTGTTTAATACAATTTTTTTTCTCGTTACCTCATACTCTCTCTCTCTCTCTCTCTCTCTTTCTCTCTCTCGCTCTCTCTCTAGAAATATGATAATCAAAATTTATGGCTGTGATTTGATTTATGAATATTCTGTAAATTACGTTATTTTTAGTGACCATAGCGAATATGTTGACACATTAAAATTTGTTTTACACATTACCGTGACATATTTAATTTGGAAATAATTCAAATAATTCGTTCGTCGACATTAGCAACGTAGGCCCACTGAGTTTCTCGCCGGATCTTCTCAGTGGGTCGCGTTTCCGATCCGGTGGTAGATTCTGCGAAGCACTGCTCTTGCTAGGGCCAGTGTTAGCAACACTCCGGTTTGAGCCCCGTGAGCTCACCTACATGTTAGGGCGAAGCTGATATAGTCTCTCAAGGCTATCAGCATAGGTAGGAGAAAAAAAACAACGTAGTGTAGCTACAACAGGGATTAAAACGGAGCGTCCCTATTTCCCACATTCCCGATCCTGCGGACAGAATGGAAAGCAGTCGACGTTGCCCCAAACACGTCATTTCGGATCCTACCGATCCACTAACGGTGCTTCTAGGTACCTCAAGCACCAGTCATCGTTCTCGTCGAACCTGTCGCTTGCGATGAAGGGCTCGACAAGTAAATTAACCCTCAGACACAGCCCACTGAGTTTCTCGCCGGATCTTCTCAGTGGGTCTCGTTTCCGATACGGTGGTAGATTCTGCGAAGCACGGCTCTTGATAGGGTTTGTGTAAGCAACGTTGTCTGGTTTGAGCCCTGTGAGCTCACCTACTAGTTAAGGTTACCCTGCTCTCAGCAAGGTAGGAAAAAAAACCTATTATTTATCGGTACCGTGTTTGAGTGAGCGATGACGTGTCGAGTATGTAACGTGAAGTTTGCTTCGAGGAGCCGTCGACTCCGTGCGTTGTTCAACAGAGCGTAAGCGGCAATCAGGCCGCGGCATCTCAGTGCGCGCAATCAACGATTTGTTCCGCCTATACAGCAGGGATGCAGCGAAGACGGCCTCGTCCGACTATTCTCACGTAAATAATTACCGGTCAATATCGAATTACAAGGCGCCGCGGCGACTTGCCGATACTCATCGCACAATACTCTTCATGTCCGCGATAATTTTCTCCAAATGCATCGCAAGCAAACAAATCAATTACATTAACTGCTGTTGTTCAAAGTTTTCGTTGCTCTGGCAATTCATGATTGGGATCGGAGTAATACTACCTTCGTTAGTTCTTATTTAAAATTTACATTAAATTAGTGGCAAGGGCAGCAAAAAAAAGCAATGATTTTTCTAAGTCATTAATTGAAATATTTATCATTTAAACGCGCGGCCTTAGAATAATTGATGGCGACACAAATTTTACGCTAGTTTCTTGGGTGTTTCTGAGTATGTAAATATAAAAAAAATGAAATAAGGAATGCAGATTCCATCTGCTTACATGTTTCGAATAATGTCCGCAGGCGATTGTGTATAAATAAATGATTAATCGCTAATAATACGCCCCCGAATCTAAGTTTAGGATGATCGGTGTAGCTCTCCTTCATCCTGTGGGGAGGAAAGAATAAAAGCTATGAAAAAGAAATGATATGAGCGAAGTGAGTGCGATGGTGTTGAGATAATAACAGAGTAGCGCGCCGCTGCCGGCCTTCGCCTTTGTACTGGCCGCTGCCGAAAATTACCTTTAGCAATATATATTTTTTAAATTTTGCATATATAATTTGACTAGCGTCCCGCTCCGGCTCCGCTCGGGTCTTTAACAAAAAATTTAACGATATTTGACGTTGCTTTATCTATACTAATATTGTAAAGCTGAAAAGTTTGATTGTTTGAACGCGCTAATCTCAGGAACTACTGATCCGATTTGAAAAATTCTTTCAGTGTTAGATAGTTAATTTATCGAGGAAAGCTATAGGTTATATAACATCACGCTAAGACCAATGTGAGCGGAGCACCAATAAAGAATGTTTCAAAATCGGGGTATTAATCCCTTTTGAGAGCTTCCGCTTCGTGCGCTGCAGAAACAGTTAAAGTTTCGCTAGAATAATGTATGACAGAAATGCTCCCTTTTAAAAGATCTAAAAAAAAGTCCGCGACAGTATATGTCTATATGTTAAGGTTGGCTCACTATAACGTTTTTGTTGCTAACCAAATTTGTTCTAAAATAAAGCATTATTTGTGAACGGATCCACGCGGACGAAATCGCAGTCAAAAGCTAGTTTTTAAAAATAAAAGAACACTTATTGCGGCATAGCTATAATAGTTAGACACATGCTGTCGCGACACTTTTTGTAAATAATAATGTGTTCTACAAAGTCGTAGTACATTTACATCAATACTTTTCGCAGGGCACGTGATGTAAAGAATATTTTAGGTAATTTTTTTACACCTTCGGTTACATTATTGGAGTTTTAGTAAGGATCCCTAATTTTTTTCAAAAAAGATTATAACCTATGCCACTCGGGAATAGTGTAGCATCCAAACAGTGAAAGAATTTTTCAAATCGGTTCAGTAGTTTCGGAGCCTATTCAATGCAAACAAACAAACAAATCTTTCCTCTTTATAATATTAGTATAGAGGTATAGATTTGTGAAATACGAATACTGCAATCGTTATAAAAATTACAGGAAAAATATATGGGATATTTTGTGATTTATTGCAACACTATGGGCTTTTTCTCATCAGCCCACAGACGTCCACAGCTGGACATAGCTAAGCCTCGCCACAAAGACCGGTCCTGGGCTGTCTGCATCCAGCGAATCTTGGCAAACCTCAATAGATCGTTGGTCTGTCTTGTGGGAGGCCTACCCACGCTACATCTTCCGGTACGCGGTCGCCACTCAAGACCTTTCTGGACCCAATGACTTAGTAATCGGTGATAGCAACCACGAGTGATATTTAAAACTACTTTAAGAATTTCAGTTGGCTCAATATTCAGTTGTCGTCAAATGTGCGGTAGCGGCGTATTGTGAACTCAACTACTTGGTCCTGCGAAACCAGTTACTTGGTACCGCCTCTGGCATTGCTGACCTCCGTGTGCGACGCTAACCACTCACCATCATGTGGACCATATGCTCGTCTGGGTATAACGACAATAAAAAGAAAATTTTAGACGTTCGTGACCACAAATAACTATAGATGTATCCGAAACCACGGAATAATAATTATAATAAATATAAAGGTGAGATTAAGTCGTATAAAGTATTTTTTAAATTACATATGTCTCGTGACACCCGAAGAAAATGCTAATCATGAGTGATTTCAATAGTTACACACCATGGCGATTGCGAATTATTCTTTGTTTATTGTCATAATATGCAGACGACCAACGGTGAACGCCAACGCCAACGGTCTACCTGATAGCACAGAGTCACTGTAGCAATGCTGTAGGCACAGTCAAGCCGTTTTCTATTAGAGTACGGATTTACTGGTGGCCGCAAGACGCCTTGCCTTGTGAGCCCGCACGGGTAGAAATTGCCACTTGTGTTTTTATTTGCTGTCGCGCAGATAGCCGAATCTCATGTGAGGCTTCCGCGTCTATGCGGCGCGCTGAGCACGTGGGTTTTGTCAGTCGGCTGATAAGTACTGCGACACTGGCTATTTCTGCTGCGAAACAGTAATTGATTCCGGTTTGAAGGGTAAGGCAGCCGCTGCACTATAGAACACTACTCAAAACCAGGTGGGCCATTAGTTCGCACGCTTCAGAACGAAATACGCATACAAAAATCCGACGTACAGTCCCCAAGAACGAGCTGCGGTCCGTATTTACATTCAGAATGTGACATCGAAGAATGTAGGGAAGTGGTCGCGGTCGGTTCGCTCGGGGCGTGTCGGGGCGAGTAAAACAAACAAGTTAATTGTATTTATTCAAATGCGGGGAGACGGGGGCGCGAGCGCAGCCGTCGCTCATGAATAGGCATGCAGCGAGCAACGTTTTCCTCGCAATGCGCTATGTCATCTTCGGTCGCGCGTCGCATTTGCCGGCAGACTTTCTATCAGTGTGCTTAGTGCGAGTTTTTTGACGTTCTCGATAGCGTAAAAGTTAGCTCATAATTGTATGGAATAGGATCGTTTGCCTACGTTAGGGGCGATGTTCCAACTGCATACACAATTGGGTTAACTTTTACGCTATCGAGAACGTTAAAAAACTCGCACTAAGCACACTTCGTTACAGTCTGTTAGTCGTACGGATGAGTGAAACGAAATGACGTGAAACGTTTTGTTTATTGATTCGTATACAAAAGAAAGCATTTGCACTTTTCTTACACGCAAGTACACAGACTCTGCCTGGTATTAAAACCAAGTTTCGTGACATTAGGATTGACAACGTAATTCTTGTGTTACTAAAGCGATTCGTATGTCGAAGGACATCTTACAGTATTAGAGTCAAAGTATTTTTTCTGGAACATCTCATGGTATATCTGTGACGTTTAAACAACTTTTTTTTTACAATGATAATTCTGTTCCATCGGAATACCGGTCCTAACTGGTAAATGATTTAAATTAACAAGACGATACATTATTGTACCGATGCGTAAGGAATTTTGTTGCGCAGTTTGTTTTAATATTTTTAGGGTTCCGTACATAAAATTAAATTGGAATAATTATTAAGATCATTCTCTTTTCCAGTCATTTAGTTCATAAGGTTAATAGCATATAGTTTCAATTGACTCAACTATTATGAATTTTAGTACGTTGCTAAAAGTAAGAAAACTTTATCAAATAATCATAACGTCAACAAAAGATTCTGATTTAAGAGATATTTTTGAGCAAAATAGAACAAAACTTTATAAGTGTAGGTAAATTTCTATAATTTTAAAACTGGATATAAAAACTTGTCTAAAAATCGTGAGTTTGTAGTAAATGAAATTCATAAAGTTCCCTCGCTATGGAATGTCACGGAACCCTCCAATTAAGTTTGGCCCAAACTTGACTAGTTTTTTTATATTATTGGGTAGCGAACGTACAACGAACCGAAAATATTCCTAAATTTCCATACTTTATATTCTACTTGTCACAAATACGAGTGGCAATGGGCGGAGTTATCTCTTGGCGTTTGCTCCCGGCCTCACTATGATAATGCCATTGTTTGTCACTTGATCCTCAAACGTGACGTTTCGGGTACTTAAATGTAAATATATCGGATATTGACTGGTATGTTTGGTTAGGTCATACTTGGAGTTATAGATATTAGAGGCGAAAGATCGGATAAAAGTCAGCTTTTCAAATTCGATTTGTATAATGCAAACCTTTTCGGGGGATTTCTTTACGTCACTCACCTAAAATTATGTAGGAGTCGGAAGTTCAATAAAAACAGCACACGGATTCCTATATAATCGAAGCGCATGTTAAATTTACTGATTTATTTGAGTACTCACTTTTATAAATATGAAGAATGATATTATTTCATCATTTTGTGCGTTTTTTCACAGTTATTCGAATTCTGTCAATTGAAGTCGTAGCAAAGGTGATGAGACTGTGAATTGTATTGGGTATTAAATTCCCATAAGCAATTTTTAATAAGAAAATATTTACTTACTAGGTATTCACGAACGACTTCCGCGATGATGGTATATCATCGTGCAATAAAATCAAACCTGCAAAAATTTATAAATGTGCTTAATTACTGAAAATAGGGTGTTTTTAGTGCTCGCACCATTAGGTATTGGCCTTTAACCTGCCTAGCTTTGCGGTTTTTTTCTTTTAAATAAAAGAGTGGGTAGTAGAGTAAAAGTAGACTCAAAACATTGACGTAAAAATCACTTGAAAATGAACTTTTCTTTGAAATGGCTTCGTAGTGGTTCTGTCATGTTTCAGCAAAAAAAAAAAAAGTATTTTGTTACGTTTCAATTATTTACTCTATATTGTAGCTTATTTTATATTGTAGGTGTTGACAGAAATTTAGGTAGGTATGTGATGTGTATCTATCGCGAAGCATTGGTCCTTTCGTTCGTTTAAACAGTACCTACTATTGTTGTTTCTTCTTAATAATAGGTAAAAAAAACATACTACCTCACTTCTTGTTTTTAAATTTTCAGTTTTAATTTTAAATGTATTTTATAGGTCGCTTAAATGTTTATCATAACATGTTCTATTTAAGCCAATAAATTTAAATTTAAAAGTCGAATATAGATAATAATATTAATATATTATGTAGGTACCATAATTGTTTAAAGAAAGCGTTGTCTTCCATAGTAGGTAGGTATAGCTATTTATTTGGAAGTGCAAGATTAGCTTTAGCATGTTATTGGTGATTCCATATTATTATAGTTTACCATTAGTATGTCTCGAATAGTCTATCGAACGTTAACTCTTTTGTCTGTCTACAGCAACAGCAGTGTTACCACAATAAAGTTAATAATACAACGAATATTAAACGCATGAAATTTGAAGCAAACGATATAAATCTTTCTTGCACAAAGTAAGTAGGGTGTCCACGTCGCGTCACCTTACTGCGTATAATCCGATTCGTTCCGCTCTCGGCCTAACAATGGGACAAGCCAAATGTTTATTTGCACAAGATATTTAGCCACTTCCCCGGAGGATTAGTGCAGAGACCCCTCGTCTCTATCGGAACAGATAAACTGAGGCTAATAGAAGGGGCGTCTCCCTATAAATAGATACTGTAATAATTGTTTGACTTCAAACAGATTATGAGTAAGCTTTAATGCCAGTATGGTGGTGTTTTATAATCGGTTTTGTATTGTTGTCTGATCAATACGTTGTTTTTTTTTCCTACCTACTCGCTGGTAGGTTAAGGGGCTATTCCTGCTTCTCGCGGACGGGTAGGTGAGCTCACGGGCTCAACCTGAGAGAATTTGCTAATACTAGCCCTAGGAAGAGCATAGAAGAGAGAGAGAGAATCGCGATCCATTGAGAAGGTACTCAGTGAGCTAAGTTTGTTGTTTAACTCGGACGAGCGATGCCGGAGTTCATATCCCGCAGGCAAGTCGGTTACAATTAGGGTTGCCACCCGTACTTTATAATAAAGTATTGTACGTTATTTCAGGTAATTGTACTCTATACTTTATGTGAACAATATAGTTCACGAAAATACTTTATTTGACATGATTTGGTTTCTCTGGGATTTTGAAAAGTTTACTCATATGTATTGTTTCGTTAAGCGAAATACACATCGATTACTCAATCGATGTTGCCACTCGCGAACGCTACATCACCGCACTCGGTTTTTTTTTAAATATTCTGACCGCAATTTAACCTCTAATGCCAACAATGTTACTGTCATTAATTGTCAAAAAGTCTTGTTTAATTGGTTCAATGGTAATAAAAAAATATACATATTTAAGTAAAATAATAAAAAAATATTTATACTTTATTTTAATATTATGTACTTTTTTTCCTACCTATAATAATCAATGTATTTTATCTACAAAAAAAGATGGCAACCCTAGTTACAATTTACGATTTCGTTTCGATTTTGCGAATACTTTAAACTTACAGCCAGATAGAATGATATACAAAAATATCATAACGACAGTAAAAACTGTAAAAGTTTTAAATTATGTCTACGACTCAGGAAACCGAAGAAAATACTAGAAGGTATCAATCAGTTATACAACAAACGTGTATGTAACACGTGTTTAGGACTGAATACCATTATAGACTTAACGTTATTAATTCGTGTAATAATACAATTGAATTCGGTGTTTTGTACACTGAAGTAAATACAAATACCTAGAGAGAGAAAATTTAGTTAATTATAAGAGAATTTTAATATAGTTTTGTTTTTGGCCCACTATCTTGACTAGTGTGCCTAGTGCGAGTTTCTTAACGTTCTCGATAAGGTAAAAGTTAACTCAAATCAGTATGCAGTTGAAAGAGCGCTCCTAGCGGCAAACATAGACAAACGTTCCAACTCCATACAAATATGAGTTAACCTTTACGCGATCGAGAAAGTTAAAAAACTCGCACTAAGCACACTGGAGTCCAAAAAATAAAACCTAATTAAATTTTTTAATTCGGCTTATGATACAATAATGTTTTTGTAGTTATTAAACTACATTTACTTATTCCAACGACAAGTTGATCTATTTTGAATCAGGTCTATGAGTCGACATTCGTCATTTCGCGGGTCAGAACTGGATAAGATTGGGTCGAGATTGAAGCTAGTGGCGCTGATGAAAGCAAAGGACGATAACAGACTGAAAGGATGATGATGCTGATTTCTTCAGTAAGTATATTATTACATTTTAAAATCTCTTGGGACAAATTTTACATTTACGCACACATACACACGGATATAATCAACATTATTTTAGTTTACTTATTACTATTTTTACTTTAATTTAGTACAAAAACTGGACCAAGGTGGTCACGACCCTCAGTAATGAGGAAACGACAAAGAAGAAGAAGAAGAAGAAGAAGATGTGTACATACACATAAATTGAAACTTTTACGTTGTGCAAATTTTATAATGTGTCATAACAAAAATATATGTTCTAAAAACCTGATTTGTTCTTACATCCGGAAATGGTATAGCTTCAAAATTATTTAAAATATCTCTTTCTCTCTCTATCTTTCGATTCTTTGCGGGCGCACAACAAGACCATAAACAAAGCGGATTGTTCGGCCATTGAATATTCCCTAAACAACATTAGAGTTGAACAGTTAAATTGTCTGTTTGTCACCAGGGTGGAAGCTCCGCAGGAGACGGGGATGACAACTGGAGGAACTCGCAGCGAGACAGCGGGGGGTGACAAGACTCTTCATTTGTTTCTAAGCTTTAATTTTCTTTGTAATCGCTTTTAAATCCCACAACAGACGTATATTTTCTATTCGATTTTACGAGTGTTAGCAATGTTCCGTGAAGCGTGTTTTCTAATTTGACGTGCGCTATGTTAAGTTTATTGTTGGAGTAAAAGTCGATGGAGCATTCTTCAAAATAAAAAATAAATAAATATAAAATCTATATATAAAAAAATTAATTGCTGTTCGTTAGTCTCGCTAAAACTCGAGAACGGCGGGACCGATTTGGCTAATTTTGGTCTTGAATTATTTGTCGAAGTCCAGAGAACGTTTAAAATGTAGATAAATAAGAAAATTCTCGGAAATAAATAAAAATAACAATTTAGTTTTTCCTTTGATGTGTCCCCTGTCGGACGGATTCCTTTTGTTTGTTTTAAGTTTATTTTATATAAAAGTTTAGGTCTTTTATTTATCGATTGAGGTACTACGAAGTCTGCTTACTTTTACTACGAGGTACTTTTTTAATAGATTTTATTGTATACTACAGCATGAGAATATTGTTCTACAGGTACAGATTAGTGTCGCAAAGCATAATGTAGTGAGTATTGCACTCATATTTTAAGGTTTCAATCATTATTCGTAAATAATTTCATGACGTATACCTACTTAGCGGCATAATATGAAAACACATCTGTGCTAATATGAACGAAGACAGATTAGCGCCAAAACAGCCTTAAAAAATAATATTATCGTTATATAAATTGTTCGCACAACGACAGCTGTTTAACTGTCGGCAGTGCAACAGATAAATCCACTTTATTATTCTATTATTTAATTTGTTGTTGTATTGTGTCCCGCTGTCCGCTGCGACACCAAGCGGGTAATATTTCCGTGTTTACGATTACATTCCGAATCCGGACAGAAGTCAAGTTTTGACAATGTCAACGTGTCAGCGCGACAATGGCCGTCACATGTCATGCGCTGTCAATCCAGAAGCACGAGAAGCGGGTTCGGCCCAAGGGACCGGCGTTCGTGGGATCAAAACGGCTTTAACAAAACCGAAGCAATTTCATACAAATTCCTTTCCTTATTCGACTTATAAACACGGCAAACGTTCCATTATTAATAATGCAGGGTAAAGAAAAAAATCTATATGTAAACACCTAAACAAGTATTCGCGTATTAATCCGATATTAAATTTACGATTTGTGTATCTACAGTGCGCGTGATATGATATATCGTTGGTTATTCTCGGGCCATTTGCATCGGTCTTTGTTCCTGATCACACCCAGTCGGTTAAAGGACAATGCCGAGCTATAAACGAAGTGATGTCAGTAAATCGGGACGAGTCCGCAAACAAAACGGTACGTTTCACCGACGCGGCACAATGAGAGATTAATGGCAGTCTTTTTGTTATCGCTCGATGGTCTTAGCGCGTTTTGTGGTCTCGTTTCACGGTTTATTTAGCTGTTTAAACACAAATAGGCGTTAAATTAGTTACGAAACGTACCATACGAAAATCGAACAAAAATCACTTAAACAACACATTGTTTGGCACTATTCAGAATAAGAAATGCAATGATTACATTGTTTATATTGTCGTCGACAGCGCTGTTTGAGAAAAATAAACCCAAAAGAACAAAAAGGTTCTCAAATAGTTAAAAGGGAGTGCGTTGAGGAATTGTTCGGGATGGTCCCAACATCTTTTTACCATCACATCTCCCGCCGACGGAGCAGAGTTCATCCATACTATCTGGAACCGCTATCGATATCCATCTAAGCGATATCTTTTTTGCCACATATCATTCGGCTCTGAAATGAATCCTCTTCCACGCTGTTTCCCGAGCGTTAAGACATGTACTTCTTCGAATGAAGCTTGTGATGAATACTCAGCGATAGACAGCAACTTAACTGTACCTCTAACATCGCTGACGACCATGAGTGACAATAACCTTGTCTCACGTCTGCCTACAAAGGCAAAAATCTATCTTCTATCTTCTTCTTCTATATCTATATATATAAAAATGAATTGCTGTTCGTTAGTCTCGCTAAAACTCGAGAACGGCTGGACCGATTTGGCTAATTTTGGTCTTGAATTATTTGTGGAAGTCCAGAGAAGGTTTAAAAGGTAGATAAATATAAAAATGCTCGGAATTAAATAAAAATAACAATTTTGTTTTTTCCTTTGATGTGTCCCCTGTCGGACGGATTCCTTTTGTTTGTTTTAAGTTTATTTTATACAAAAGTTTAGGTTTTTTATTTATCGATTGAGGTACTATGAGGTCTGCCGGGTCAGCTAGTTAACGAATAAATATACAACAATAATCGATGGCGCCCGTAAATATGAGCTGACCTTAAGTTTGTTAAATGAAGCACTTGCGGTGCAGGAATTCACATAAAATCTTTTTTTAATAGGGTCTATCTAGTTCGGAAGGTTGTGTTCTTTCTTGCGAGTTCTCTCACCCGGATCGGCCGAGAGACGAATTTGTTTTGGACGTTGTTTTTTGTGGTTTTTTTTATTGTTTTGTGTGTGTGCTGTGTGTGTTTCGTTAAATGTCACCTTATGGTCGTGTTGAGTTGTCGACGCCTCGAGCCTCCCGCAATCAAAACCTCGTTCGAGCACTCATTAAAAATGATATAAAGTTTAATTTACAACACTGTCGCGTCCGTCGCCAGATTAACGGTTATCGGGAATGTAATGTCCACATTCAGCTTAACTGAAAATTATTTCTTTTGTTAACGATTATTACGATTTTTATTTCTTAATGTTCCTTTACGTTTGCTTTTATAGTCACATTTTAAGAAATTTCAATCTTTACGATGCAGCTAATGTATCAGTGAACTGATTCTTAAATTGCAAGATTTTACAGCTAAGCGTCATCTATAAGATGCTGTGTTAAACAGTATACAAAAAAAAACTCGTAATTATCTTAAAGGTGTCAAACATTTTTTTTGTAAAAGTTGCATTACAAGGTAAATTATGCTATGGTATGCATCTCTTCAGGCAATGGCTTTCGGACTAATAAATCCAGAAATAATAGGTTGGGGAAAAAGTTTCTTCGCATTTTTTAAGAAATTTCACAACATTTTTTAATATTGTTTATTTACATTTAACTAAAGTATGTAGGTATCATTTTATTCGATAAATTTTTACCATCTTGTAGGTAGGGATATAATCCCATTGCTATAGAAATTTTGGGGTTTCTGATCAAAATACCGCGACAATTGGTTTTGGCAGTCCTTTCATGATGTTAACCTGACACTGCCTAAAGAATTCTGAAGAGACCGAAACAGGTGGAAATCTGAAGGAGCAAGGCTAGGACTATACGGCAGATGCATTAACACCTCCCAGCCAAGCTCTCTTAATTTTTGCTGAGTGGCTAAAGATGTGTGAGGTCTAGTTTATCATGATCAAAAACCAATGTATTAAGATTGTACACAAATTTGTTAATGTAAGCTCTCTTATGATTTTTACTTGGTGACGGTAACAATAAAAAACGAGGAAAACTAAAGGATAAATTTAAGATTATGACGAAAAAAAAATTAATCTATAAAAAAAGCAATGTAGCTTTGCAAAAAAAATAATTAAAGATGCTGGAAGTTGTGTAGTGCGTTACCAATCGTTGTACCTAATAAAAAAATTATAGTCCCGAAACGATATAAGGCCAATCATTCAATTGCTCTCCCTAAGCGTAAGGATCGGCCGTGTGGTGACGGCATTAGAATACTTTTGTCACCACCCCCATTACCATCCCAGGGGAGTCGTAAGAGGCGACAAAAGGGAAAGCATAACACACAATATTTACTAGTGTGAGAGAAGGAAAACTCGAAATTAAACCCTGTACCAACCCGTCTAGCCAGCGTGGTACCAGTAGGCTAATAAACCTCCAAAATGATTGCACANCGATGGGGCAGAAAGATCCTGGAGTGGCGACCACGTACTGGCAAGCGCAGTGTGGGACGGCCACCTACTAGATGGACCGACGACCTAGTAAAAAGTGCTGGGTCTCGTTGGATGCAGGTGGCAATGGACCGGTCGCACTGGAAATCTATTGGAGAGGCCTATGTTCAGCAGTGGACGGCGATAGGCTGAAATGATGATGATGATGAAGCGTAAGGATATGTTTCGTATGGGTACAATTTAATAATAATTACACGGAGACAAGAATTCGCCCCAATGTTCGTAGGGCACGACGCCGCTACACCGTCGTCCCTCCCCGCAGGAAGTATTGTTTACGAGTGTACCACTTCTACTACAATGATTTACGAACCGACTGCGCCCATAAAAGCCGGGACAACGTACTAAAAGATACAAAAGGTGCTAAAGAAAAGTAATATATTTTAAAGTTGGAGCGAAGGGATATAAAAGTTCGGTGAAATATATCAGTTTTAGTGTTGACCGCGAGTGTTTGTTTATAGGGCCGATTACGCACGCCTCTCCGCGCAGACCTTCACGCATTGTGCTCAACATTCGTCACGACTTTTCTCACTTCACGAACAGCCCAAATTTAAGTCGCGATTAATAACTTATAAACAGGCCACAATTCAATCATTGATCTGTAGAACTTTAATCATTCAAAATTACATAATTTTTCATATCGTTTTTTTTGAACAATGTTTGCTTGTTCCTATATTTTGTTTTTCGACTAGACCTTTCGCTCCTGAGTAGGTAGCTTTTTTTTTAAGGGATTTTATGACCTGGTAACTAAGACCTTTAGGTCAAGTCTTATTTTAATTTTAATGAAAACTGCACTATCTCTTTTTTATATATGAAAAATGATAATATGAATTGAAATGAAATGAAGTTGATTAATATGAAACATGGCATGCCATGGCATGAAATAAAATGAGATAGATGGGATGGTATGGGATGAAATATAATCTCAGTAAAATGGTGGTTAGGTATTTACGGAGACTTTTTCAGTGGACTTTTTGGAGGATCTTGAGAAGCTACGTCCAGCGGCTTTGTTTTATTTTCCCACATTTGTGCAATTTCACAGATACTAAACAGTTAATAAACCACCGTAATTACACATTTGAACCTGAAGAAACACCAAATAGACATAATAAAACAAATCACACAACTTCATACCTCGCGTTCCCGCCAAAAAGTCGCTCCTGACTATCGGGTTTCGAGGTCAGGGGTGACAGTCGCTCGCGCACAAAAAAATATTTAGTCGAATACGTATATGCAATAATCTGTAAAGATTTATTCCGACCACGTCGGCCACCCACGTGGTGACCGTATTTCTTCCTGAACGAGCTAACTTCATTATTGTGGCGTGAGATACAATAGTTAAGAGCACGATTTATAAGTCCAACACGTTGACTTCTGTTTATAGCTGGCGGCGCAGGGCGAGGGCGCAGCGGGGGCGGGATTACTTGCGTCTGCGCACCGATTTATGATCGCACCCCGATAAAAGCTTAAATACCTTCAAGTGAGAATCGTTCGAGGGGATTAGCTTCCGCGACTGTGAAAGCACAAGGCAATTGTTGAAATTAAATCCACTATCTGTATTCCTGACGCATTGTCATTTCAGAACTTACATCCATTATTTCTTCTTTATTTGTTTGTTTGAGATTTTTATTTGCATTTGTATAAAAAATTTCTCAGTCATTTCTTTCTTCACTTTTAATAGCTCACCGATTTTAATGATGAAGGAATAAATAATAACTTCATGTAATAAGCTTTACCTAAATAATTATTATTTTTATTCATTTATTAGGTTGTTAGTTAAAAAATTAAATAAGAAATCAAATATTAAAAATTTATACATCTGCGTAGTTACTAATGGTAGGGCATACAGCTTGAACACAAATAATTAAATTGGGTACTGGTATATTAATACTTGTGGGATCCAGTAAATGACTCTAAACAGTATCTAAGCAGCAATTTATTAACCAAACAATTTATGTGCATCAATATAAAACCATTCAATGAGATAATTTAAATTATAAACTCATCGATGCTTAGTCATTCGTAATCGCTCCGTATGTCGAACACTTTTTTAGATAGGCCAGGTTAAAGTCGAGTATTGATAGCAGGCAGACATCTCGGGGCATAGGGCGAGTGCTATTTCTGTGCAGGGGCAAAGGGAGCAAAGCGGAAAGTAAGCTGAAACTAATCCGGCGCGCGGGTGGGCGCAACCCGACACCGCGCGCGCACAGCTTACATTTGTCATTTATAATGCGCGCGATTTGTTGTGTGCCTCACCCCGCCAGCCAGCCACTACACAGCCTTTTTATCTTCACTCTTTCTTTATTGAAATATTCAAACCGCCCTAGGTTTTTTTTTTTTTTTCTTTTTTTTTTAATACGTTTTATTACTCGTGCTCGTCGTAAACGAATGCAGACGTAAATATTTTTTCGTGTTTTGGTAACCCGCGTCAAGCGTTCAAGTAGCAAGACGTATGCGATTGATGTCCTCCATTTTTATGTGGTTGTATGCGATTTAGCATTTGTCGAATAACTGAAACGCTTTCTCTTTAATGTTTGAGAAGCAATGGCAAAATATTACACGTCCATATCTTTTGAGATTCGAACTACGAAATTTCTCGAACTTGAAAACAAATGTCAATACTAGAGGCGACACGTTCGAAAATCGAATTCCGAATTGATTTAAACCGCACAAGCTGTCAATCGAACATTTCATTTCACGGTTGACGCGCGAGTTGAGCGACCTTGGTACTTGGGTACGACTCGCATTTGATAGCCCTTATTTTACACGAAACAACGCTACTTTACGATTTCAGTAAAGGAAAAATAATAATTGGATTAGTAAATTTTTTTGTTTTTTTTTCCTACCTAATCTGATAACCTTGAGAGGCTATTTCAGCGTAACCTTAACTAGTAGGTGAGCTCGCGGGGCTCAAACCGGACAGTTGCTAACACTGACCCTAGCAAGAGCAGTGCTTCGCAGAATCTACCACCGGATCGGAAACGCGACCCAAGGAGAAAATCCGGCGAGAAATTCAGTGGGCTGTGTCTATGGGTTAATTCGCTCGAAGCGACGGGCTCGACCAGGACGGTAACCGGTGCTTGTAATGCCTAAAAGCACCGTTAATGGATCAGGAGGATCCGTGATGACGTTTAGTAAATTAAAAACATGCTATTACTAATCACAAAAGTTTAGCGTGACCTACCTACAGTATCAGTCTTGTTATGGACTCCGTCGTTTTAGAGTGGATTATGAATCGCGAATGTTATTCAAAATGTCCGTTCGCTAGTCATTCGAGATGGTCAATCGGCGTCGTCCTGTGTGGGCCCGTCACCATGTGTGCGGGTCCCGTTCCCGACAAAGATTTGGTGGCTATTGCAAAGAATCTGAAGATTTTAAAGTCGACATACGAAGAAAAAAAATTATAAAAAAAAGGGCGCCGCTAGCGATTTCACCGCAAATAGTTCCGGATTTTTCACATTTGATTTACACAATAGTCGCGTTCGTTTTTTTTTATGTTTGGTTCTATCTACCACATTCATTCTTCTATGTTATATCTCGAATTTTACGAAGGTTCTAGTGTTGATTTTGAGAATGAATTATAAGTTCCGACATTCGTGGGGCATTGTTGTGATCGGTATTATCGAATTATGTTTGATTTATTATTGATCTTCTTTGTGCTCGACGGAACGAATGTGAGCACAAGGGTAGGTTAAACAGTCATTTGAATAAGTTGAGCTGAGGAATTATTTTCTTTGGTGTTTGTTTGCTCCTGATTCGTAGCTTAATGATTTTTGTTATTGTACCCGTCCTTCTTGTATGTGTGAACTATCGAATTACTTGAAGTTTTGAAATGATTTACCATGGAGTTTGATGTTTAAAAGAAATCTTTAGTTACAGTAATATGATAGTATTTCAAGGCCTATGATATCTTTAAAAAAAATAGACTCTCCGTCTAATTAGCATTTAAATTATAAAAAATATATTGATAAAAGCCATTCTTTTACTCTTTTTTTTTAGGTTAGGTAAATCATTTACGAAACAAAATAAAAGTGTGTCTAAACACACTAAAACTAATTAATTTACCTAATTGCTTTACAATTCGTGTTTTAAGAAAAACGATAAGTAGGCAAATCATAGTATTAATTATGTTGGCTTATCAAAAATAACTTTTCATTATGATAAATTATAAGAGACAGTTTGCTAATGAAGGTTTGAAAATGAAGTGTAAATAAGGAACGATATAAACTTGACATTTTTCTTAAAACCATTTAGTATTTGGTCGTACCAACTCAAATTTAATATTTCATTTTACGTATTGAACGATTGTTTATTGGTTTTAAGCTTATTATATCTACTAGTACGTTTTGAAAGGAGACAATACCATTCGCAGACATAGAGTAATGTTCAATCATTGTTCTCAAGACAGTTCCGCAATAAAGTCGAACTTCACAAGACGCCATTTCGCCAAATTGAAAAACATCCGAGTGCCTCATAATGCCCCTTAATGCCTCACGAGGAGAGTTATAGCTTTTTAAGTATGCAATATTTTTCAGGTTTTGCGCAAATAGACGCTAGCGCGTGAGTGTTTTTAAAACATTTGTATGATTGTTATTAGAGACCGGGACCTATCTGTGTACGAATCACTATCCTCACACGTTCGATATATTGTAACGCTGCGTATTCGTCTAGCGTGAGATTTCACTGAACATTGTTGGCACACATATCGTGCGGCTTTAGAATACCTAAACTACTCTCGATGTACTCTTTCGTAATTGTGCCTATGTCCAATGTTTTGAATGAAAAATGATTATTTTTATTAATAGATTTATTTCTCGGTTTTCGCGAGCTATTGATTACTATATACTAAAAATCACTTACACGACTAGCCCATAGGCACAGCCCACTGAGTTTCTCGCCGGATCTTCACAGTGAGTAGCGATTCCGATTCGGTGGTAGATTCTGCGAAGCACTATTTTTGCTAGGGCTAGCGTTAGCAAATTCTCTCAGATTGAAGCCGCGAGCTGACCTACCCGTACACGAGAAGCCGGAATGGCTACCAACGAATAGGTAGGGAAAAAACTTAAGCGGTTTGACTACGCGTCATTTTATTGTCATCATATTATGTGAGGCGTTCTAAATACGAGTTATCGTAGTCACGGAAGCCACGGAAGAATATTTCTGGCTTTCCTATAAAAAAAAAACAGGAGTATTTCTTATATCCCTAATTATAACTATAGGTATTGTATAGTTATAAATAGGTTAATACAGGTAGGTATACCTGTATAGTCTAGACCCAGAGTCAACGGTAATAAGTTGAATTTTCACCACGAAATATGAACGAAGACTTTTTTTATTGCTTAGATGGCTGGACGAGCTCACAGCCTACCTGGTGTTAAGTGGTTACTGGAGCCCATAGACATCTACAACGTAAATGCGCCACCCACCTTGAGATATAAGTTCTGAGGTCTCAATAGATATACCTAGTTACAGCGGCTACCCCACTCTTCAAACCGAAACGCATTACTGCTTCACGGCTGAAATAGGCGAACTCACAAGAGGTCCTACCACCAGTAATTACGCAACTTTTTATGTGACCTTTTGTTTGAACAAACGGCGCATCGGGAATTAAGTATTACTGGTAATAGTTTGAAACAATATCGATATTATAACTAAACCAGAAAAGTATTTTAGTTGGGTACCTACTTCTTTCCGGTTCCCTTTTAAACATTTCGAGATTATTATTTTTCTCTTTTGATTTGTGTAATACGTCCCCTCAAGTCGGTTGAAGTGTTGGAACTTCACTGCTTACAACCAAAATGTGACTTATGACATGTGATCACGTAGGTATGACGTTCAGTTTAAAGCCAGATCTGTAATTATAATTAAATATTAAACTAAGCCTTACCGTTTGTGACGTATTAAGTACATGCGATATTCCGTATAGTTTGCTTTTGATACACTAAATGTTTACAAATGTTAATGTCTATAATATGCCCTATCCGCCTTAATGAATTTACCTAATCTCTATACCTAACAGCCTGGCCACGGGACATTCGCCGATGCGAATATTCGCGCGGTGCGAACGGCGAAGCGTCTAGCGACTAAAACAAGCGCATAGAAATGTACCTAACAAGCCACGCGCACCGGCGACCGGCGAAGCGACCGGCGAAATGTACCGAGCGAATCGCGCGATGCGGCGGGCGAGCAAAACAAATGCATGAATACGGACGGCGCGAGCCACGGAGTCGAGCGGTAGTCGCGGCGAATAGTGCAGTGATTAAATGAGTTTAGTTGTTTTCGCCGCGAAAAATTAACGCCGAAATTTTTATATTTTTTATTTATTTTTTATTTTATATTTTTAAAGTCGTCGTGGCCTAACGGACGTCCGGTGCAATCGTGTTGAGCGATGCACCGGTGTTCGAATATCAGGCGGGTACCAATTTTTGTAATGAAATACGTACTCAACAACACTCAACGTTCACGATTGATTTCCACGGTGAAGGAATAACATCGTGTGATAAAAATGAAATCTTCAAAATAATAATTTGCGTAATTACTGGTGGTAGGACCTCTTGTGAGTCTACACGGGTGGGTACTACCACCCTGCCTATTTCTGCCGTGAAGTAGTAATGCGTTTCGGTTTGAAGGGTGAGGCAGCCATTATAACTATACTTGAGACCTTAGAACTTATATCTCAAGGTGGGTGGCGCATTTACGTTGTGGATGTCTATGGGCTCCAGTAACCACTTAACACAAGGTGGGCTGTGAGCTCGTCCACCCATCTAAGCAATAAAAAAATAAAATAGCTGAAATACTAGCTAGACCAGCTATTTGGAAGTCTAGCCACCCAAAGTATTTCTCGTACTTCTTGTGGAATTCTCCATCTATAGGTATACTCCGATTCTTATTCAAATCATGTACTTCACAATCTTTTCCAAATAATAGGTCCTGAACCAAAAAACTATTAATTTGTAAGCAATATCGAGATAATTTCGATATAGACATTTCGCTGTCGGACTTCCTTACTAGTCGCGGCGGCGAACGTGAGTACCCGTGGCCTGCAAACGGTGCTGCGCGAATGGTCGCCTCGCCCACCGCTTCGCTGTTCGCACCGCCGATCCCCGTGGCCAGGCCGTAATAGTTCAAGCTTTATTTTATGGATTTTTTATTAGTCATAATGTTCAATTTCCCTTGATCAATAAAATGGTGTTCTAAATTTACAAAAAAAAAAATTGTTGAAAGACAATTCTCAAGTAATAGTAGTTTAGAAAGTTTGGAGTATCTAGACATATGCATGGGATTCTCAATAAGATGGAAGCGAGAAACCATAGCTTTCTTGCTCTAATCCACTCACTCATCTGTTTTATGGGCGGCGCACAATTGGGTTTTGTCCGTATTTTGCGCGCAATTTTTGTACGCAATGACAAAAAAAAAACAATTCTAAAATCTATGCTCAATGTTTTACCATTTGACGTATTATAGAAGAGCGTTTACTGTGATAATTAACAGAAAACAAAAATAACTTTATAAAAATTTATAAATTTCCATTAAGTCTGAGCGTAAGATGCAGCAGAATGTGATTGTTATTGAAAGCTTAGTGAAGGGGAGGTTATGATGAGGAGGGGGCCACGGTGACAGCGGGTACGGCGGCGAGTGGTCGCACCGGGTGGCGGCCCCGCCCGTGTGGCCCGCCCCGCGTGCGTTCTCTCCCGCGCCCTCAGTCCGCGCTCGGCTGCCGTACCGCTTGCTTACCGTAACCACACCACACATCATCGCGCGAACCTTTCATCTGAGCGACGGCTGCAAAATGTTCACTTTTCATTCTTAGTCGTGCCACAGTGAATTTCCCAATTTAGTGTTGATTTAGAAACACTAAAATGTCATAGCCGCCTTGGTGTTTTCGTATGTCGTATCTTAAAAAAAAAACAAAATATGATTAAAACAATAAGATGTCACGGACGTTGTTGGTGTGATGGTTAGCGGGGACCTGAAGTGCATAGGACTCTAAGAGGTGTTTGATGGATGTGGAAAACGCCGAGTGCTGGAAGTCGGGAGGAGACAGGATGGTGGCAGAAGAGGGAAAGACAAGAGCTACAGACTTTTCGATCGCGGCCATCATGGCTCGCAGCGCGGTAGAACGGCGCAGTCCGGACGCGCGTTCCCCGCCACACACAGGTAATTAGGCCTAACTCCTTGAAAATTCAACTTTAAAAATTTATTAAATTAAATTTTTCTTTTGGATTTATAACCTTTTTGTTTTGCTTGTAAGTATTTTTTTTAAACGAAATTTATTTGAAAAAACCTACACAGACAAACTATTCTAGGCTAATCGTGATTAAACCCAATCCGATCAGAATTACTTTTGTAAAAGCAATAGGTAGCTAGTTAAAATAAATAAGTAATAGGTTAGATCTCTCGTCTTTAAAGGCTTTATAGTCGAAGCAGTAGTTTTAATGTGACCTCTTGAATTTCGAAAACATTTTACTGTTTATCAGAAAAAAGGTTTTTTTCTTCTTGGGGATACAATAAAAGTTTTATTGTAATCCGCATTTATTTTATTAAAAATTATTTATCACCTGCAATGTACAGGTATGCTTAAATTGAATAAAAACTTAACATTAACATTTGGTCTTCAAATAAATACCATAATTTAGTTGTATATTATCGTAAACAAAAGTATAATGAATGTTTTTGGAAAAATATACTACGGGATAATGTGTTAAAGTGGAAAAGTCATTACGTTCAAAACGAGTTGATCGAAGATTAAAATAAGTACAATCACAGAAAAAATCCAGTACAGAATATATAAATTTTGAAATTCAAATTTTCGGTAGGCAGCGGCTTGGCTCTGCCCCTGGCATTGCTGAAGTCCATGGGCGACGGTAACCATTCACCATCAGGTGGGCCGTATGCTCGTCTGCCTGCAAGGGCAATAAAAAAAATACGATAAGGGTTCAAGTCACGCATTTTATCTCTCTATCTTACGTCGCTCAACGATGTACATACCCAAGAGGTAATACCTATGTAGTTTAGTATTTATAATCGAGAGATAAACTAGCAGTCGCCTTATAATTTATATCGTATATGTATAAAATATATTAAGTAAGGTTAATTAAAGATCAAACATTGGTACATACATATATGTGACATATAAAACTATTTAATTACGTGTCAATAAACAGTTACTATATAAAACGAATATGTCTGTAATTCTGATGACAGGAAATTTTTAGTTGGTTGTTGTTTTTTAAACATCCACAATGGGACTAGTAAATTAATGTCTGGTCGAAGATCTTTGTCCTCAAGCACTAGAACTCAAAGGGTTCACGTATATTCATATAGAGGATAGTACAGAACCGAATATAGCTAGAAAATGATGTGATAAACAAGATGTCGTCGAATTGGCAGCTCAGCACGGAACGTGATCATAGTTTCGGGCACCAAACACCAAAAATGAATCTTTTGCACGTCAGAAGCAATTCAGAAGAATTCACAAAACAGATATGAGCATAATCTAGAAAAGGAAGCAGAAGTGCTTGATAAAGACAATTTTACGCTATTTGACGCTTGATTAAATAATTTCTCTTACCTCTGCAACATGATTTGTCCCTCTAAGCCCTAAGCTATCAATTTATGAATAAAACTTTTTTTACAAAATTTGGAGTAGGATTTCCAAACACTTTAATAAAAAATTCTATGTCAGCAAGTTAAAGTTGACGTGGCTACGTTATAATATACCTACCAAAAATAATGAGAGTTTTCGATCTAGAAGGTTTGATCAAGGGTCGATAGGATTTCTCATAGACACAACCCGCCGTTTCTCGCCGGAACTTCTCAGTGGGTCGCGTTTCCGATCCAGTAATAAATTCTGCGAAGCACTGCTCTCGCTACGGCCAGTGTTAGCAACACCTGGTTTGAGTCCCGAGAGCTCACCTACACGCTAGGGTAACGCTGATATGGCTTCTCAAGGCTATCAGCATAGGTAGGGGGAAAAAAAGATAGGATTTGGCTCTGTCGTGAATTTTAGTTGTTTTGTAATGAAGAAATCAATTGATCCAAACTCAGCAACTATCTCTTGACGAATTAGCTGTAACGCGTCCTTTTTTTCACTCTCATTCTATACCTCGACATGCCTACCCGCGAGCAATATTTGACTTTAGCTTAGGTTCTATAAAATTATCGCAGAAGCTATGAATACTAGAGCCATCAGTGAGATTCTTTGGTGCTTTCTTTAAGTTAGACTACATGTTTGCGTGCAAAAGAATTCTTGGCCCTCTTCGTGTTAAAATCTGTAGTCAGTACAACGTCTGTGAAGCCTACCTTACCCTACCTTACCCTAAGAGATTGGTTTATGCTGTTAATAAAGATGGGTAAAAGAAGAGGTCAGTACGACACTAAGGAACACCGCAGTGAGGTCGTATCACTCTGACTGAGATTCTACACAGCGTACCTACTATAAGAGTGAATTGAAGAACATTACTGCAGACCAGATATTGTGATCAGACAACCGTTAATAAAATTTGAAAGCATCTCTGAACTTCCAGTACAGTGCTATTCGTTTTCGCCAGGACGAAAAATTTGATATAGACTTGACAATTATTTCTCAGTAATGCTTTCCAGGAGCTTGGGTACAATCGGGAGATTGGAAATAAGGCGTTATTGTAAAACGGAAGAAGGATTAATTTGTTTAATTTACAAGTACACGAGTACACTCAGTGTCTTATCCTTTAGGCCATGAGGACTTCAAAAGACCAAAAGTTCAACAACATATCGTACTTGGCATATAATATAATGAATAAATACTTTTTAAGTACTGGTGGTAGGACCTCTTGTGATTACCTACTGGTGGTAGGACCTCTTGGGAGTCCACGCGGGTAGGTACCACCGCTCTACCTATTTCAGCCGTGAAGCAGTAATGCGTTTCGGTTTGAAGGGTAGGACAGCCGTTGTAATTATACTGAGATCTTAGAACTTATATCTCAAGGTGGGTGGCGCATTTACGTTGTAGACGTCTATGGGCTCCAATAACCACTTAACACCAGGTGGGCTGTGAGCTCGTCCACCCATTAAAGCAATAAAAAAAAAATCGCTGATGTGCACCGAAAACAAATTCGGGTGCTTCTTCCAATAAAAATTACTTTAAAGTGTTTTAGAAAACTTCTTTTCTTCTTTTAATAAAGTAATTAGGTTTGGAGCACTGTTTTGATATGTTTATGGTCAAACAAACATTAAACGCCAACATCCATCATAATAAATATAATTAAATATTTTAATAAGTTTTGTTTCCTCTGTGTCCAATTCAGGTTATATTTCCTGTGTGTTAATTTATTTGACATAACACACGGGAGACGTAAAACCACGATTTACCTGAAGCATAAAATGAATTCGAAAACTTCAGATGCTGACAACATTTTTAGGCCAGCTAAATATTATTGGAATCAAATTTTTGTGTCTAAAATTCCGTTTTGTCGACGAAGACTCACTGGTGGTAGGACCTCTTGGGAGTCCGCACGGGTAGGTACCACCACCCCGCCTATTTCCGCCGTGAAGCAGTAATGCGTTTCGGTTCGAAGGGTGGGGTAGCCGTTACTGGGGGAGACCTTAGAACTTATATCTCGAGGTTGGTGGCGCATTTACGTTGTAGATGTCTGTGGGTTCCAGTAACCACTTAACACCAGGTGGGCTGTGAGCTCGTCCATCCATCTAAGCAATAAAAAAAAAAGAAGAGAACGGATATAGTATGCGCTTAGTATAACGCTTTTTATGACAAGCGTGCGTTCATTTACTGATGGTAGGGCGTCTGGTGAGTCCGCACGGGTACCTATGTACCACCGCCTTGCCAATTTCTGCCGCCAAGCAGTAATGCGTTCGGCATTGAAGAGTGAGGCAACCGTTGTGCTGTAAAAACTGAGATCTTAGAATTTTGGATTTTCCTGATTTTGTACACGTAAATGCAACCATCCTATCAATATCGGTCACGAATCAATTATGTCTTCCTCTCTGGAAGGTGGGATAACCGGTTATACTACTACTATTGAAACGCGAGCTAGTCAACACGTATAGTGTTAAAACAAAAGTAATTACCTACTATATGCACCATACAGCGATAAGACCGCCAATTGTACTTTTTTTTGTATTTAATGTTTCGCATTGATTCTTTTATTGGTGTACAATCAAGAATACTCTCTCTCTCTCTCTCTCTCTCTCACTTATACAGTTAAAGTCAATGCTAAAAAATATAGCTAAAAATATTTTATATATTCCTACATTATGACGTCAACATCACAGTCTGGCGTGTCTATTGTATTGATGTATTTCAACTGAATTCACTACTTACAAGAATTTTTAACACTCTTTTATTAGCTTTGAATATATGTTTGTTTGTAATAGAATCTTTGACCATCATTTTCATCATTTTCATAAGAAACACGACTACAAAAATAAAATTATCTGTCAATTGTTTAGACATTTGAATATATGTTTGTTTGTAATAGAATCTTTGACCATCATTTTCATCATTTTCATAAGAAACACGACTACAAAAATAAAATTATCTGTCAATTGTTTAGACAAGATTTCTCACGATAAGACAATTTTTTTGCGATTGATACACTAGCGCTGACCAATATTTAGACTAATAAATATTAAATTGTCAAATTGATTGGTGGCGGGCCTTTGAGAGTCCGGGAGGATTCAACAGGCAGTGAATGCCCGACCGAATTACCAGCAGCTACGGAAATAAAACAAATATGTATTTCCAGTTCATTTATAGTTTCCGATCTTCAGTAAAAAGGGGTTGGTAGTTAATTAGTGCGATGTCGTAAACATGCGCAGGCGTCGCGTTACGGGTCACTTCGTTATTTCGGATTAATTGTGTGGAACCAAATGCGCATTCAGCTTCGGAACTCAATGTTACACGAACCTTGTGCGACTCTTTAAATTTTTATTTGTAACTAGCTGACCCGGCAGACTTCGTAGTGCCTCAAACGATAAATAAAATACCTAAACTTTTGTATAAAATAAACTTAAAACAAACAAAAGGAATCCGTCCGACGGGGGACACATCAAAGGAAAAACAAAATTGTTATTTTTTATTTAATTCCGAGCATTTTCATATTTATCTACCTTTTAAACCTTCTCTGGTCTTCCACAAATAGTTCAAGACCAAAATTAGCCAAATCGGTCCAGTCGTTCTCGAGTTTTAGCGAGACTAACGAACGGCCCTTCCATGCCCTGCGTCAGCTTCTCGCGCAACCCCGGATCGAGTGTTCATTGTGCCCTGCGCTTTATTCAGGTATTGCCTTGATCTCACCTCTAGCATCCTACCTCTCCAAATCCTTACTCTCCAACTAAAATTATCATGAAAGTCGACAAAAGAAAAAGAGTTTTTTCGGCGGATCCCCATTCCACGTTTAATG
>NW_021011693.1:0-185404 GCF_003987935.1 Bombyx mandarina | reverse complement strand
ACTGCCTACCTGGTGGTCTACAGTACAGTGGCCGGTAGCATACTTCCCACCATGTGACCCGGGATCACTATGGCGCCGGGGGTCAGTCGGATTGCATGACATAACACTCTCATTAAGTAATCTATTCATGTGGTTTTCTTGGGAAAATAGTGCAGTGGTTTCCCCTTGCCTTCTGCACCAGGCTTTTTAGGGGCTATTTAGGCTCCTAGGTTGCTGAAGCCTCATCTAATCGGTTTCCCGGTTAGGTACGTATGGTTATACCGCCATTGCTCGGTCGCCATTACCTCGTCCGTTGTCTGGCAGGGAGCACCGCGGCGACCTTTGGGCCGCCGCCGCTAGCTATTCTGAAAGAACCACTAGCGCGAGCAGGTGAGGATGACAGTTGGGCCGGAAAAGATGTTATGCTCCGTTCTCCCCTTACTCCCCTAACTGGACGAATTAGAGTGTATCTATTCACGGAACTTCAACCACTCGGACATGAAACAAAGACGCACAGCGCCTCAAGCTCGATTAAAAGCATCGTGTTATTTTACACAATTTAAACTACATTTACTGATTATACAGAATCCCTCATCCCTTCTCTCGGTTGAGAAGACTCACAAAGGCACGCCTCGCGTAACTTCCGAATGATTATCCAAACATAATAAACGTTGATAACCTATACGGCGGGAGGCCTGTGCCTCTTACACTCTAAACAATGGGGTATCTTCGGTGTTGTCAGCCTTAAACAATTTCAGTAAATTACGGAACGTATCTCGGAATTTTAAATCGTGTTGTAGCTGCCTTTTTGACTAATAGCAATTTTATTGTATCGTTCGATATTATGACCAAAACAAAACATGTATTTTAGCCGTAACCAAAACTGGTTCATACTAATTTTTTTTTTGTTGAAGCACCCGAAACGCCTACATATGATTAGCGTATTAGCAATGATGTCCATTCCCCAAAATCAATCTAAATTTAATATATAAAATAGATTAATAAGAATTTACAATCTTGAATTTTCAGTTACAAATATTGGTAGTCTTTAATGAAGAAAATTATGTAAGCGGCAGCGGAAACAAATTCTAGAATATTGTTACGGCCCTTGCTCTTTTGTCAAGATAAAAGTAGTCACTTTTTCATAGATTTTATAATTTTAACAAGAAAATGTAACTCTATAATCTGACAACACTACGTTTCTAAAGTAAACACAATTGTCGCAAAGGGGAATTGAGAGGTTTGTCTTCACATCTACATTACAACAAACAGACGCTGCACGTGTTGGCAACACAAACAGATCAGCCGGAGGGCGATACTGTTGTAGCAACTTCTGTCTGCTAAGAAATATCTAAGACTCAGCTATTGCTTCTTTAATTTCCGGTATCTTTTACTTCTGATCGTGTAGAAGATTTAAACACTTATCAATCACAGAGATGTGGTTTCAAAATTGGACAAGGGACGCGGACGATTACAGAGGCTTAAATTTTTTGCAAGTCCTGGTATTGGCCTGAAACACACAATTCATAAAGTTTCTTCTCGGGTGTAGATATTCCCTCCAACCTGAATGAGGTTAACGACTATCCCAGCCTTCATACGTAGTGCTTAGTGGCAGCAATAACCAGGGAGGTAGTACCTACCCGTGCGGGCCCACAAGACATCTATCACAGCCAAGCCAATAGATGAGGATCACACACCATGATTTCGTACTAATATATCTAATCCAAAATCTAGATCTAAGCGAAAATGTAATCCAAATCCTTTAACCATATCCTCGATTTCATTCTTGACTCTTAAATTAAGTACAACTATTAAATTAGCAGTTGTACAAGATTAAATCCCATTTCATCGTTGATCTTCTGATTAAATTAGAAGCAGCATGCATTAAACGGTGCGAGGAGGACTCAACAAACATTACCCGAAACATCGTCCAGACCCTTCCGGTGAATTATTGAGACGCACCGTCTGTTTTAACACAACACGCTCTGTTTGGGTTACCAGCGCAAACCCAACGAATTTCCTCGCCACCCAAATATTTTGCAGCAATCATCTTAAAAATATAATGTGAGGTGAAATTAGAGAGTGAATGTGAAGTCTCTGAGGGATCACTTGAGGGGATTTCAAAATCACCTTTTATCACGGGATTACTTACTACCGAAATTTAACTGTCTATCATCTAAATTCGCTGGGTTCATCGAATTCAAAGACCATCTTTACTTGTATCTCTTGACTTTGAAGCGAACCTCATGTTGAGGATGTGTTGGTTCTTCAAACTCATAGGATTACTGTTATCCATAACAGTGCCCACTCACTACCTGAGGGGTCGAATATCTATCTGTTTCCAAAGATACTTCAAAGTGAGGGTATGTTTGCATGTACATATTAACAATGCACGCTTGCCTCAGCTAGAATATGAAATCCAAAGAGAGCAGATTTCTCGTATATTCTTGTAACACAAAATATCTTCGGGTATATTAGTTTGTCCCTTGTAATTTGTCATAGAATGCGTTGATGGCTGTAATACAGTAAATGTTCGTAATCCTGCTGATGGATTTATTTAGGATACTCGAAGGGCAGGGGGAGTGGGGATATCATTTGTGTTTAGTGTACATCAATCATTGTTATTATTGTAACACTGTGTATATTGTTGTAGGCCGTGAATTTGGAATATAATTTGGTAGTTAGCCAGATTTAATTATGGTATATTACCATGCCATACCGTTCTTAGTACCTAACCCTTAGATATTATGAATAATTATGAGTGCATATTTCGACGTCGCTAAGCATTAAAGATTAAAGAAAAAAGTGTGTGTGTCCGCTCCGACGCACGACTGGAGTTTACTGGATATAAATATAAATTTGTGTCAGTTGAATACAGTAAAATATGGAAGTTACGTATTCTAGTGAGAATGATCCGGGAGTTGCGGAACACGTGGATGCGGTAATTAAGTAAGTCTATATAATTCACTTTTACAATTAATATATAAGTTGTCCATTCACTGATAGAAGGAATTGTTTATATTTAATAAGCTTTATTAATAAATGATTTGTAGCGGGTTATATTCGGGTATCAACCCACTAACAGTTGATACGTTCAGGAATCGAACCCGAACGGCGTCCGGCCACAAGCAAAACGATGTCGGTAAATTAAACGAAACAATACGAGAAATAGTTCTATATTACGACAACACGATACACTACAGATTATTAACAAATTAACGAGACACAAAACAAACGACTAACAAATATATGAAAATACAATAATGAGAGAAACGCGCGATCAGTACGAGGCTTTGTGGCGGACTGCCGGCGCAGCAGCCCGGCGTCACCTGCGATAACGCGGCCGCGCGTTGGCTCCTGATTGGCGCGCGCACGCATCACGCAATCAGGAGCCAATCAGGCGCATAACGCATTTCGTGTGACATGCTATACTCTCTAGTACGATTTTGGTCCCCATAATTTTCATACCCCGGGCCTATATATGTAAATCGATTCTTAAGGAGTAAACTCCAAAAACAGAGGCCCGTTTTTTTCAACGCAATAAATTTTATAACTCGGCAAATAGATCGAGATTAGGAATGAGAGGGATGCCCAGTGGAGCGCGGTATCACACTGGCCACCCGTCACTTTGTTCGAGGCTATTCGGCTGTGTAAAAAGATACACGGTCCCCTATTTCATTTATATTGCCAGCACAGAGCAACGATGCAGAACGAACTATTACACTCACTATTTTCAGTGCAGTATGTTTTTATGTTTCATAAAAAAAAGTTACCAATTGCTCACTCTTGTTTCTGTAATAAACAAGTATATGTTTCTATAATACTGTACTTTAACTGGACCCAGATCTGCATTATGTGTACAAACGCATGTTAAGCAAAGATAACGCATAAACTTGAAGTTATGTGTTAAAAATAAAATTTTCAAATCCTTTAGAATGAGCTAGATAGAATTATATTTCAGAGTCAGTATCTTATTCTATCATCATCATCATCTAATATGAATACGTTAATACCTAATGACACATTACGCAGACACTCATTATTGCTACTACAACGGTATCAAAATTCAGTTTTTAGTTGGATTCTATAATATTAGAAAATAATGTCAGAAATTCGAATTTTCTGGATCCTTGCTTGTATATCTGTATCTGGTATTTATAATAAGCCAGTGAGATAACAGCAGAATTCCATCTTACTACCACTGAATGTTAAACAAAGTCTTGTTTCATGTACACGAGATTGCGATATTAGATGATCTCACACCTGATCATGACAAATTAAAGTTTGTCACATCTGTTCACATCTATTCTATGCATTTCAACTGTAGATCCTTTTACTGCACAGGGTTGTTCAAATTGATTTCATTTACGAGTAATTTTCTTTTCGCTTTGATCTGAATGAAGATGTTTGGAAACGTTTAGTGATTCATGCTGTTTGCGAAGCTTCATTCAAATTGTATGTACAAGCTAAATCATCACTTTATGGATGTGCTTCTAACGAACGTTTCTTTCATGTAAATTTTAATAAATTCTTTTGTTGCCTTAAATGAGCACTAGGGTTCCAGACCTTTTAGTATTTATGTCGTCCACCGAGAGACGTTAGATTGAAGTCACAATACTATTGTACATAATACAGTTATCCGACCCTCAACACCAAAACGCTCGCACTATTTATTTTTTACGTAGAGGATTGAATGAGCTTACGGCCTTGTGTTAAGGATTTACTGTGACCTATAGAAATGAATGCCACAACCTGAATGCGACCACCCACTTTGAGATTTGATGTATATTGTCTCAATTAAATAATGATTACGCAAATCCCAATTTTTGTGGGTTTTTTTCATGTTATCTTCGATATCTCGATGACTTTTGGAGTTTTTTTTCGTTAAGCCACTAATACATGTGGGCCAGAAGATTTAACTTGATTAAAATTGTCGTATTTCTAGTACTTATATACTAAATATGAATGTAAATATTATTTTACAGGGTTACGTAGATAATATTGGCCATGTTTTTTAGCATCTACACAAGTGAATAATTACACTTTCATGATATGCCTGACACAAACATTAAACTGTTAATATCCACAAAACTGAACGTCGCTGTAACTAAAGAGACTGACTCATTCCAATGCACTGATATAATCAGTGATTCTGAATCATAGCATTTGAATAGACACAGCGTAAGGATTGAAATCGTGAATAAATCAATTGAGACGGAATTGCTTTTGTCTATCAAGATATTCGTAGTGGATTTATTATGATTTATCCAACGTCGAATATAATATTGATTTTTAGATATAAGTTAATTGAAAACATAGTTTTATGACATTCAGGCCTGTGAAACTAGAGATCTTCGTAAAGTGGCTGATAGACATAAAACTAATGCCTCTATGACTGAACCGGCCGTTGAAGAATATAATACGCCAGTCAAATGTTGACGTAGCGTGGCAAGTCTGAAAATAGTATGATAACCCGTATTGAATCTGCAACCTTTTCACAGCACACGACTGTGGCAGGAACCATAAGAAGCAATGTTGTCGCTAATATCATATTTTTCCAGACAATGGCTTATCAACAATACATCTATATATATAAAAATGAATTGCTGTTCGTTAGTCTCGCTAAAACTCAAGAACGGCTGGACCGATTTGCTAACTTTGGTCTTGAATTATTTGTGGAAGTCCAGAGAAGGATAAATATGAAAATGCTCGGAATTATATAAAAACAAACAATTTTGTTTTTCCTTTGATGTGTCCCCAGTCGGACGGATTCCTTTTGTTTGTTTTAAGTTTATTTATACAAAAGTTTAGATCTTTTATTTTTTGATTGAGGCACTACGAAGACTGCCGGGTCAGCTAGTCAATAAATAAAATAGTGTAATAGTATAGGCGACGCATACACTGTGAAGATGCTAACTAGCTTTATATTTTAATTGAGTTATATTTGCTACTTTTAAATAAAACGAAATGTTTATTTTGGTTCAACAGTTTATTGTTATTACTGAAATAATCTCATGTGCCATATAAACAAAATTTTTACTTATACGTGTGCCTGTTTCGTACTTTGTACTTCATTTGATTAAGTTGAAACAGTTATTGTTGGAACTTTATAAATAAAACAGTTTGAGACGTTGCTGTACGCTACGCACGGCTGGTAGCGCTTGAATACTCTACCAAAATGTGTCTATTACATATTATATTTCGTATATTACGTTTCACTGGGCGATTCCTTCTTTTTCTCAACTAGAAGCTTAGCTTCTTTTTTTTTCAAAATTGGATTTTCCTGTTAATGTGTCCGTTACAACTCTGAACCCACAACATTATAAAGTCACCCAGCAGCGCTAAACATACAATAAATTAATGACCCCCCGAAATAAACTTTGTAACAACTGACATCAGCGAACGTCTTGGATGCTACACGCAAATGTTGTTGACGCCAGTGTAGATTGATCTCTCGTGCTACCAGAACTTTCATTGTTTTGATAGTTCCGGAAATTGGGTCGTGTCTTTTGACATTTGTCAAGTTTGTCATTTTGCGTAATGAAATTTCATGCGAGTTCGAGGTCATGGTAGTTTGACTGGTTTGAACGTGTGATGAGAATTAACAAAGGCTTCTTCATTTATTTATTTTTGTAAAACTGGTTTCAATTACAGCCAAGATTTTCCACGAATCATGAAAGTGGCCAAATTAATTTTTACTGCTACTACGAGATAATGTGGGTCATTTTAATGTTAATTAATGTTAAGCAGCTTTATTCAGTGAGCTGTTCAAATTCCCCGTAAGGGTCTATTTAACATTTATCCATTGGTAAAATGGCACGTTTGTTGACGAAGAAAATAAAGTGAATTTAAAATCAAATGTAGAGCGCAACTCTATCTATTATGTCACATTTAGATTTGTCAGATCATCCAAACCTACGGACGCGCCACTCTACTACAAGAAACAGGCAGGCATCCTCAGAAATGGATCTAGGAACTTACATTTCACTTGGCCTGCTTGGACATGATGTCGAAGTTTCAATTGTTGGTTACACAAACTCTTCAAACTGGAAAGCATGTTTTTTGCGATTGAAATAGCCTGGACTGTCTAACACCAACTGTTTAAAGCGGTGCTCTCGTACTATGCCTTTGCAAACATAAATAGCAAATTTATTAACTAAATATGAACATGTATTTTTTTCTCTCTTTTTCTTTTTTGGATGTAAACATGGATACGAATATAATACTATATAATCCATGGACATATACATACTTGTTTGTATTATTACAAAACAAACGAGTAAGCGGCCAGCCGCTGACTATCGTATGATCGATCGAGAGTCGCGCCAAAAGTCGTTCAAGTGGTCCCAAACGAACGCAACAGAGCTCTATTTAGAATAGTTGAGTTTAAATTTCCTTAACAGTTCCGCAGACCTAAGTACATAGTGAAAGCACAATTTAGCGATAACTTTCGGCTTGTTGTAACTTTATCAGTTCGTCGGGACTTGTTTGTTGCCTCGGAAAGTTTTGTTTTGGATTTTATTAATGTGTGTCGGTTAAATTTGTGAAATTTCGAAAGTTCACTTAAAGTTTGAATAGCGAGCCGCTTCATAAGTTATGTTGATGACAAAAGTTGTAAATGAGCTTTTAGTCTTTTTTAGCCTCTTTTGCATTGAAATAACTGTCGTCTTGCATAGCTTCTGTTATCTCATCTCGCCCATGCCTGACAGCTTGAAGACGGTGACCAACTGGTCCGCCCTCGAGCGATAGATGTTTCGTCACAAACGAGAAAGTAAGCTAAGCTAATTAAGTGAGTAAGTTTTTAAAATACTAGTACCTAACAAGCGTTGTGCCTTAGGTATACATTGGTGTACCGATTTTCGTAAATTACGATGACCATTTATAATCAGTGGTCTGTGAAATTGCTGGCTTTCGATAGCAGTTATAATTAAAATAAAGGTTTCTTCAGATTACAATTGTAGCAGGACTTTCTTAAACATGATGATCTTTGAATGTGAGGAAATTTGTATTTTAAAGTGCATAATACCAAGTTTAGTAGTCGTAATCATTGTTTAAAATAACACTTTAATAAGGAACAAAGAGAACATTAAATAGGTGAATTCCTCAAATCACGTCGCTTATTCAAATCTATTCCCAGACAACTCATTGTGGTTCCGTATATGGTGGAAGACCATTAAAACGGTTCTTTAAAACAATAGTTGTAGAGCTCACGACTTCAAAGATACTGTCATATTACAAGATTTACGGGCAAAGGGCTTTTGTTTTGTTAGAATACGTTACCTTTAGTACATCAAATCAGGGCTTGTGGCAGAGTGGCGCGTGCTCTTAATTCATAGGGATGGATAATCTGAAAAATCAAAATGTGACATAAATAGAGTTGCGCTCTATATTTGATTTTATTTTTTTATAAAGGCACGTTTGTAGTAGGAATTTCGGTTTAATGAGGAAATTCCAAGGAAACAGCAATGAAAAATAGATAATGAATAACATTTTAATTTATATTTAAAAACAGATACGCTCCTCAAGAAGTTTCCCGATCACTGTGACATCTATTTCGTTCCACGAGGAAAGTTTTTGCAGTAAGTAGTGGCTTAGTTTTACCCTAACTTTGCTGATGTTTATGGGCGCTGGTGGCTATTTACCATCAGGTGGGTCGTATGGTCAACTACCTATGATGGAGATAAAAAAGCTTATCTGTGTGATAAACAACCACTTCTTATGACCGGTACAATTAAGAATGAAAATATGAGCTTTGAAGCTATTTTCGAAGTGCTAAAATCGTTAACGCCACCTTCAATTAAAGCCCCCTCGTTCAAGCTTAAAGAGCCTGCAAGTACTGCTTGTTGGCCCTCATTGCGTATTCCGATCGAGTCTAGATATGTAATTGCTTTTCGTTCTGTCCTCAACATATTAAACCGACGTTTTGAAATGCTAATAGCTTAGCAAATATAACACGTGTTGTCAATGCACGTAATTATCGATTAAAAGTTGCGTTATAGCAGCTTTTTACGGACCTCATATGTGCGTGTGGACTTGAGACAAGATGCTCCATTGTGGTTCGAACCTGGGGCGTGTAACTAATAAGTGGTCGTTAATTAGTTTCACCATGTGGAGAGGACCTCAAGGAAAAAGGAAGAGAGAAAGGTTCTCGACACGCTGTGAGGACGACATAAAAAAGGAGCTGGCCCAGAGTGGTAACAATTAGTACAGGGTAGACAGAAGTGGTCATCATTAGAGGAGGCCTTTACCCAACCTGGGGACCTTGCTAGTAATTAAACATAGTGTTATCTATACTAATATTATAAAGAGGAAAGATTTGTTTGTTTGTTTGTTTCGAATAGGCTCCGAAACTACTGGACCGATTTGAAAAAATCTTTTTCCATTAGAAGCCGACATTGTCCCTGATGAACATAGGCTACTTTTTTTTTTTTTTTTTTTGTTTCATGTGTGTTTTAATGTTTCCGAAGCGAAGCGAGGGCGGGTCGCTAGTAGTATAAATAAATTGAGCAAATTAAGAAGCAATGTAGCAGGATCAAATAAATGCTATAAATGCTTTTTTATTTTTTATTTTATTTTATTATTTTATTAGTTTCACGATGAAGAGATACCAGCACGGAGCAATGAAATTGAAACTCCAAATTATAACATAGTTATGCATCTTGTGAGACTGCACGAATCAATGTAGTATAAATCTTCTGTCTGCTACTGCTGCAAATCAAATAGTTCATCTCCGTAATAACGAAAACCATTACTTAGAGATATATTATGAACATTAATATGGGGTCATCTGCGTGAATCTTGGTTCAGGTGATGAGGGCTTTAGGTACGTTACCGGAATAACAATGTCTAATTTCACACACAGCAATATATTTTGCAAATACTTTTATGAATGATCAGAAGGAGAAGAGCAACAAACACAAGCACAGGTAGATAGTTCAGAGTAAAAGGTAACAGAAAGTCTAGACAAAGCTGTAAGCTATTTGCATCAAATATTATAAACGAATTTAATCGATTGAGATAGACGTATGAGAGTCAATGTGATATGAGCTTCGCGGTCAGAGGTCTATGGACGACTTACCTACAATTAACAATAATCAATTCCAAATTAACCTCTGAGACTATAGCTCGAAGGGTTTTGCGGCCTTACTAAATATTCCTTTAAAAAAACTGGAACAAGCTCTATCTCATCTAGAAACACTGAATACGTAAAGACGTAAGGGAATGTAACTATATGAGTAATCAAACATAAAAATGAATTGTAATCTGGTAATCAATAGTTAATGCCCAATAAAGACATCAAAATTTACGCGCTCCGAATTTTCGAACTATCATCGATCCCTTATTACGTATGCCGATTGAAACGAGACGTCTAATTGCTTTCGGTTCGCCCTCCGGCATACTAATGTGAGGGTGTGACTTCGGATGTTGTTTTCTAAATGCGGTTCGGTAATTACTCCGGTTTTCAACGCTTTAAAATTGATTGTTATTTTTTTTTGTAGGCGTTATAAAACTACTACTTTAAAATGAAGAAAATTGTACGGATACTTTTAAAGTCTTACAACTTTTGTAGATAAATATGCGAGCTCACAGCCTATTTGACGTAGTTAACGAGGCTCGTACATATTATTTTGCTCGTACACATTATATGTCAAAGCAAGTCTAAGGTTAATTAATTAACTATCTCTTTGTCTATAAATAACATTTCATAAGTTAATTAACGTGCGATAAAAATATGATAATAATATGAAAACACACGTACAGGATGTTACTATTCAATTAATAAATCACATTAATAATTCGTGAAGCTTTGCTAGATTTATTGTAAACTGACGACGGTAGTTATTGTGCTAATTTGGTACGCAAAAGTTAACCTTTGCACAACAAAACGGAAAAGAGACCGCAATGCGGAATCAAAGAAATTTCAGCTTACGATTTACGTGGTCGTTCGTAGTCATTCTCGAAATCCAATACAGCGAGTGGGTGACCAAGCGACAAGTAGCCAAGTGTTAGAGTTGTACAGATTTACGCTCGCCACCCTACTCGTGAAAGTTCCGCAGGAATCTGTGACGTAAACAAACAGGGTGACTTCGCGTTTAGGAAGTTTTTTAATAATTTTTGTTTCGAAGAAATTCGTTTCAGCTTTGGCACACAATATGTCCGTAGCTTATGACGGCTTCCTATTAAAACTTTCATAGTTGTTGGGTTTGGCATCTGTAATGGATTTTTTTCGTAGTTGAGTGATTCGTGTCAATTTCGATAAAACCTGACAACTTGATTGTTGTCGTTCATGTTGTGGGAAGTCGCGAAAATAATAGCAATATTAAATCTGTGATATAATTCTATTATAATTTTTTTTAATACTAAATATACAAAAGGAGCCGCATCTGCTACCTACAGATGGCGTTGTTTCTTGAATTTCATGTTCAATTTCTTATTCATTCACATTGATATTCTGTATCGATAAACAAATTGGCAGTGATGGCAGTGTGGTAGCATTCTCATTGTGAACAGTGAATCCAATAACATATGTCATATCATACGACTTGGAATATTTCTAAAACATAAGCCGATACATCACGGATTTATTTCGATTACAAACAGCTTATGTTACGCGATTATAGGTATATATGGGGGGAATTTGCATATTGTAGACAGAGTATCACGATGAGAATGCTACCACATGCATAAATTGTGATAGCTCTTCAGCACAGAACGCATCATATTGCTGTGTGAATTTAGGAGAATTATATTGGTTAAATATGTTGGCTCTCAAAATACCAAATAGCAATAAATTCTAAAATTACTAAATTTGACGGGCTTGCTATGAAAAGCGTGTAAAAGTTTTTAGTTATGCATGGTTATCTAAGTAGCAATTTATCTTTAGGTTTTGGATATTGACTTAAAAAATATCCTCCAAAAAAAGTCTATTTCATATTCGTTTATATCTTACTATGTTCAACAATTTTAAAATAATAGGGGGCTGTAAATAAAATGTAAATGTTATTTCTCCTTTTTCTTCCTGCTTTTGATGTTGGCGAGATTCGAAACAAAGGAGACTGAAACGATTACATACATTTTTGGGCCCGAATGTAACGTGATGAAACTAATATGAATTAATAGATTCAGATTTATCAGTACCTTGCTGAAAATTATAAAAGTTTTCTCAATCTGAGAGCCGAGTTAATAAAGATTTAGTAAAAGTTAGGTTATGTTACAATCTTTAAAAGAGCTGAATAATAACTTATTTAAGCATAAGTAAATGTTTATTATATCCATTGGATAATACGGCCGTCTGGTGTAGTGGTAAGTGACATGGTCACTACACAAGGGGGTCGCGGGTTCGAATCCCGCCAAGGGAAGATATTTGTATGATAAATATAAATGTATTTTCCAGGGTTATGGATGTATATTAAATATATGTATGTGTATAATAAAAATCTTACATTTATTTCCGTTATCTGGTACCTGTAACACAAGTTCTTTACGAACTTATCACGGGACAAGTTAACGTGGCGTGATTGTTAGTAAATATTTATTTATTATTATAANCAATGCAACAATTTCAAGTCAAACGTGTGAGCGATCTTCGGTGTCCAGTGTAGAAGCAATTGTCGTACAAGGCTGGCAGAGTTGGAATCCGTAATAATAAAGCAGTGATCGTTGAAAATATAAAAACAGCCCGATAGATACACACTCAAAATGCGTCGAAGATACAAAACGAGTAGAGCAGAAAAAACCAACAAGCGCCAAAAAATAATTGTATAATCTATGAACAAACGTCATGTCAGCTTACTGTCAAAGCTGTCATCAAAAATACAATCGATTTTAATCGATTTGCAATCGATAATCATATTACTTTGTTAAGTAATAATAGACTTTTTCTTCATTTATGTATATAATCGCAATTAAATCCGGCGTATACCGCACTTGTATACAACAAGTATAAATCGCTCATTTGATTACTTTGCATTAATTACCTAGTGCAATGTTTTTCTTTTTATAATCCTGTAATCGATTAATTAAATCGATCACACCGTTATACCGACAAAAACTAACTTTCTCATTTTTCTCCGGTCCCAGAAAGAGGATTGAGGTGATTTTTATATTCTTATATAAAAAAATATGACAAATTTTTTAGACTACGTTCCAAGTTATTACATTTTTGGCCCACGATTTTCCGTCTCCTTTACGGGCTTCACTGGTAGAGGGTCGTGTATGATCCAGGTGTTAAATGGTTATTCTTCATTCATTGTCACCCTACATCTGACGCGGTATCGCGTGGATATTTCACTTTCGTTCCGATACGAGGCTATTTACATTTTCGACCAATATTTACGAGTATTTTGGCATTCGTGCCACCCTCGCAAGGTCGACGTCATTTCCACCATTGTAATTGAATATTTAGAGGTCCATTATTATGCTATTTCTTAGTTTTGAAGTTGGCGGCTCGATACGATTCGCCTAAAAACGATCGAAATAAATCTGAGATGTGAAATTCGAATAATGTTAATCCAAGCCTCCTTAGATTTCCCCTGACATTATACCATAATCATTAACCGGAACTTCCGGCGAACTTCTGAACTTTCCGCGAGCTTACTTAATAATTTAAAATATTGTACCGGATTAAATTAAAAATATTCTGTCAGAGCAAGGAGCGAGACTTAGGGCTGGTTTACATAAAAATAAATTGTGTTTCATTCTCAATGAAGTAACGGTAGCCTACGTGCTTAATGTTACATGAAACGATGTCCGTAGCAACTATAAAGTCCCGCTCAAACTGAAACTCTACGTATACTCTTGGTTGTATTGAAGTAACGACTAGTTTTTACTGGTGGTAGGGCCTCTTGTGAGTCCGCGCGGGTAGGTACCACCACCCTGCCTATTTCTGCCGTGAAGCAGTAACGCGTTTCGGTTTGATGGGTGGGGCAGCCGTTGTAACTATACTTGAGACCTTAGAACTTATATCTCAAGGCAGGTGGCGCATTTACGTCGAAAATGTCTATGGTGGAGCCAACCATCTAGCAATAAATAAATAAAAAATAGTTACGCTACAATCGTGATATAACAAATTTGAGTTGTGGGTAGTAGTACCGTTAAGTTTGTGATGTCAACTTATATTGACAATTTTAATAATCGGTCAAGTTAATAATGTCCATTATAGTACTGATTTCCAGACCTTTTTTCATCTGATTACATACAATAGCACCGTCTAAACGCGCCCTACACTTCATTTGACAAAGTAGAAAAGTTTAAAATTAAATTTATGCAACTCTTGGGAGACGGATGACACGCACGTCTCCCCACTCACGGTACTCCCTGATTTCTCTCAACAGTACTCTTTTATTGGTTTGTTCTGATGTATTATGTTTGACATTGTTTACTGTCCTTATTGCAGTTTTAAATTCACGTAGTGTTGTGGTCTATTTCGGAGATGTTGTTAACTAAAATTTTTATCTGTGAGTCCTTGGAATCGCCCAAAGGCTAGCAGAATACGTCTCCTAGCTTAGCTATCATAATAATAATAATAATGTTTTTATTGCAAGTAACCATGACTCATATAAATTGTTAATAAGACTTAGACCTATGTTAGTAGTTATATTTACATCACAATGAATTACTGTCGTCACATCCCATGGGAGATGGCACCACAGCGACCCATGTATACACAGTCCAGCCTGCTTGCGATCATGCTCAGGATACTGTTGGAGCTGGCCCTCACTCTGTTTACCAGAGATGCACACCTCTTACCCATGGTAGCGTAAAAACAATCTATGTGCGCGTCTGCAAACATCCCTGATGTATATGTATGCTATACTCAGATATGGCTAGCCGTCGTGTAAAGACAGAAACGCACTGTTCCAAATTATTCACTGTCATAGTGACACAACGCAACATGCAAGGAAAGTAGTAATAAGTAAAGAAATTATTATTGGTGGTAGGACCTCTTGTGAGTCCGCACGGGTAGGTACCATCACCCCGCCTATTTCTGACGTGAAGCAGTAATGCGTTTCGGCTTGAAGGGTGGGGCAAGGGTGGGCCATTGTAAGTATACTGAGATTTTATAACTTATATCTCAAGATGGATGGCGAATTTACGTTGTAGATGTCTATGGGCTCCAGTAACCATTTAACACCAGGTGGGCTGTGAGCTCGTCCACCCATCTAAGCAATAAAAAAAATAGGTAAGGTCACAGTACTTTAGTCTTTAAAAAACAAAAAACCAATTAATTGCCGGTCATAAAGTTCATAACGAAACACCGTGTCTAAGTGGAGTCCTTTAATAAATTACATTAAAATATTTCCATAGATTATTTTTGATTCATCTGGTCGCGATAAGAGTAGAAGCAGGACTATTATTTTAATCTGCGGTCGGCCATTACGGCTCAGTCGGTTCGATGTGCGTTATCTTTCATTTTATTATTGCTTTTAATATTGTATAATTAGTTTATATTTTTAGAGGCTGCGACACGATGTCTTTAACTGTAACAAATTCAGATTATTGATTGGGGATAAAACTTGAATTCTTAAGGTGAAAAGTACAAAATTGTTGAGTTTGTTATTTAGATTTTGTTATTGATTACACTTATATCACATACTTAATAATTTCATACTTACCGAGTGCTTTTTCTGATATATTTTCCAAAATGTCTGTTAACAATATGAGAAGGTGAGATTAACATTAATTGAAAAAGAAAACAGACGACAAAATAAACTTGAAACTTATTTTGTGTAGTTATTTGATTGCTTATCGTTAACTATAATATACAAATATAAAATTTCTTACATATACACACACACAAGTGTCTCTATTTTTTATATTGAAATCAAGAGACGTTTCGAATTTGACTACGAAGGTAAGCGTTAATTGAAGTTATTCTATGAAGTAACATCAAGCAACATATTTAATGGAAATGGACAAGTTATGACAAAAATAGTATTGTGATAAATCGTATCGTATACTATAAAGTATGAATCGAGAAACCATCTAAGGATATGGGTTTTTTACATCCACGCTTGCGGTCTTCCTAATGTCTCTATTTAAGAGATTCATAGCTTGTCCAACATTACAAAAAAAAACCTCTTCTTTTCGTTAATTTAATTAATTCCGATCTCTTTCTAACTTTTTTGTTGGTAGTCCTGCGCGTCTTAACTTTTTGTGAGTTGTAATCGATACGGGTTTGATAATAATTATTATGTTCATAATTTATAGTTTATTTTGACCGGTAAAATCTTGATTTTGGAAGTAGTTTTATCTTAAGGAATGTTTGTTTTTTTTACACGTTTTGTAGTGGCTTCAAATAATTATACTGCTGTGTATTTGTGAACTTATTTTTAGTTTGGTCTAACACTGCTCTAAGACGAATGAATAATTTGAAAATTAACACTTATGAGCAGCGTTGAAATCACGATAGAGGCCGTTAAAAGTCAAGGTCTCAATTAAAATGGAGCGGCTTAGTAGTATTAAGCTAAAAATGCAATCGCTTCGCACCAAGAAGAGCTATAGCGGTCATACTAATCCAACTGGCATTGGATCGCAACACAAAAATGGCAATATGGCAATAATGGCAACCCAAATGGTCTTAAACTATGCATAGCTCTCCGGAATTATTTTTATCATTTCATTCGGATATTGTTAATTAATACAATCATTGAAATTAAAAACTTTTGCTAATTTAGGTAAAGTATTATATTATTTAACTCTACAACGTTAACAAACTCATAGCTTCATACAGAAACTTACACCTAATTATCCTAATACTTTAGAACTGATTTTAATACAGCTATATCAAATAGTAAATATCTATATTTCGGAAACACAACATTTTAAGCACAGCCTTCTTTAAATTTCAAATAAGTGTTTGGTTACATTTATAACAGTTGTTAGTCTAAAATCTACTACATTTTAATATTTAATTTCATCATTCACTCTTATAAAATACATTGGATACGATCATAACATTTACATAAATAACATTTTAAACAGCTCTTAACATTCTCTTGCAGTAACACAAATCTTCACACAAAGCCCAAAAAGTAGATATTTGAAAAAAAGATACGCGGAAAAATATAGAGCCCTCTAAACACCGCGGCATGTGACGTCCGACACGCCTCGTTGTCTGCCGAAGCAGTCCCGACTGCGAGCAGTAGCGTGTCGAGCGCCGACCGGGACACATGTCTGTAAACGAGCTTCAGGCGAAAACAACGAGACCGAACACGTAAAACGAAACACAGAAACTAAAATTACAAGTTCATTTTTTTTTCTGCTCTAGATCAAAGCATTACTGTGTTAAAAATCAATGGGTTAAGAAAAGTATAATCATAAGGGGAAATGTTTTTGAACGTAATATAATATAAAAACTGTGAAAAATTTAGGTAAAAATGATACTGAAAATGGGAGGCAAGTCGCCTCCAGCCGCAAAACAACAGACAGACAAAGAGACGAAAAAAGACGACAAAAAGAAAAAAATTGAAAGATGCGACGAGAAATGCCCCAGCGATCCGTGGGCCTACTGTGTTGTGTTGTGGTGTGCTTGTGCCATGAGTCTCATCTCGAGCGGGTACAGCCTGTATAAGCAGCAAGGCTTACAGGACAGACTGTCTTTACTGGAAGAGCAGCACTTGGCGTTGAGGAGTGCGGTCTTGGAGCCTCAGCAGCCCCTAGTGGAACGACTTCGGAGAGAAGCCTTATCAAGACCCCTGTATTGGAGGCCCAGAAGGAGCATCAGGGATTACGGGGACTGCGGGTGTCCTGCAGGTTAGTTAAGCTCATCGAACCATGCGGTTTTACGCTGTGAAGGTTGAAGTTAGGGCTTCTTCCACATTATACAATACAATAGACATCACGATCATGCTTAAAGGTAAAACGTAACGTAAATTAGTTATTGTATAGATAGCTATTGTAGTAATTGATCATTACTAATAAAAACAATTTTATTCATACTGTTAATATCACATATCACTTTGAGACATGAAGCCGAAGACTCATATACGACAATAGTTGCAACTTGCAATCCTTGAGTAGGTAACTGCTTAGTCGCCGAACATATAAACACGATAACGGTCCCGTCGATAAACACTTAACAAGAGCTTAAAGTAATAAATAAAGTTTCCAAAAGGCTTTCAAGAGCTTTAAAGTTCACAAAATGATGAACTTCCGTAAGAACTCAAAGCGTCGTATTTACATTACAGAATTTGCTTTGGCAATCGCATGATCGTGGAAATCTCGTTTTATAAATAAATAAGAAACTTTTGTTTCTTAAAAGGATAAATATTTAATTTTAAAAGAAACGGTCATATATTTTCAGCATGTAATAATTTGTGGAATGAGCTTTTAAGAGAGAATTTTGGTGTAATTTTTCAGAATGAAAGCTTTCTTAAGGTGCTAGTGACTCAGTAACGTCGAAATCAGTCAAAAATAAACTAATCACATCATATCAGATTTCAGTATAACATGCTAAGGTCGATTCACGCAAAAATATAAACAAGTGCTCAAGATATTGAACATAATATTGATAAATTTCAAAATCGTAATAAGATACAATTGCACTACATCTGATGTTGATTTGTAAATTATATCCTTTATGTCTTTTGTTATTCACTTATCAACTAGTTAAACGGAATTAATAATTAAAAATCAAATAAACTCCTGAGACTATTTCTGAAAAATGAATAATAATAAATAATAGAGTTCACGGACCGCTTGGTGTAGAGACTCGATGTTGAAATGTTAAATGCTACGGAAGTGGACAAACTATATTAAAATATTATTGAAAGCTAAAAAAAGAAAAAACCGTGTTAACAGAAGAAATATCAATGTAATTATGTACAGTGCTAAATAAACGATGACACTTGGTCATCAAAAATTACTAACATCCACGCAGAACGGTCTAGGTAGAGCATTGTTACGACCAATAATTACGATATTGATAATTTCTTCGAATATAAGCGGCTGCGGATATAATATTTATTTCACGTACTTATCAGTCACTTTACAAACAGAAAGCTTTTAAGTACACTTTAGAAACGTGAAGTTAATGTGTACGAAAAATCGTTACTAAATACAATATAAAAGCTCAATAGCATCCTGCTATAACAATCAAATTAAAGCAACAAAGCACTCAGAACTAACACCTCGTCAAAGGGACGATGAGGCCGATTTGGAACGCTATTAAATTTTTTGTCCACCCCGCATTGCAGTGTTAACTCGTATTTAGGCTAGTGATGTGCCATCATCATAATCATTCGGAATCGATTACTATTTAACGATTTTTTTTTATAATTGGATTTTATGTTACCTCCACCGAAATTAAAACATGACCGATATGGACACTCATCTGTGAAGATAATAATAATATTTTATTTATTTATTATACTATATGTATTTAATGTGCATAGATTGATACAATACGTAAGGTTTTCTCTATGGGTCAACAAAAGGTAATACAAAGAAAATAATGATAGGTTTCATTGAGATGGATGAATATTTTAACATACACATATTCCAATAAAGATAATAGAGCCGTCATGAACCGCATACGCCAAAATAAATGTATAGGATACATGAGTGTAAAATTTCATTTTTGCAATACTAAGAATAAGAGTGTGATAGTGATAACTATTGACAATTAGTATTTTCACAGGATCCATCCAACTTGCACGTGTTTTTTTTTTTGGGTTTGTTAAGACGGAGCCTAAAGTTAGGTCTCATAGCTCGATACCCATCTCCTGCTCGCTTTAGTCGCTCAGTTAAATATGCCTAACATATAAATAAACATAATATAGAACATGGCTACCAAAAAAAAGAATGATAAAATCTATGCATTTTTATATCTTTCGAAAACTCGCCAACACTAGTCAGTTTACCCCCGGTTTATCTGCAGTCCTCGCAAACTGATCGAAAATATGATAAACAGCTTCCAACACGAGGGACCGAAGGGACACTTGTCGTAACTAACATCGAGTCTGTGTGCGTTAACTCAGATTTCTTAAATACACATCACAGATTTACAAGTACTATTAGACATGACCAGAGAACTAATTTAACGAAGTAATAAATCAACTATTCGTTTTCTATTTTATTACTGTCAGAATTATGAGTCCAAAAATTTATGAAGTTGTGTAATTACTTGTGGTAGTCTGTATGTATTATGAGCCCGCTTGGGTAGGTACATCTATCCTTGCTACTTCTGCTGCGAAGCAGACTTGTTGAGGTGCCGACATACATTACAATTATGATATTCACTTTGTATCTCACCTTCGTCCATTCATTTGTGTATGGGCTCTGGAAACCAATCTGGTCCATTTGACAAAAAAATATTTTTCTTATTTCAATATTATTTTTCATCCGGGCAAAAACCATAACGGGAAATCACAGAGAAACACTTAAGTTTTATTTATGTGTACATATTTTATAAAAGCTCATTCGTGCAGTGATGTGCATGTGATTTAAGCTATGATGTGTGTAGCTATATTTGTATATACGTCTGTATGTGTGCTATTCAATCCATAGGTAACTGTTACAAATACATAAGTAGCTCTTTACTCGTTGCGCTTATGGTACGGGATCGTATGCAGCTCGTGTACAAGGTCGCAGATTCGATTCGGGAGTGTTTTTAGTTTTATGATAATCAAATGTGAAGAGTATTCACGAGAGTGTATTAAATTATTGTCTTAGTTGGCAGTCTTCTGATAAGTTATTCAACCAAATTTCCATCATTACTAGTGGGTGGTTTTATCAATAGCTAAGAAATAGACTAGTTTGTCGACATGATCTAGACAGCGCTCCTAAATTTATAAGATTTGATAAAATCCAAATAGACAAAGAAAACAATATGATTCCGTGTGATGCGCGAGGCCATTGAAGTCAAAAAACATATCAACTTGAATACAGAATATGGTTGATGCGTATCGCACACCTGGGATCCTCTAACCGTGAGCGCGTAACTTCTAGTAACTTGTAACTTCTAAACAAACTGTCAGACTTCATGATACTGTTAGTTCGTTAGTTCCACTTGTGTGTAAAGAAAGCAAAATGAACATTTTGTATACAAAATTAAACGGTAGTTGGCAGAATATTTAATATAAATGTCGACGAACAACGTCTTAGTTATCCGAGACCACGAATAGTGTAAAGTAATCGGAAAGACAGAAATAATATACGCGATAACTAAACCGTTCAATCACATCGTTATACAGTCATTATAGCTTGGACCTAGCTGTGGTTTTAGAAAGAATTCTTCACATTAATTTAGCCACCATTTTCTTCAGTATAAGGGACCCCGAAAAAATACATGACGTTACATGTAAAAATAACAAGTAGCTACGCAACAAAGACATATAATGTCAAATGTACTGGAAAAGTAAATTGACTTTGGAATTAACTCACTAGTGTTAATTGGTTTACGGAGCCCGTAGACGGCACTCCGAGGGTGCTATCCATGTTGAGGCATGAGGTCAAAGTCTCAATGGTCACGGCTGTCCTACATGACTGCTCCCGAGTAATAGGCAGGAAGGGGTACCTATTCGTGCGACTCACGGGGTAGAGAATAATGACAGTATAAAACCCAAGAGCCCGGAACAAAAAGTGATAAAATCGTAGCGTGCGATTGACAGATGGACACCCCGAGTGTTTTATTTTATTGAAACCACCCGCAGCTTATACTAAACTTTACAGCCCAAACATAAAGCTCTAATTTGTTTTATCATTTTGTTACTGTACTAAATTTTGTCAAGGTAGGTGCTAGTTAGATGGATTTTACTTGAAAAATAAATGCATTTTTTATAAATTTCTGATACGAAATAAGATTTCATTTCGCTTTGAAAGAAACATGAATCTTTTATTCAAATCAACTTGAAATATCGGCATCAGGTGCTTGGCTGGAAATCCGTGATATGTTTTCTTACGTTAATACGCATATAAACAATAACAAAAAAATCATTTAAGAATATACAAACTTAATTTATACCATGATATACCAGTAGATAGCTTATATTAAGCATATTCTATCTAAGTGGGTGAATATATCAGTTTAAAATTTTCCTACTGAGTTATTTTTTTGTGGGCCGGTGGTCTTTCTAGTTTCATCACGGCTAGTGGGCTGATGAAACTATTACATCCGTAGTTATGCCTGTCACTCACTGTGAAAAACGCACTCGTAAAACACCTCGCATGCAACCTGTAACCTTCCTACAGAAAACCATCGTATACTCGAGCACCGGCTGTACAAAGTTTAAGCTCCCATTTAATTAGTGGATACGTGGATGTAGAGAGAAAACATGCATTCAATATTAATTTTCATACTTACACAACATTTCCTTAATAGTTTTATAACATTGCAATCACTTGTTTCAATTAAAATTCTCCAGAGATAATTAAAATTAAAATAATTTACCTACCTAATTACGGCTACGTTGGGAAATCGTGTGTAATATTCGAAAATCCGATTAATTGATGACAGAATGACAGCTGTCAAATTGATGAAACATTTGAAGTAACATTTGATGAAAGGCGTGTGAAACATTTAGAAGTAGGGGTGACAATGACATTGTGATGTCCAATTGTCTATAAGTTCACAATAAGTGCTCATTGCACAGCAGCGGTAATCGTCAGCTCATCTGCCCATGTCTATGAAACAGTGCGCTTCTAAATACATACTTGTTACTCGTTAAACGTACTTCAGTTGAACTTTGTAGTTTTTCAGACACTTTCACATTTGATATTCTATTCTATTAAGGTTGTAATTTTTCATTGTGGCAGTCGACTTGGAAAGTCATACATATCCTGGTGATAAGGCGTATTTTGAGTACTAAATCTATATTATTATTATATTATCATGCGGTCTACACCTGCTGCACGGTGTTTTGCTGACACACCTATAAAGCGGTTGAGACTGCTACTCTTATCTGGACAAGTGGCGTCGGAGTCATGTCCACTGACTTTTCAGTAGCCTTTATACCTTAATAAAATAATTAACAAATTTTCGTTTTTTTTTCAATTTATACTACATTGATTAAACTCAGTCATCGAAACGGGGGTACTCCCATTCCACTCACTATTTAGTGCACAACCATGGCTTTCATTGATTACCAATTACAAAGCAATGAATGGTTAATAATGCAATTGAATCTTTTTGTGCACTTAATGTATAATTGTATTCATAAACGGTGTGTTTGGCAGTAGCATTTAGTAGTAGTAGGATAAGCACTTGACCCCTCCTGCTAGATGGAGCGACGACCTGCGCAAGGCAGCTGGCAGAACTGGATGCTTAGAACCGAAGTTCGGGTTCAGTGGCGAGCGTTGGGGGAGGCCTATGTCCAGCAGTGGACTGCCGCAGGCTGATGATGATGAAGCACTTAACTATTCCAATGTGTTTTGTTACTTTATATAAGTGATTTAAATCACGATAATTTGTTTTGAGAGTGCATTTTCATCGCATTCATGTGTGAAAGTACTAATTAGCCAGACCGAAACGCTCGGCTGGTAGTCTCGATCAATCAATTATAAGAACTAACAAGCTTGCTAAAACAATCTGAGGAAGTTTAATCAAAACTAAACCTTGCAAATTTTCTCTCGAGGCTCGCTCTCATGAATTCGTAAGAGTTTAATATAATCCGGTTGAGTGGCGATCCGCGGCGCCTTTTGATGTCAGCCAGCGCAAAGAACTTATGTTTTAAGACGACTGCCTCACAAGTATCCGTTTATTGAAAATAAGTTCATTGACCTGATTATATTGTGTGCAACTATGTGAACGAAATTGACGAAAGCGTTTGTATATGTTTGGGCGAGAACAATATTCTTAGTCTTTGGTATCGCGTCTATATCACTGCCGCGGGACAGCCCTGTGTTGTATGGCTGCGAGCTATCGGCTCAAGTCATAACTAGTTACTATTTCGCTACAAAAATGCTTAGGATCATCTCATATAGGCTCTGAACACACCGAGCACTATTGTACGGAGCGACAAATAGAAGATCTTGCACTGAGGGAGTTATGTTTTCTTTTTTTTTATTGCTTAGATGGGTGGACGAGCTCACAGTCCATCTGGTGTTAAGTGGTTACTGGAGCCCATAGACATCTACAACCTAAATGCGCCACCCATGTTGAGATATGAGGTCTCAAGTATACTTACAACGGCTGCTCACCCTTCAAGCCGAAACGCATTACTGCTTCACGGCAGAAATAGGCAGGGTGGTGGTACATACCCGTGCGGACTCACAAGAGGTCCTAGCACTAGTAAAGTATCTTGAATATTCAACACTGGCTGTGAGATACCGGACGCATGACTGCTTCACGGTGGTACATAACAGTATGGACTTCAAGACCTGTTACCGGTAAAAACTTATAGGTACAGAAACTCCGTCAGTTTCACAAATAAGGTAAAGCTAACTGCGTCACCCTACTATTGTACAAACAAGTACAAATAATTGTTTAGGATCCGGCCTGTCCGCGACTCTACGTAACTTACGCTAGCAGCGCTCGTGATCTTAAATTAACCTCGGTTGTTTTGTTGTTCTAACCCTGCTCTGCTCAGATGCTACTGTGATTATAAAGGTCAGGCTTGCTGGTAATTATTATGGTAACTCAATAAATCAGCCAAACTGTAATATCTTATAGAACTATTACATTGTAAAAGCTGTTCCTGAATACATTTATCAGTATTAATTACACTTAAGTATGATTACTTGGGAAATCCAGTCTGTGACTCTCTCAAGATTGGTGTCACTGATCCACTCTTCTTATCCGGTATTTATACTATGTAACTATACTTGAGACCTTAGAACTTATCTCAAGGTATGTGGCGCATTTACGTTGTAGATGTCTATGGGCTCCAGTAACCACTTAACATCAAGTGTGCTGTGAGCTCGTCCGCCCATCTAAACAATAATAATAAAACAATTATCGACGAAAGCTTCAAAACGTTCAAGGAATTTTCTGATTGGAAATTATAGTTAAATGATCAGCGCGATCTAATTTAAAAATAATTGCCTAATGAGTTGAGTGGATTAAAGGTGCGACAGCGGGTGTCGGCGTCGCGGCGTCGGTGGGATCGCGCACCGCACGCGCTCAGTTATGCAAGCCGCAGATTTTGTGTCAGGTACGAGGCGTAAGCGTTAGCGGAAATGTATTTTTATGTAATGTATGTATTGTGGTATTAATAATGTATTTTTATGTAAATATAAAAATACGCTTCTCTAACAGCTATTAACGTAAATTAAAGAGTCGTTTAAAAAACTTATAAACTTTTTCATGAATCATAGAATAATATTGTAAGCGCAATCGTAGAGATAATCGGATATAACTTGGAGCCACTGGGTCTGCGAAAGGACTTTGGTTCTCTCTGTCTTTTGTATCGTACCTACCGTCGCACATCGCACAGGTAGTGGCCGCTATTAGAGCAGAGTTCATCCATACTACCTTTTTTTTTTAACGCTGGGGAATCCATTTACGGATACCCAGTCGAGAGGGGTAATAGACCGGGTTATGTCGGACTCCGGCGCCTCCAGAGAAGAAGAGGGAGAAGAGGAAGACCAAAGTCCTCCTCTTCTTCCAATTCCTACCGGGAGACTACGCCTTGAGAAAGGCGCGCGAGGCGCTGCGCGGCGTCTACCACGCAGGACCCGCCCCGCAAAACCGACTACCGACTAAACTCCATCGAGCTCCACCACTCCGACTCCACGAAACCTACGGTACCGCACAATGCGCGCCGCAGGCTCGCCGTCGCCGGTACCCGTCCTGACAATAGGACGGGATCCAATCCCCGGGAAGATCCCGCAGGACGTCGTCTCGGGAGACACCGTGAGTGGCGCATTGGAGCCACCTTGCGCCGCCTCACCACGGAACCGACAGCAGAGCACCGGGCGCCCCCGCACCCAGTACCCAACAGTCCCTACGGGAGATTAACGGGAGCATCGTGCCCGCGTCGCCCACCCCGCCTTCTTCGCTGAGGAGCCGAAGAGGGATTCCACTCCCTTTCGCGCTCCTCAGCCTCGCGGAACGCCATGACCAGGTCCAAAATCTGGCCATGGCCTCCCACGAACTCTCGTCCTCTAGCATGCGGACAATGACAGCCCGCAAGGAGAGGTCCCTCCCCAGCACCGCGATGAGATCTCGCCGCAGGTGCTCCCAACGCGGGCACGCTTCGAGTGCGTGCTGAGCGTCATCATCCGGATGCCCGCACTGGTGACAACCTGGATGTGGCTCTCTCCTGCAAACCCTCCACAGGTACCTCCCGAAGCAGCCATGCCCCGAGAGGACCTGCGTAAGGCGGAAGGAGAGCACGCCGTGTCGCCGATCTGATCATGTCTCCAGCACGGGCACCAGGGCCTCGAGAGTGCGCCGGCGGGTGGCTGAGGTTTGATGAAGTTCTTTCATCCATACTACCTAAGAGATCTTTATAATAAACTTCCCTCTTCGGTATGTCCTGAGCTCAATAGCATGTTTTTCTTCAAACGAGGTTTGCGGAGAGCACTCAATCCTAGGCCGCAACTTGGATGTGCCCCTGGCATTGCCGACGCCCATAAGTGATAGTAATTAAGTACCATCATGGGGCCTATACGCTTATCTGTCTGCAAAAGCAATAAAAAAACTAGTACATATAGTTTGGTTGTAATAAAATTCGATTTCCAAATAAAGAGATTTTCACGATTGATCTACATAGATAGAAAAAATACATTAATTATAGTAAATTAATTAATTTTATTAAAATTACATTTAAGTCAGGTTGGGTTCATGAGTTATAAGGGAAACATGAAAGTCGGAATGTCTCTCATTTTAAGCCAGCATCCAGCCAAATCTCGCGGGCTATTTAATGGCGGCGCGGTACCCAACTAATTGATTTCTCTTCTCACGCTAATGGAACCCGCTACTGCAGCTAAACCCCACGTGACATTTCGGATGGTGTCTGTGTGACCCGTCATCCGAGAGATATATTTGTATGTATATTCTACAATATAGGACAAGCTTATTTGCAGTTGAGTTTCATAGTTTTCATTGAGTCAATCATTAAATAATCTTAGATAGTCAGCTGAATATATGTGGGAAGTTCGGTGCTCTGTTGTGAAACATGGTTGATATTTTGATGGTATTCTAGTATTGAAGCCTTTTTGAACAAATTACGATTATTCTTGTTAGCTAGGAACAGTCGCAAAGCCGCATTCACCATATCGCTCAAACCCGAATAATTTATAAAATTGGGCCACACTAGACCAACTTACACTAAAAGTGGACATTGTGCTCTTCTGCCTCTACGAGCATAAACAACATAAAATTAAAACTGGTTATTTCTGTTATTTCAATACCGGCGCAAACATTTTGGTAAACACACTAATTCCTTCATCAGGTAGAAACATGTTGGTTTTAGATATTAATGATTGTTTGATTAGGAAATCACTTAGTATACGCTCCAAGCAATCCACCTCCCATGAGTTTTGTTGACTTAAATGTTCAAACTCAATTGAGCGCTCATTTCTGAGTATTCCTACATACAGCGTGTTCTTAAATAATATTCATAATTTATCTTTTAGTACAGGTATTTTTTTTTTTAAATCATCATAACCTAAAGGATATGATGCCCGGTGCATTCGTATCGAGCGATGCAACTGTGAGTAATGGTGTTCGAATAACGTAGGCTAGTACTAATTTTTGTAATGAAATACGTACTTAACAAAATTTCACGAATGATTCCTACGGCGAAGGAATAACGCTTTGTAATAAAATCAATCCCGGAAAAATTATAATTTGAGTAGCGGTGGTAGGGTGTCTTCTGAGCTTGCACTAGTACCACGACTCTGCCTATTTCTGCCATGAAATGGTAATGTGCTTCAGTTTGAAGGGTAGGACAGCCGTTGTACTGTAAACCTGAGGTATAGAAATGATGTCTCAGGGTGAGTGAGGGTTTTTACGGTGTTGATGTCCGGGAACCGGTCAAGTCTAACAGAGCGATGAGCTCGTTCACCAATCTAGGCAACAATTTTTATTGATTTCTCAACAATGTTAACAAGGATCTTACAATGTTAAATGATGTTGGTTAGCATTCATAGACGTCAAGTTAGTCTTTTCTCTTGAATCATGGATGAATACCACGAAGTACACCCAGACTCTGGATGCCAAATATACCTTACAAATCAAATGTATTTGTGAGGTACAGAATTTGAAAAAAATACGTAGAGCTGTAGTACTCATATAATAAATTCTAACAAATAAAGCTACTAATACACGTTCGTACCAAATCGCATCGACCCATCCTATTTAATGGTGATTGCCTTTTTTATTTTTATTGCGGTCTCATCGCTCGTGGATTTAAGCTTTATTTCTTTTGTTTACGCTAAATTTATTTTTGCGAAGTACCGTTGTTCCTGGACATCGCATTCGTACTACCTACCCCTAGTGTACTGCGTGATTTAAACGGCTTCGGGCAGGTACTTTCTGCCTGCGTTTTTCAGTCTTGCATACAAATGGTGCGCCATACCACCCATTTAGCAATTAACACGTTAACTGCCATGTAGGTCGATTTCTGTTACCGAGCGCCTGGATTGTCTAACTTTGTCTTCTTTTGTTTTTAGAAAGAAAGAAAGAAATCATTTATTCGTTAAGCATATGTAGTGAAAATGGGTTATTACGTAAGTTAAAAGCAGCGTGTATGTTTTGTCATTATTTGACATGCGAATTTTAGTGCAGTGCAAGATATTATATAATTTACCATTCATTCATCCATAATTCAACTAATAATTAAAAAATCCATTTAGTTTCAATGTCGTCCCTAAGAAAATCATTTATGTGATAATAATGTTCACTAATAAGATTATCTTTTAGTTTTATCTTAAAATGAAAAATCGTCTAGGTCTCTTAATTTCTTTGGTAGTATGAAGTATAGTTTACTTTGGTGGTTTGGTAGTATCTTTGGTAGGTTTGGTAGATTATTAAATATCCTAACGCTCATACCTAGTATACGATTAGTCTTAGACTTTTAAGAGTTAAGGTATGTTTTAGACTTTTAGGCTTCTTAGAAATAGATTCATACTCAGCATCTTTGGATTCGCCTTTCCTAGAATCTACTAGATATTCCGGTGCCTCAGAATGAAGATCGCAGACATAAATACTTCACCGCGCTGGATAGGACACCGATGACTTACATGGCAGTCAACGTGTTAAGTGAGATCATATTGCACGAACGTCACTTATTTCGATACATAAAACCTACGTTAATTTCGTAATTAAGGACTAACTTAACCCAAGTTGTTGATTTTTTTTTATTGCTTAAAACAGTGGACGAGCTCACAGTCCACCTGGTTACTAGAGCCCATAGTCATCTACAACGTAAATGCGCCACCCACCTTGAGATAAGTTCTAAGGTCTCAGTATAGTTACAACGCGACGGCTGCGCCACCCTACAAACCGAAACGCATTACTGCTTCACGGCAGAAATAGACAGGGTGGTGGTACCTACCCGTGCTGACTCACAAGAGGTCCTATCACCAGTGAGATGTGGTGGGGCAACCGTTGGTAATGAGAGATCAGTGTTGATGGTTTTTTTTTAATATTAAAGAGTTACCATAGGCACTGCAGCATGAATCCCAAAGCTGGAGCGCGGTGTCGCAGTGTCTGCTATATTTAGTAGCTGCTAAGAAATAGACAAGGCAGTAGCATCGCGGACAAATCATTTAAATGATGAACACCAGAGATTTCTCACATAAATCATGTTCAATTTCCTACACCAAACGTTTTCATTATGTTTGTTTGCTTGCGTGTTTGTACAAAGGGTTCCGTTGTCATTGACCCCGCAATCACGCCCCGCCGGGACTGGCCATGTGTCCCTTTATTATGTCAACGGTTCCCAAACACTTTGTGACGCTCCACAAAGGGCCCGGGCTTTGACTTTGTGTCGCTGAATAAATGTTTGTTTGCTATTTTACTGTTTAGATATTTACATTTTTCATATACGATTAAAACATCATTCTTTTCGATTCATCTCGGGTAATCATAATTGAAAACGGTTACAACTGGCCGGCATTACGCTCTCACATTGAAACTTTAGAAAAATATTTTTGAATAAGCCACAACAAATTTATGTTAGTGCTGTCAGCTGCTACAGTTTAACGGAGTGTGACCTACAATCGAAGCACCTTTTCACTATGCCACTAGGGGAGACTTTTTATAAAATTATTAAACTAAATACATGATTACATTTCATACATGAATGATCTATCTATATTTCGTTCCCGCATAATGCGTTTTAATCGAGTATATAATTAGAGATATATATACCTAGTCTTGCCATAAATAGTGAGACAAAGGAAAAAAATATTCTATTGCAAATAACATTTATTACTTTTACAGTGTGTTAGTTTAATACATAAATATAAAACAATTTAAAGTATAAAAAGCTTATTCGAAGTGGTCTCCATTGGCTGCAATACAGTCCTTTAAACGTTGAGGCCAGTTATCAATAGAAGCACGCACTCTTTCCATAAGAAAATTTTTCACTGCCAATCTTACGGATTGTTTTAGGGACTCCAAATTATCATGGCGTTTAGAGCAAGCCGTACTCTCTAAAAAATCTTTTGCTTTCGGACAGGATTTCTTCGAATTCTTTCCCTTATTGCTTTGACCACCTTTTTCGTACGAACACTACGTGGACGGCCAGATCTTTTTCTGTCACAAACAGAGGAGGTATCATTGTACCTATTAATAGCCCGGTACACAAACATTTTACTAATACCAAGCGTATGGAGAGTTTTAAAAATTGCATTTGGCTCCATACCTACTTTGTGTAATGCAATCACAGCGATTCGGTTCTCTTTATCACCCCACTCCATTTTAATATCGCAAAATATTGTACAATGTATTGGCGCCAATATGAGAAAACTCAATGAACAATCATATAAAAATACAGATTCCAAATTCAAATGTATATTTTGTTTACTTTTAATTGTAACAGTATTTATGGCCAGACCAAGTATATAGTATATCAGAGGAAGTGGGAAAGTAGCCCAGGTAATTAAGAAATGAAATAGCGGAAGGTTAGCGTGGTATGGACATGTGATGCGTGGACAGGAGATGCATGTGACTAGGAGATGTATGGAAATGGTAGTGTAAGGTAGAGGGGAAGAGGTCGACCGAAGAAGATAGGGATGGAGTGTGTGAATCACGATATGAGAGAGAGAGGAGTGAGTGTTGAGATGACGGCTGATAGAAGAGAATGGAAGAGAAAAATTAGCTGTGAGAAAATTAGAGGTATCTATGTAATTATGTGGCTATACAACCGTCCTGATGTTAACTACATTAGAAAGTCACAACCAAAAACACACAGAGAAGAAACAAGAACAAATATATCGAAATGCCAAATGTTACGTTTAAGAAATATACCATCTCCAATCGAGTGCAGACTCCGTGGTGCTGTAGCCATAGTCGCTTAGATGTAAATGTTTGAAGCAATAACGCAAATGGCCAGTTCCTCGTGATCAAAATAAATCGTTCTTTAATCTGCAGATACGTACGTTCCGCTAATGGTTTCTTAAACCCAGTTTGTTCTGGATATTTCTCTTTAATCGACAACTCTGAATTAATTCGGTTTCCAACAAATGGTTTTTCAGTACATACAATTAAATATATTTGGATAGGAAGAGTATTTGAAGCTTTAACAAATAGTGCTCCTTACGTTGACCACGGAGACATATTATAAGTTGAAATTCAAGAAAACTGTTGAAGCTATCGTGTCTTAAAGAATAAGGCGCCCGGTGCCTTCGTATCCATCGATGCGACTCTCAGTGATGGTGTTCGAATACCGCAAGCATGTACCAATGTTAATTTATGTTCTTAATTCATGTTCAAATATGACTTCCGCTATAAAGGAATAACGTCGTGTAATAAAACAAAGTCCGCAAAAAAATAGTATGCGTAATTACTAGACGTATTAAACCGATCCCGTACTCTATATTGAAGGGGGGACCGCCATCAATTAGAACTTTAACGTCATATCTTTTTATTTTTTTTCTATACTGATAGCCTTGAGAGGCTATTTCAGCTTCACCTTGACGTGTAGATGAGCTAATGGGTCTCAAATTAGGAGCGTTGCTAACACTGGACCTAGCAAGAGCAGCGCTTCGCAGAATCTACCACCGGATCGGAAACGCCAACCACTGAGAAGATCCGGCGAGAAACTCAGTGGGATGTGTCTACGGGCTTACTCGTCGAGCCCTTCGTCGTAACCGACGGATTCGGCGAGGACGGTGACCGCCTCATATCTCAAGGTCTTATCTTCTGATGTCCGTGAGCTCCGGTAACTATTCAACACCAATTGAACCGTGAGCTTATTCACCTTATGTACATAATAAAATAAAAAGCCTAAGAATACCATTACGAAAATCCTTCAATAATTTCCAAAGGTCACAATTCCCCACTGCTGGCAACGGTCGTAATGGTGTCCACCAGGGCATAAAGAGAGGTTACATTCATGAACGTTTTTGGTAATGGTTCCTAATGGTTTAATACAAGCTGTACGCTGTGACTAAAGAGCATTCGTTCCACAAATGTGCTTAATGAGGCGACGCCTGCTGCTAGCTCAAATGTGGAACAATATCAAAAAATATTTTTTTTTTTATATTAGCGATTTTTTTTGTCATTGTAGATTTTTTTTAAGACGACACCAACCACCTACTGCTATTAGGTAATAAAACATAAATAATTACGAGGGTAAAAATAAAAGTATTTTCTTAGTTGACTTAATAACAAAGCTGATAGAGAGAGAGAGAGAGAGAATAATAAATACACTTTATTGCACACCAAAACACAATTTACATTAAAAAAACAGTATATTTATTTCAGAAAAGCTATCTTTATAAGCATTTATAGTTTAATGTAATGAACGTGTTTATCTACAATGCTGTCCATGTAGTGGCAAACAGAAAGTCAGTATGTAAATATATTATGTTCATTACGACTACGTTGTAAAAGTCTGAGGTACAATAGAAAAATTTGACTCATGATTTCATATCAGTCGAACCTGTTGTGACAGGCCTTTTTTATTTTTGAAATATGCTAACAAGCTCGCGACCTGACGTGCGCCCTGAAGCCCATGGACATCACCACACGAATGTCCCTACTCATATTACAAAATCAAGTCGGAATTTCAATTGAAATGTACAGTAATAGCAAGTCAAGCATCATCTCTCTCTTTTAGGGTAGTAAAAGAAGAATTTGTTTAAAAGGCTAGATTGAAATACATATCATTGAATAGATTTATTTAAAAGAAGAGTCAATAAGTACCTAAGCTATGATCTAGAGACTTGCACAGTGTCAGCTACCGGCACAAGTTCACAATACGTCACAAGGTTTCAGTACAAAATCAGTCAAGAACCTTTTTTCTTGTTTTATTAAAAATAAAAACCAGTAATTTCAACAAACAAACAAAACCAATTTTTTCCAGTTTTTTTGTCGTTTTAATTCGTCACTTTTGCGACAGATGTTCTTCTTAATAAAGTTTTCCCTCTTGATTTCTTCTCAAAACCAAAGTGCCGTGATACTTAATGAACTTCAATGCCAAAATCATCTTTATTTGAAACGCAATAAAGGCGACATCCAGGTGTTTACATTAACGTACATCCGTCGAAATAGTTATAATTTCGTGTGTTTCTGTTATTCTATTTCAAGTATCATTTGTCACCCGTCAACATTTTCAGTGTATCTTTAGGACTTGAATCAAGTTTAAATTTATTGAAGTTTTTAAACTTCAAAGACCAGATGGTGTTTCATCATAATACTTATAATCTGCACAGATTCGGAGTCGCAGATAACGGTCTGCGTCTCTGGTTTATTTTTTTCACTCTTTACTCCACGAACCTTAGGTTCGAGGGAGCTAATATGTAAATGATTTTAAACTTTCGTTTCTTCTACATTAAAAACAAGATAATTTAACAGGCTTTTCTTTTAGCGTCGAATTATTGAGAATTTATTAAAACTAAACATCGTGCCAATGACTTCTCAAGTAATACTCCTAGTATTTGTCGAATCAATGCTCATCTGCAGACTTATCTAAAAAAATGTCATTTACGCTATTAAAGATTTTTGTTCAAATATTCTCACTACAACTCAATTGTTATTGTGAACATTTTCTAACTCTTATCGGGTCTCTTTACTCTAACAATAGAGTCTTCGAGATTTAGCTTCAATTAAGGTGTGCAAAATTCACTTGGGCCGTAAGCTCATCCACTTCTCTGAGGCCACAGTAAGTGGCTGATTAATAACATTAGCTATTTGGTTGGAGGTAAGCACGAGTTGATCAAGCCGCGTTAACAAGTGATGGGAAATAATTTCACTTCACTAGGTATTGCTGATGGTATTAACAGGTGGCTTATTGTAGACGTAGATGCAAAATCCCCAAAACTTTTGAAACAAATTAAAAATATTACACATATATATTGATATCATATACAAAAAGATAAAATAAAAATATAGAACGATTATAAAGAGTTGCTAAGATAAGAATAAATTATTTGATTTTATGTTTTATTCACTCTTGCAAGTGATAAGTCTGAAATTTGAAATATGTCACCGGTGGTTACACCGATTATTCAAAATGCAGTAATCCGTAAAAGAGCTACGCGTTATCTATGTGTAAGCCCATTTCTAGAAGTCCGAATAATCATAGATGACAGCAGTTAAATACCAAAGTTGCTAGCTATAAGAAAAAACAACTATTTATGTAAATATTCCTAAATTTTTTTTATCTTTTTTTTTCTTTTTCTTATATGGGTGGACGAGCTCACAGCCCACCTGGTGTTAAGTGGTTACTGGAGCCCATAGAGATCTACAACGTAGACGCGCCACCCATCTTGAGATACAATTTCTAAAGTCTCAGTATAGTTACAACGGCTGCCCCACCCTTCAAACCGAAACGCATTACTGCTTCACGGCAGAAATAAGCAGGGCGGTGGTACCTATCCGTGCGGACTCACAAGTGGTCCTACCACCAGTAATTACGCAAATTATAATTTTGCGGGTTTGATTTTTATTACACGATGTTATTCCTTCACCGTGGAAGTCAATCGTGAACATTGGTTGAGTACGTATTTCATTAGAAAAATTGGTACCCGCCTGCGAGATTTGAACACCAGTGCATCGCTTCAACACGAATGCACCGGACGTCTTATCCTTTAGGCCACGACGACTTCACGACGACTTCGAAGTATCATAAAATATAGAACTGATAGTAGTCATTTTGGAAATTAATCTAAACCAAGTACTGAAATGACGATGATGTTCAATGTTGCTACTTGCCCTATAGACTGCGTAAAAAATGCTTTTTCTGCCGAAGAAAAACCTGCGGAAGCTCTCCTCTTAATTGACAACTGTAAATATTTAAAAATACCAACAGTATACCAAACACCGCTGCTATCAGCGAAATAGACTTCATAGACATTCCACAGAAGTAAGGGATATCCAGAAAAAAGTTCATATACCTAATATAATAGAACTTTATGTAAGAGTAGGAAATTAATTTTGAAACTATACTTGTTCAAGCTTAATGAGTTTTCTAATAGTAGAGATGTATTCCACTCCCGTGACAAGTAGCACTTTGGTAAAAAGATATACGGAAAAACTATTAAAAAAGAAATTATCGGGAACCTAAATATTTTAAATGTTTAAATAGTAGAGAGCTTAAATCATGACATAGCATTACTCATGTTGATCTCCTAATTCTACGGAACAAATCATTTGGATTCACACGTGACTGTCACATAAACAGAGCTTTGTAGTTGCCGAACAAAAATATAGGGAGAGAACAAAAATAACTCATTTGAGATCTGGACCGTCGTAAAATATATCAATATCCGTTGAAGGCATTCTTTTTTCTAAATCATAAAGTGTTGCACAGAATCAAAAAGTGGAAGATATGGGCAATTTAAGCCTATTTCTGCCGTGAAGCAGTAATGCGTTTCGGTTTGAAGGGTGGGGCAGCCGTTGTAACTATACTGAGACCTTAGAACTTATATCTCAAGGTGGGTGGCGCATTAACGTTGTAGATATCTATGGGCTCCGGTAACCACTTAACACCAGGTGGGCTGTGAACTCGTCCTCCATCTAAGTAATAAAAATAAAATATGCAGACAGGACAAAAAAATTACCTTTTTAAATAACTTGAAAAACGCTCCTTCATCCCTCGCTGCAGCCCTTGATAAGTATAACAGGAAATAAATTTCAACCACCAAATGTTGCAACAACAATAGAATACTTTATTATATAGACCTGTCAGAATAATACTCGTACTCGCGATAGAGTGATACCATGGTGTTGTACATAGTTTGGATCAATGTCAATCCTATGGAGTTTTACATTTTTATTGGTTTGGTTTGTGAAAGTGTGTTAAGTGGGTTCAAGTGTTTTTCAATATTGGTAGCGTTTCAAATATTGACGATTTTCACGCTTTTTTTTAAATAAAATATTATATTTTACACTATTTTCAATTTAAATTTATTAAAATTTATTTTCTATTTTTTAGTTGAATTTTATATGTAGCGTCTTTTTTAGGTTTTTTAAACTATTATTTATTTTTCGTTTTTTAGTTAAATTTTCTATAAAAGCGTATTTTTAAAACTATTAAGTACTTTAAAATCAATTCCTGCCGTATCGACTATAGATAAAAATTATATAAATTGGCAAAAATCTTATTTTGCAAATTGAATAATGGAATCTTAATCTTAAATATTAAAATCTTATCAAATTAGTGTATTGTCATCAGTCCTCGATAAATCTACAAAGTTTGAATGAAATCTGGCCGCTTAAAGTGGGTCAAAATCGCGTGTAAAGGAGTCAGTTACAAACATACAAACATACATACAAGTGAAGCCAATATAAAGCGTGTAAAAACGAAGCAAGTAACTGCTTTGCAAGAAATTCTGACCTCATTTTTCAAAGCTGGTATTCATGAAGTTAATTATGAAATAAACAACTTTATAACTAAAAGATCACACTTCAATAGCAAAGTCATTACACAATCTTACTTCTTCCTTTGAACTTTGAAAGGATATCAGAAAGAAGTTATAAAATGATTGTACTTGTGTCGGTTAGTTGATGCGTGTGCGAATTTTCAAGTCAACCGGACGTGTTAAAATCAGTGATAAAGATTCCATTACGTACAAAATAAGATACATTCAGGCCAACCTAAAAAAGCGAGTTAAATAGATTGATTATTATCAAAGATATAATAACTTCAATAAAGGGATAATCCGATTTACTTTTAGTGCTAGTTAGGCAATTCACTCACACCACCTATCGTTCTAACGTTCTATTTGTACGCATTCTATGCCCCACCCTCGTTGTTTAGTAGCAGACGGAAATTAACGCGTCCTTATCGGGAACTAAATTAACCACTTCCCGACAACATTCACAATTCATAGTCCTATCATGTTTAATACAAAATAGCCAACGGTAATAAGCAGAGTCTGGTAGACACATCTTGATGGGTAGATGCAATTAGTCTTGTATGCTGCCCTTATCCTAATAAAAGCCCAATGACACAGCAATAATGGGTACTCTATATTTGAAACTGGAACGACTGATTTGTCTGATACTGAAATTTGTAGGAAGTTTTTATTATAAATATATAAAAATATTGGTATAAAAAAGAAAAATACTAATGTTTACATTTTAAAATCTCGATTTTGAGTTAACCCGTGCCCTAGAACTTATGATCTACTGGTTATATTGTGTTACATGACATTCATTACTATTCGATAATCGTGAAAGAAAATCGTCAATGATTATTTATTGTTTAACAAATCAGTAACTGCTCCAGTGTTGGCCCACTGCCTACATACCAGACTCCGCCGTCTTATCTTTTATAATTAGTTCATATGATTTGCATTTCTTCACCGCGAGCCCTACAGATTGAAATTATATTGGCTTTTAGATCAGTACTGATAAGCGAAGGCATCATGTTAACCATAATTACTGTACATCTTTGCCATGTTCAGCACATTGAAATTGGAGATTGGATAAAATACTATGAATAATAAAATTCATTTACTGGCAACAAATTAAACATCTTTATTTTTGTGATCAATTTGTTTTTAGTTTTTCAATGGAGCTTAATTAATGCCAAACTATATATGTATTTACTTACAACTTGAAGTAACGCTATAATTTGGATTACATCTAACTCATTGTAATTTGCCTCGATTAGGCTTACTAATGCATTTATTAAGTTAAGGGGCCTAAAGAATAATTAAACAAAATTTGAAATGTTATGAAGTAATAACAAACTTACAATTGACTTACTGCAATATACGTTTTATTATTTGAGGATTAGATACTGTAATTGTTACTCTTCCATACACAAAAAATAAATTTAATTACGCAACGAACAATTATAGTATTGTAGAATATCTAGACACTAAAATAAACTACCAATTATTATAAATACCGCAGCAAAAAATCCGCTCAGACCTGAGTAGTCTGGCACATCTGGTGTTGGCATAGCGCCAGTCGAAGCGACAATACCGACGTACCGCTATCAGTACATCCGGGAAAAATTACGCAGCGCAACGTCTGGCCCGAATCGTTGCGCTTGTTATGTCGTTAGGGCGTAAGCAGAGATATAGTCGTAACTTTGGGGACAATAGCGTTTATTACAATACAAATTTAAATGAAAATTTCACTTACATTTTTTTTTATTGCACTTGATGGTGAGTGGGCATCATTGCCCACAGAGTTCGTGTATAAAATGAGCATTATACTTATGTGTTTAACATTTCCCAGAAATAATCTTATCGCTAATCGTTTCCAGCTATAGGTACATTACAATTCGTGATTTAAACACAAATATTTACCAAACTTCTTTCTGCTATCCTGAGAAATTAAAAAACGTCAATTTTAGATTGTACAATAATTAATCAACCCAATCGCGACTCAGCCACTGATAGGTGTTCACTATCGCCTTATGCTCCCAAATGTAAAATTTGCTCAGACAGCAGAAAAAACGATGAACTAGGAGCACAATACAAATCGAGTTTCGACTTCACGATACGCTGAGGTGACAGTCAGCTTTATGGGTCCAGCTAACCGCTCAACAACAGGTGAGCTGTGAGCTGGTTCGTATCTTCATTAATAGTAATAAAACACGAGAATAGTCATCTGCTAGGAAAAAAAATGGGTTGTCTGTAAAGTCGGTTTACTGACGATAGTTGAACGTGACAACGTCATAAGAAAATACTGATGGAATGGTTTCATTATTCAAAAGAACATTTTAATTTATTGATAGGCTGTATTACGAACAGAACGCTGCCGAACGCGGAGGCCGATTGTGCCTCCTTGTCGCTCGTTGCGCGCTCTCGTTTGCACTTCAAGCCTTAAATGGAACGCCTCAGAGCGAGGTAACGCCGCATGGGTCATGTTTTTTCGTGCATGCAGCCGGCTCCATCGAATTACAAGATGTTGTCACGTCAAAAAATAATGCCTAGTATCAGTTACTGTTTTGCTCAATATGCTCGTGATGGAGAACACAGAAGCACGACCGCACTGTATCACCGTTGGCCACCGTCCAACAACAGATGCGCTAGACAAACGCTAGACTATATACATATCCCATTAGTCAGATTGTTTCATCATAAATCCAAGGTTGAAAGCACTCGTGATGTAACAGGTACCTAAGAGGTACTTGTCTCCTGATCTGAGAGCTCCTGGAATCAGGTCGACAACTCGAGTGTCGTCATTACGAAACTAACTACTAAATACTAGTCACTTCACACTCTGTCGACGCAGATTTTGAGGTGGAATTTGACTTATAGTATAAGAGTGTATATTTTCTAAGGATCTGAAAAGTAGAATTTAAAAGATAAATTAGAATTTTTTATAGGATTTTTAGTTTTGCTTTAGATACCATCAAAACAGGATTAAGGTTAACAGGTTAACAAGTTCTTCTAGTTTTAAAAATATACCCCTCCATACCGCCCTCATGTTTGAGACATGAGGTCGATTTCTCCATGGCTGCAAGTAACGGCTTACTTTTGAAAGTAAACCTGCCAAATGATCGGAAGTAAAATTTCCTTCATAACAAACTTTTGAATTCGCAAAACGAATTATTATGATTTTTTTCGTAAACTCAAATAATTAACGAAGTTTCTAGAACATTCAGATTTGGGTTTTGATAAAAAAAAACTTAGAGAAACCCGAAAAGTTGAACGAGTAAAGTTTATTAAGTTTAGCGGAATTAATGATCACTTTTCGCGTAAGCTCAAAGTTAACGAAAGCTCATTGTAAAGGTCCAAAGGGGATTATGATTTAGCTATTCATGTTTGTTTTTAGATTCCGTACCTCCAATGCAGCGGAATCCTTTTGGGATCTCTTTTTAAATGAAAAGTACTGCGCTGATAATTAACAAGCCTGATGTAATTGTAGAACGACTTCCACGGTGAAGGAACAATATAATGTGTTTAAAAATAGAATTTGCAACATTAAGACATCTGTGTATTTGTTAGTGACAGGGAGTCTTGTGAGCTGATAGCATTTCTAGCGAGAAGTAGTCATGCATCCTTCTGTGATGTATTAGTGCCGATGAGGTGTGGGGAGTAGACGTTGTTGTTTGAATTATTATACTGAACTACTGACTTACACACTACACCGAAACAATTAAGGCTTCAACTATATTTGGATTATAACTATAAAGAAAGCGATGTTCTGCTGTCTTTGAGTGAACCGGTTTACATTAGATCCATTTGAACTTCGTTTGGCCATTAATAAAAAATGCCAATTAATTTCATATCCCTTTTGTTCAAGGTTTACCTGATACATGTAATTAAGCAACAGTCTTTCTGTGTGGTCTAGACCACTGCGGTAGGATATGGGAGCCGCTACCGGTGTAGGATATCTGCGGTTTCAGACAAACTCTACGGAGCGTGAGAAACAGGTCACTAAATTATGTTTAATGTTTAGGGCTTATTATGAACACGCAGCCATAGGTACCTTAATCATTTTTGCTTCGAACCCGGCTCTTCTCATTTAAATGAGAGACAGACACAAGCAGTTTATACTTCAATTAACACAATGCCAAATCTATTCATTTATATGTCGCAGAATGGACCGATATCTTCATTACTTTTTGACACTGTGGGCCACGGTGGGTAATCGTGCAAAGATCTCGCACTGCACAAAATGATGACAGTTCCGAGACGTCTTCATTCTTCCCAAGTCAGGCAACGAATGTGTCTCGATTTCACTCGAGCGATAACATCTCGACTCTGCCGAAGCACACCACCCCATCTGACGTTTGACGAGTAGTTGCGGTTCACACTCATTAGATGGTGCGCTTTTGTTTCGTTAGTCGTGTCCGGATGCGACATAACTATTTATTTCATCATAGTCTTCTAGTCCGCCCTAAACACGTCATTACGGATCCTCTCGATCCATTAACGGTGCTTTTAGGTACCACAAGCACCAGTCACCGTCCTCGTCGAACCCGTCGCTTGCGACGAAGTGCTCGACGAGCGAATTAACCCACAGACACAGCCCACTGAGTTTCTCGCCGGATCTTCTCAGTGGGTCGCGTTTCCGATCCGGTGGTAGATTCTTTTTTTATTTTTTTATTGCTTAGATGGATGGACGAGCTCACAGTCCACCTGATGTTAAGTGATTACTGGAGCCCATAGACATCTACAACGTAAATGCGCCACCCACCTCGAGATATAAGTTCTGAGGTCTCAGTACAGTAACAACGGCTACCCCACCCTTCGAACCGAAACGCATTACTGCTTCACGGCGGAAATAAGCGGGGCGGTGGTACTTACCCATGTGGACTCCCAAGAGGTCCTACCACCAGTGATTACGCAAATTATAATTTTGCGGGTTTGATTTTTATTACACGATGTTATTCCTTCACCGTGGAAGTCAATCGTGAACATTTGTTGAGTACGTATTTCATTAGAAAAATTGGTACCCGCCTGCGGGATTCGAACATCGGTGCATCGCTTCATACGAATGCACCGGAAGTCTTATCCTTTAGGCCACGACGACTGTGAAGTACTGCTCTTGCTAGGGTCAGTGTTAGCATTACTCCGGTTTGAGCCCCGTGAGCTCACATACTAGCTCGGTGAATCTAGAATAGCCCCTTAAGATTACTTAGAATAGGTAGGAAAAAAAGTCTTCTAAGCAAGCTTGATTACCCTAAAAGAGAAACGAATGTCGCTTGAATATTTCGATACAATTCAAATCCAACTTCAACCTCATATCTGAAGATAGGTGACGGCAATCATCTTATGATGTCAATGCGCTCCAGTAACGACTTAACACCAGGTGAGCCGCGAGCTTATCTACTAAGTTACAACATGGTTTTCTGTTTAGATGCCAGTAATGGCTCCTTGAAGTATTGACTCCGAGGACCCTCACACGCTAATGATTTCAGATGATTCGTTAAATATAAATATTTTGACTGATCAGTAAATACTGTCAGTTCTCAGTCTCAAAGCTCGGATGGTTTTGCTTTGGTTACGTGAGTGCGTTTACGGGGAAGGCAACTGAAAAGATCTATATCGTTAATTCAACGAAGAACACGTTCGCCCAAAATTGTATTAGACTTAATTGGAAGATCCCGCGATATAACCGAAGTGTGCTATTAATATCAATTTGTAGACAGCGGTTTGCTTGACCAGCTCCGTGGTGCTAAGTTCACTTCTATCGTTAGTATGTTAAAACTGGTGGTAGGACCTCTTGGGAGTCCGCACGGGTAGGTACCACCACCTCGCCTATTTCCGCCGTGAACCAGTAATGCGTTTCCGTTCGAAGGGTGGAGCAGCCGTTGTAACTATACTGAGACCTTAGAACTTACATCTCAAGATGGGTGGCGCATTTACGTTGTAGATGTCTATGGGTTCCGATAGCCACTTAACAACATTAGGTGGGCTGTGAGCTCGTCCATCCATATAAGCAATAAATAAAAAAAAGTATGCCTTCGTAATTGAGCAGTATGAAGTCGGGCTCTAATTCACGGTGATGCTTGTTCGATGCTGATGTAAGCGGAAAATAATTCATATTTGCGAAAAGTAAGTTATGATTTTCGGAACATATATTTTTTGCATTTCCATTAAAAAGAAACGCTATTACTACCTAAATGTTACATGAATTATAATTTCGTTCTTTCTTTTTTCCTATTTTTCTCCGTATAACTTTAGTTTCTTGGACTAAACTAAACGTAAAAAGTGTTCACTTTTGTTGTATGATCTTACGAAAACTGTACCTAAAGTATTCAAAATATAAAACATTCAGAATCCACAGCCTAGGTTCAACTTCAGTTATTTAAATAGAATCAATATATTTTCCCCACACTAACCAAACTTCAAAAGAATTGTCTCAGCGACATAAAAAATATAGAGTGGATAAAAACAACAGAACAATCTATGCGGGAAACGTTAAGGTCTTCATCGTTGTTACAAATCTTAGTTTTTGTTCTGAGCCTCCCAAGGAGCGAGGTAGGGTTGGCAGTTTATTTAAATATTTAAAACTAGCGTATAATCATGTCACTGAAGAATCTTTAAAAATATTAAAATTAAAAGTTAACCTCCATTAAGGAGAGTACGAGTATATGTATATCGTATTTTGTCTAAGTAGTATTGGTAGGACCTCATGTGAGTCCGCAAGGGTAGGTACCACCACCACCGCGCCTATTTCTGCCGTGAAGCAGTAATGCGTTTCGGCTTGATGGGGCAGCCGTTGTAACTATATTGAGACCTTATAACTTATATCTCAGGTTGGGTGGCGCATTTACGTTGTAGATGTCTATGGGCTCCAGTAACCACTTAACACCAGATGTGCAGTGAACTCGTCCACCCATCTAAGCAAAAAAAGAAAGTGAATGAATCTGTGGATCTATCCCAGTGGCTTATCTTATACACGTTTAGGAAATAACATTAAGCAAGATGTACCTACATATTTATGAAATAAAATTTTAAAATACATTTTCCTTACATAAAAATAACTATATATCCGTGCCTAATCGGAGGTAGTCTAACGGGCTATTCTAGCTTCACCAGGACGACGAGTATTGATGTTTTATGAAATGGTACTGTAGACTACTAGATAATAAAACACGTCGAAATTATTCTTATATTTTGAGTATATTTTTTTAAGCCATAGCTTCGAGGTCTACCAATCCCATTTCAAAAATTTCAGTGCCTGTAAATTTTAGTCGAACGATTTTTTGTCTGTACGTATTTCAGATAAACTTTACTCAGAACTGAGATAATTATATAGAATTTGAAATGTTCTGCTTTGGTACAATTATGACAATGTTAATTGTTTAAGTAGGCGCTAGTAACGAGATATTATTACACATTCCTCAATGTGTGAAACCCAATTTTTATAAAAAATGTTGAAAACATGTTTTTTTCATTATATCCTTATTTACGATTGGGATATATGCGTTCAGAACGTTCACATATTTTTATCCAAAATGTGAGCTGCGAGTAAAAAAAATTAATCTATTTGTGCCGTGAAGCAGTAATGCGCACCGCTTTTATGCGTGGCACTGGCGTTAGGCAACACATCCTAGACCTTACAGGGGGCGGCGACAGTAACAGGCAACCAGGTAAGTCACAGTATTTATTCCCTTCAGTTATATTTTTTCTGATTTAACAACTTTTGATCGTGTGAAAGCCCTCGCGATCTACAATAACTTGATAACTACAACACGGATTCGCTTTCCAAACCGAGATACAAATCTAAATGTACAACCCTACTTTGTAAAATGAAGAATAAATTAAATGAATTAGTTTATCAAGTTATTTGGGGTATTACTTTGTTCTGGAACATTATTTCGGTTTTTATCTCAACACAGATTTATAGGGACAAACATTGGTATTGTTTGTTTCTTTTATATATTCATTCACAAATTCCTTTCTTCACTTAAAATAAATATTAATTGTTATTCTGTTTACCTACATCGGTAGACGAGATTCTGTTATTATTAAGGCTTTTAAATCATATTCAAATTTTTTTTTACTTTTTTATTTTTTTTTACTATCAATCACGCCACGTTAACTGGTCCCGTGATAAGTTCGTAAAGAACTTGTGTTACAGGTACCAGATAACGGATATAAATGTAAGATTTTTATTATACACATACATATATTTAATATACATCCATAACCCTGGAAAAGACATTTATATTTATCATACAAATATCTTCCCTTGGCGGGATTCGAACCCGCGACCCCCTTGTGTAGTGACCATGTCACTTACCGCTACACCAGACGGCCGTTTTTTGTAATTGTGAGTTTGTAAAATACGAATTCGTAAAATTTAATCATTCCAAAAATTCCCACTAAGTATTCAAAAAAACAAATTAATTCCTACACATAAAAATATCAGTTTTGTATTCTAGAAAAAAATATTCCAAGCACCATGTTTGACAATCAGAAAATTAATACTCCAAACATACAAAAAACATGAGAAAAAATCAGAATTGTTTGGTAAACATACAACTAACAATGCCGAGTTTTTGCCATCAGATCATCAATGTGTTAGGGCCAATAAAAACAGCGCCGAATCCCGGAACTAGACACAAAAAACCGTATAAATCACACGCCATGCTCCGGCGGGAAGTTAACAATAGTGTGGGGCTCCATCGTGTGAAATGTAAAAAAAGTAATGGCCCTTCACGACCTTTGTTATGTGGGGTAGACACAGTAACTGTATTTGACGTTTCTGAATAAACATTTTTAGAAATGTACAGGGTAAAGATCTTATAAATTCCTTGATGCTGCTATACCAGCATCCAAACGCTGTAAAGAGATAGGATGTTTCCTAGATATCCACCTAACGCATGTTCGTACACACGTACGCAATGAAATCAAAACATCGTGTATCATTCAAACCAGAAAGTTCATAAATTTTCGTAAATACCGCCGATACCGCATCTGATTATAAATCGGCCCGTATAGGTTTCACCACCCTGCCCATTTGTGCTTCAAAATATTCTTGTGCTCTATTTTGCAGTATGGGACAGCCATTATACAAAAACATTTAAGAATACGAACTCATAGTAGATAGAGTGAGACGCGGCTTACGCCTTTTGTTGTCCATTCATTCTCACTCTATTCCAATTTCCCCTTGGTAAAGCTAGTAGTTTCAAAGCGAACCTCGCGTTCATTGGCTATAGTATCGTTGAATCGTGTGATACATATCAGTAAATTTTATCACAGAATATGTACAGCGTTACAGTCTGCTGCACGCCTACAATACACAGCGGGGTATATGGCGTGATGGTCTATTGTTACATATATAATTATGTAAAGACCAAAGAGTTTTGTAGACTGCTATTTTGTTATCGAGGATATGAAAAGATGTTGTGGTATTTATAAGATATGGTTGCCACTCTATAATAAAAGGTATCTAATGCTGGAGACCGAAACCCTTTTTTATCATAAAATAATTTACCATCCTGAGATAGCTCAGTATGATGTAAAATATATAAAATGATTGTAGAATTTATAATTAATGAAATACATTTATGTTGAGTGTAACAATTTAGTAAACAATAATAAAAATAAATACATAGAGTATATACAAGTACTGAACGCGTCAAGTAATAGAAAAGTACACATAGAACTTAACGCATAGAGAAGCAATGCTGGGTCTCGTAGAGTCACGCACGCACGCGAGGAGACGATCTCAAAGAATATCATGCAGCTTGCTGTCAAGCCATACCTACTGCCAACTGTTAATGAATGGTTCTCATTATGGACAGAAGGCATAAAAAAATATTTTGTTGACCAACTTGAAAATCAGAAGCCGGGTCTCTATTCGATTGTATTTTATGAACCTCAGAACCTTTTTCTAGGAGAACCGATTTTTATGATTATTTTTATTTGAAAGCCGATGCTCCCCATGTGGTCCTATTTAAATTTTATCAAAATCCGATAAGTAGCTTTTGAATTGTCCTTAATAATACATCTTTAATTGACTTTGAACTTCTCATTTTGTTTGTTTGAAGTTGGTTTTCTTTGTTGTATAATCATTGTGCTATACTGCAATACAAAGTTTATTTAAAAAACACAATACTGATTTATTCCTTTGCGTTGGCGCAACGTTCAAGCGACTATGTTGAAATTGAAAAGATTCTGATACAGTGCCGGCAGCGGTGGGGTGTGAGTTGCTTCCGCTGATGAGTACATTTGAATACTCAGAACAGTAACAAGGAGTATAATATCGCACCGTCACGACATCCCGTCGGAGTTCACGAATGCTGTTTAAACTAACCACACAAGCATATTAGTGGAATAGAGGAGATTTCAACTTTATTAATATATTTTTTCTTTGCTTCATTTCTTCGATCAATAAAATAAGACCACGCTATATTTATAAACATTAACAAAAGCAAAACATTAAATGTCCCCTTCACACTCATAAGCTAGACCGCGCGAGAGAGTGATAGGCAGACTTTTCATGATGCGCATGCAGTGCGACGTCACGCCGCGCGCTTATTCACAAACACTACACAAGCGCAACGTGTGAATGTGTTGAACGCGAGCTACATAGTAGGCGTAGTGGGGGTGTAAGGTTTTATTTTCGTTACGGAGTTTCTTGATTCGGTCGCCGCGCTCAAAGCCCGCGATAAAAGCTATGCAATAGCTTAATAACGTAATGTTCATCAAACTGCACTGGCATGGTACAGCTTCGTGACGAAAATAACTAAATCGCAGTCTCAAATTGTCCAAGAACTACAAGAATAGGAAAATAAGGTTGCTAACTTATATTACTACGGGGTGATGACAGTGGACGGACGGAGGAGATAGTGGCAGTTACAGAAGTCCGAGATTGTACGCCCGCCTGAACTAACAGTATAATCCTTAATTTCAATCGTCATTAATCTTTGGCAACTTAGCTACAATTTCAAAGTTTCGATCGCTCCACAGTTTTCGTGATCATCTCGATGAGTCAATTCATAATTAAACCATAAAATATGTTAAATAATAAATGCTATGTTATCCATGAAAAGTAAATATCGTAACATAATGTGGGCTATTTCTCAAGAAATAACTAACAACAAGCTCCCACTCAAAACAATATTCCTATATCATCGATACTAGTTGAAAGAGACAGGGTTTGTTTGCGTTCGAATTTTTCGAATATCTTAAGAAATCCTCAAACGTGCTGAGTAGGTAAAAGTCAGACGTGTTGTAAACTTGTCCGGGATACTCCGTCGTATTACTGCAAAGACTTCTGCTTTGCGATTTCAGCAAGCACGCAATTCTAATGCAATCGAGATTTGCTCCTCGAGTAATATTCACGTTGTAACGTAAATGAATCGAGAATTGCATAACGTTAAAAGATCGCGTTGTCTACGTTCAAAATAACAAACAAACAAACACATATTTATATATTTAATACAGTGTTGAACCCTGCGCAGTACTGAACCCCGCGGCGCTGCCTCGGTGGTCCTCACCAGGGATCCGACATCTCTATATATTACTGCATTTCTGTAGCAAAAAAGTACAACGTCTATTCGTGGCGGAATTGAGGTCTGTGGGTGGTTCGATTTTTATTTTATTTCTGATTAAATTTTAGATTGATCTGTTTGATTTTACAACCCAACTTCAAAAGGTTTCACATTCTGTATTACCTAACGATATAGGATCGTGAAATTGTTATATTACTACGACGAAAAAACATATATTATTTTTTAATGCTTAATTGGGTGGACAAGCTCACGACCCACCTGGTATTAAGCGATTACTGGAACCCATAGACATCTACAACGTAAATACCGCCACCCCACGTTGAGATATGAGTTCTAAGGTCTCAGTATAGCTACAACGGCTGCTCCACCCTTCAAACCGAAACGCATTACTGCTTCACGGCAGAAATAGGCGGGGTGGTGGTACCTACCCGTGCGGACTCACAAGAGGGCCTATCACCATCGCTCATCGACACCGTGCTAGGGGCGCAGTCAAGAAATCACCGGCAGAAAGATCATAGGTCCCATTGCCGCTGTGTTTGTTACATCTTCCTACCCACTTACCCAGTTACTCGAGCATGAACTGCTCTGTCACACGACGCCAATACCAGTAAGTACTAAAAGATATTTTTTTATTGCCTTAAGACGCAGATGAGCATACAGTCCGACTGATAGAAGATAGTTACCGTCGCTGATAGACATCAACAATGCACACAAGTCTCATCAAAACAATTAAATCTAAACATTCAAATTTTAACATATCGATCATATACATACGAATGATCTCACCGCACGATCAGTACAATATCGACCGAGCCAGTTACAGATTTTTTATATTTTTTTCACTATAGTCACACATCTAATACTCCAGTCACACACACACACATATATATAGGTATATTTCTAGTACCACACTCAGTGTTCTTCCAGCCCTATAACAAGTCCTGCTTCAAGCGTTGCTTATTTAATGTCTTTAGTGGATAACGTTTAGCAACTTGATATAAAAAGCAGCGCAATAAAAATATTGGGAATCGTAAAAATAATAATTTAATTTTACTTGTAATTTGAATTCCTTGACTGCTTCGACCGAGAGCCCGTTAACTCACATCAACACGTTATCAATTAAGCAATTAATTGAAGGTATTATCCAATTAGGTGTTGTTCATTGTAGCGGCTTTGAAGCGTGTGTCGGGGGATAGTTAATCTATTCGGTGTCGGTTTGATAATTATCAAAGAGAAAGACTATAACACGATCGCCTCTGACCTAACTTTCAGTGACACTACTACTTTATCCTAAGATCGGGGTTAGATTCCCGGATGGAGTCAGTTACAAAAACTCAAATTAACGGTAAATGGCTACCAAAGGGCTTAATTTCAGAGACTCCTTTCTCGTTTTTTCCCTACCTATGCTGATAGCCTTGAGAGGCTATATGAGCTTCACCTTAACCTGTAGGTGAGCTCACAGGGCTCAAACCGGAGTGTTGCTAACAGTGGCCTTAGCAAGAGCAGTGCTTCGCAGAATTTACCACCGGATCGGAAACGCGACCCACTGAGAAGATCCGGCGAGAAACTCAGTGGGCTGTGTCTGTGGGGGCTCTGTCTGTTTCTCGTTAAAGGAGGTTTTAAAATGCGCAGATAGGCACCACAGTATCTTCTTTTACTGCAAAGTTTTTCTGATTGGACAAAAGGACAATTGCGATCCAATGGATACTCTCACACCACATCTCGATACTGCTCTTCTGTTTTCTATGGGTCCCGGAACCTTGTTTATCAGTGTTGTCCAAAAAAACATTCTGGTTAAGACTAATTTCATCGAAATCATCTGACGTTGCTTATCAGAGAATGTATAGATGTAGTTGGATCATAGCTATGGAGTTATTGAAATGCTTTAGATACATATACGAGTGTTTACCATTTAAATTACTTAACATTAAGATAAATAGATTTGAACTGTGGGATTTTTCTTCATTACATTATACTTTATGTTGGCATAGCAAGGCACTGTTGACGATTTATTTTATGTTAAACATAACACTAACGTATCGCTTTATTTGAATAAAATCCTGAACGGACCTGGGAACAGTCAACGGATACTAATTAAAAGCAGTATTATTTTCCCGGTCGAAATATTTCAATTTGAATAATGGGACAGCCTATGTGTTGACAGTAATTGAGTTCTCGACCTCATGTCTCAAAGCGGGGGCTGGATAGACTATCGTTCTTTTATCTATCTAGATCAACAAAAGCAACAAACGAATTCACATATATCCTATGTGTCCGGTCACCTGAAACTATATGTCTGTATAAGAATTACATGTCTCTATTAGGATTGCAATTAGACTTATTTTGGGAAGACACGAGCTCACAATTTGTGCCACAATAGGTATATTTGTATACGTGATATAATAGTTACTATATACTTCAAGACAAAAAGCTACACAAACGCTAACTTCTTTTAAGGTATCGCGCATACCTCAATCAGAACTTAACTGACGCAGGTTCGATACTAAGTATAAAATGTTGTACACGACTTTTTATGAACAAGATCAATTTTGTCATCAGTTGCGTGTCCACTGCTTAATTAATATAACGAAAAAAAAACTGGAATTTTCCTTCAGTAGTTCTCTCGCACGACAATATGTCTTTATCAAACAAAGTCAATTGTAGGATCCATTACGTGTTCGTGATGGCGAAATGACAATTAGTGTAATTGTTACAGTGTGGGCTGCCCGTCGATACAAGTAGCTCCCCTCTGTTGTTTTCTCGTTCCTTGCGATAGGAAAGATACATAATAACAATTTACAGCAACAGCAAGACGCGTTATATCTAATAAATGACTAAGATATAGTATAAGAGATCTTCTTAGTATGCAGAAAGAGTAATTTTCCTTAATTTAGAACATAATTCCAACGCCGATTACGCAAACTTCCCACAACGCAACCACTCTTTTGCAATCTCTTGTTTAGAACACGACAGAGAATACCTTCAAAATAAATATTTAATATAACACAGAATTTAAACTACGCTCTAGTATAAATATTTTTTTACTAATCAGGGAAATGTACAGATGAATAAGAAGGTTAAGACTCAAACTTTTATATACTCAAACTGTTTCCTACAAGTTTAAATTCAACTGAAAACCTTGACATTGACATTGTCAACAAAGTTGAGTGAGTGTAACTATACTGAAACCTTTGAACTTATATCTCAAGGTAGGTGGCGGCATTTACGTTGTAGATGTTTATGGGCTCCGGAAACCACTTAACACCAGGTGGGCTGTGAGCTCGTCGACCCACAAAGCCATAAAAAAAGGTTTATGGTTCCTGAATATACTTTAGGCTATATCACTACGCCGATATGTATGGGCAATATGTAGTTCCTGTGTCGGTGGTAGATTCTGCGAAGCACTGCTCTTGCTAGGGTCAGTGTTAGCAACACTCCGGCTTGAGCCCCGTGAGCTCACCTACACACGTTAGGGCGAAGCTGAAATAGCCTCTCAAGGCTATCAGCATAGGTAGGGAAAAAATAGTTCCTGTGGTAGTGATGATTGCATTACATAGCGGGACGTTGAACCTCGAATGCAGGTATGGACTCCAAACGTCCGCTTGTACACTTATATAGATTTCTTCTAATTTATCAGAGTACCCTTAAACCACTACATTTTTCCATTCAATCAAAATGCACAAAATAGATAGGCCATTCCCTCAGGACCATGTTATTATATCAACAAAATTGAGTTACCTAAATACGTTCTTAGACGTCCAACCTTCGTCAACGTCCGCCCCCGCTATATTCAATTACATATCGATAGAATATTAACAGTTAATAAACTTTTATATCGAGTCGCGGCTCTAGGGAACTCATTTGATTTGATACTAGAGAAACGTAAGTATTTATGATCTCATATTCTTATCTGCAAGCTATTTATGTGCCCAGAATTAATTTATACGCATCTTTACGTGCGGTAAAATGGTCAGGTAATCTTCTAACGACCCTGATTATTTCGACCACTATTAGTGCGCATTGTACTAATGGTATTTATTACAGTATCCTCATTCTGGTAGTAGTATAGGGTTGATCTTGTGAGCTCGTTCTGTTTTCCCATAAGCTATGTAGGTTTAGTAATTTTTATTTATTCGAATTCTATGGACTCTCCAGCAAGTATTGAGCGTAAGGCCCGCGGGTTGAGTGAGCATAACAATTGATGATTTTCGACTAAAACGCGGATTTCTGGTTGTAACTAAAATTACGTCTCAGAATCTTAAAAAAAACCCACGAAACCATCCTAAAAGAACATTATTTATCGTGCTCTTTCACAGCATCTCAACGTCACCAAAGATAGATGTAGCTACATGAATATTTCCTTCCATCTTCGGCCATCAATCTTGTGTTCCTTTGGTCCCCTAAAAAGGCGTCTCAAAGATTATCGCGAAACGAAACCGCCTCATAAAGAATCTAACAGCCATCCATCTCATTATTCAAATCGCTTTTTGTAATGCGAAAATGAAATTTTATTATATTTTTCTGAATTTCTTTATTTTTCTTATGAAGGTAATCATTTTTCATTTTTATTTATTGAAAATGCGTATTCCTTTACTCAGTACGGATGTACCCTATCCTAGTCGTGGATGATGCTATGCATTGGAAGCAAAGGTTAGTAAAAAAAAGGAAATGGTGAAAGAGCCCCAGCCCAAAGTGAGCCCACGATACACACTACGTATGGCCAATAATATACGGTTATAAAATTTTGTGTTATAGTTAATACATTTGTTGATATTCAAATTATGTCAAGTACTTTGTTTTATCTTATTTGTAAATAAATGACTTTGAGACACCCACATTCACACATACCTTAAATAAACTACTTTTAAATATTTCAATGAAGTAACGAAATTCATATTTAACCTCTTCAGTGTGCTTTCTAGAAAGCCATTAACATGCCACAGATCATTTTTAACCTTGCGTCTTCCTGATAACCGATATCTTTTGTCACTATAAAAACATTATGGACAATCACAAAGTGATTCCAATAATTTATTCTTGACAATTAACACTTGGTATAGTAAGTAATGACATAAATAAATAATATGTATCATCAATTTGAAGTGTTTGTTGAAGTGTGTTATCTATACATTGGGATAAGGCGTTGTAAATTATTAGACTCGTTGTGTTCCTATAATATGACAGACAGAATTTCTTTTGATCCGATGTGAATGACCCGTCGACCCTGTGTTTCAAATTAGACGTCAAGTTTACGTTGTGACGCGGTAGTGAGTCGCGGACGGGTTGTGGCTCTGGAATTGCAGGTGGGTCTTTTAAGCGTTTGCCTGTAACAGCCAGAAAACCGCTCATCATTATGCGGACGATGAGACTAATAAAAAACGTCTAAGCTTTCGTCTACCAGAGTTATTTAAAGAAAAAAAAACTGTTATTATTATTGACCAAACAAATAAAAAAAACTTAAAATTTTTTTTATTTTTTTTATTGCTTAGATGTGTGGACGAGCTCACAGCCCACCTGATGTTAAGTGGTTACTGGAGCCCATAGACATCTACAACGTAAATGCGCCACACACCTTGAGATATAGTTCTAAGGTCTCAGTATAGTCACAACGGCTGCACCACCCTTCAAACCGAAACGCATTACTGCTTCACGGCAGAAATAGGCGGGGCGGTGGTACCTACCCGTGCGGACTCACAAGAGGTCCTACCACCAGTAAGACTAATAGGACTAAGAATAATAAGACTAATAGGACTTTTTACTGGTGGTAGGACCTCTTGTGAGTCCGCGCGGGTAGGTACCACCGCCCTGCCTATTTCTGCCGTGAAGCAGTAATGCGTTTCAGCTTGAAGGGTGGGGCAGCCGTTGTAGCTATACTGAGACCTTAGAACTGATATCTCAAGGTGGGTGGTCTTAACACCAGGTGGGTAGTGAGCTCGTCCCCCAACTAAGCAATAAAAAAAAACCAAGGAAATAGAAAAATAAAGAAAAGTTCTGTTTAAAGCTAAAATGCATTTTTTTTAATTCGACGAACTAAAATAGAAGTTTTGAAAATGTTTACACCCTCATACATTTTATTTCCGTCAAAAAGTAGCAAAAAGTTTAAACTTAAGCAAATAATTAAATCAACCCCGTGTTAAATGGTCAAGCTGTTCTCTAAATAAGTGTAAGCTAGAGGGGCCTCAAATTTGTCACGTTGCTACCGGGTCCATTACACGTATTAGGCACATTTCCTCGTGTCAGCAGCTCCGCAAGAGAGCGACACTCAGATAAGCCTTCGTGAATAATTCAAATCGAGTGTCGCAGTGTCAATCTCGGAAAGGTGTCACGTGAACGACATTTGATATTGCTGGACATTTCGTGAATGCTGTTAGAGTACAAACACCGAAGTAATGTTCGGAACGGGTTTGCAACACGACAAAGCATATATTATGATTGAATTTAAAATTACTATTTTGTTTTCTTGAAAGCTAAGAAGCTAAAGAAAGCTAATAATGAAATGTATATTTTTATTGACCGTAATAACTAATTACTGAGCACGGCTCGCTATAGCATATTACAACTGCCACCGTCCAAGCTGGGATTCCTACTTCAAGCCAGACATAGACAAAAAATGTTCCACAATACATATGGTGTTTTTGATATTTGAAGGTAGTGTTTTCATTAAACGACACCATTCCACCACCTTGGGAGGTGGTTTAACATCAAAGTAACTTTAGGGCGTTCTACCTGAGCTTATAATAGTGACAAGCTTTTACATATACAATACAGTAAAGAACCCTTAGTAAATAAGTTATTCGAAACAATAAATTTAAAAGTTTATATCAATTTTGTATAATTTTGGAGTTCGACGACTGTTGTATAACATGTTATTGTGTGCAATTACAATATTAATTTTGGGTGTTTTATTGCAGGTATGTGTGAGCTCGTAATTGTCGACAGGTGAGATTTTTTTATTATCTAGATGACGCTGTATACTGTTAATGACAGCGTTGAGTAATTTTGAGAAAATCATAGCAGGCGTATGAAATAATCTATTATTTATTTAATAGAATGGTGACAGAAGCAAATATAATCTTTATATAAAGATACAATTGAATAAAAAAATAATGGTTAAATAACTATGTAAGTAACTAATTTGTGTTTATCTTCTTAAAATTTTTGTCCTTTTCTGTAGTTCCGCTTGTTGATTCCTCGTTCGACTCTAAATAACAATTTACTATCGGTGAAAGTTTGTCTAACAGAATGTTCTTTTAGTACAATTGATTTATTGTAAGCGATAACGAGTGTAGGACAGAGAACATGGCCCCGGGGAGTTCCGGCTGCTCACACGATCGGACACACTTTTCTACTAACTTTTTACATCATTTATCATTTACAAATTGTTACTATCCACCTTTTACTGTTTTACTTCTACTATCATGAAATTGAAATCGACTTGTCTGTTGTTATTTATGTTTTTTATTTATTGCTTAGATAGGTGGAAGAGATCACGGCCCACCTGATGTTAAGTGGTTACTGGAGTCCATAGACATCTACAACGTAAATGCCGCCACCCACCTTGAGACATGAGCTCTAACATCTAGTTTTTACATTACAACGGGCGCCTTGCCCTTCAAACCGAAACGCATTACTGCTTTACGGCAGAAATAGGCAGGGTGGTGGTACTTATCCGTGCGGACTCACAAGACGTCTTACCACCAGTAATTGCGCAAATTATAATTTTGCGGGTTTGATTTTTATTACACGATGTTACTCCTTGGCTGTGGAAGTCAATCGTGAACATTTGTTAAGTATGTATTTCATTAGAAAAATTGGTACCCGCCTTCAGGATTCGAACACCGGTGCATCGCAAGATACGAAGTTATCGGATATCTTATCCTTTAGGCCACGACTATTTCACTGTTAGAAAAGCTATTTATGTCAGTAAAAATCTTGATCTTATTTCCTTAAAACATATGAGGAAAGTATGAGTATGAGTTGCAACAGTAAAATCTTGGGCCTAAATATGCTAAGCTGCTAATTTACACTAGAAATAGACTTCATATTTTCATGAAAACACTGAAATTATATGATTTTTAAAAGTAAAATATGCACTGTGATGAATTCCTTGTAATTTATGTATTTATATAACAAAATTTTACTGAGTTCGTTGTAAATTATGTGTAAATAAAATTAGGAATTTGCAGTCGGAAAAAGGGAAAGGATGGGCGATGTTTACGCCAAATTCTATAATAAATCTTGAAAATTACAGGACTTGTGTAATAAAGTTTTACATTCATTCAATTATTCGTTATTACAGATTAAAACTAGAGATCTGAATTGAAATACAAAAACAACAGATATCGTGCGAAACAAACATAGGAAGACCTTTTCCGAGTCATAAAGTTTCAGTACCTAATACAGTGGGGACGTTTTAGTCCAAGCTACAATACAAATAAAACTAGTTGGCCAATCTTCTGCCCAATACGGGAACAGGTTTTATCGAAGTAACAGCCAAAGATTGGAGATAGGTTGGGCCAATATATCACAAAGCCTGCAAGGTGAACGAACTGGCTATTGTTTGGTAGCGACCTTGTGTTCGTGAGTTATGAGGACCAAGTTTTGTTAGTTAATTAAAGTTAAACGGTGCAGGTCCAAAGGTGGATCATAACTATTACAATAATTGACATTAAAATGCTTCAGAGATTTCAAGTTTATGGTCGGATTATTTAAGGGTTGAGAAAATTAAAACTAAATTTTTGAGCGGTTGGTATGCCACCTTTGCCGTAGACGAGTATATTCCTCAATGAACATTAACACTATTCTAAAATTAATGGACTAATTTGTGATTTAATTTTCAATTACTTTTATCATAAAGATTTCTTCATCTTTTTCTTACGCTTATCCCACTTTTTGTGGGATCAGTGCCGCATGCCCTCTTTTTTCATTCAGGCTTATTAAGGTTCACCTCTGCACTCACACCTTACGTTACAAGTCCTCTTTAACAAAGTCCATCCGAGTCTTATTAGGACACTCTCTCCTCAAATTACCGTGTACTTAATATAAGTCTCTTTATTATAAAAATCGTGAAATTTAAATAGATTTTTAGGTTGCATGCTTATTTTTCAAAATCTTTTATTCTAACTAATAGTGTACTTATTATATTTCCAGATCTACACTATAAAATTCTGTTTATAAAATCGTTTCATAAAAATATAAGTGTCTACAATTCAATCTAATAAAGATATATGTATGTAGTAAAGATACCATTCATTGAATATCAATGTTATTGTTCCCGACTTTGTAACTACACAAACTTTTCAGATCAGATCAACAGTCTTCTGTCTCAAGATCGAATTTCAAGACTTCGTATTCAATCGTCTAATCGGTGCCCTTTAGTACTACGCTATTGTACATTCGATCCTTATCGATTGATTTAATAATAGTACATCAATCGATTGGTTTAAAATGTGATGGTTGTAATTTGGAGTCCATACAGCACAATATCTAATTTAAAGTTTGAGCAGATTCCAAAGAAAATTTGTGTATTGATTTATTAAAAATGTTTTTTTTTGTTTTGTAAGATCTGAAGTTGGGAAAAAATGTAGCATTGAATTTCTTGGTGATCTTTCTCAGTGATATAAGTACATTCCGAATCGGTGGTAATTAACTGTTTAATTAATTATTTAACTCTAGTTTTCTCTTAATAAACTTCGTATTATATCTATCTATCTTAGCATCCCCTGAAATATCTAAGAAAATCGTGATTCCATCAGAAACTTCATTTCTCTCTCTATGTGTTTTATGTCAGTTATTGTTACGTGAATAATCTTATGTTACAGAGTCCTTTGTATCCGACTAGAATGTTCACTTTTTATACCTTTTTCAAGCAATAAAACAACAAAAAGCAGTATCAAGTCAACAACTTGCTGTAAAACTTTTATATCAGGTTGTAATGCTACCGACCGCGAAATGTCATCATGTTTATGTTGCATACGGACTTGAGTTTTAACTTATGTTTGTAAGGTCTAGTTTCGGATAACGATGCGTAATAAGTAATTCAGTTAGTGGAATTTTATTTACATAGTAATTGGTGGCTCATGAATTTAGGCACGTGCCTTTTAGGAACTTTGGGTCCACAGTGTTTCATAGTTCTCGGAGCTTGAGAAAAATATTGTTTATGCTAACCATGGAAACTAAAGCCGAAATTATGTAGAAGGTACTAAATAAAAAGGATATTTTATTTCTAAAACAGGTTTCATCGTTACTTAAACCATGGAAAACTAGTGGTGTACGATATTTTGGTCAAATGCCTGCAAAGTGCTTTGAAATTCGATATTATTTAAGTATGACTTAAAATATAAATAATGAGTCAGGGTATTGCAATTCAAACCTGTATATTATTCGAATAGACTTCATCCTTCATACAATCATGTTGTTTTTGTAATATTTGGTCAATTTTGCATGTGATATTTGGAAAAGAGCAATGCTCTAAAATTTGTGCAGATGTTTTCAGTTCTGAAACAGTATGGTAGTAAAGTTATGAAGATTTGAAAATGCAAACCTACCTACTTCAATATAAAACAGATTAAAACTACAGCAAAAAAATTACAATTTACGTTTCAGATGGTAATGCCACTGCCCAATGTTTTTTAGGATTACAAATGAAATCACCTTTCTATCTTAAAATAATTTAAAATTTAACATAGCATCTTTTTAATGAGTCAATTTGTTGCTTAAGAAAAAATCTTTCGGAAACGTAAATATATCCATCTTCTTTGAGATTTCATGTGGAAATATTTAACATATTGCTTGCGCTAACAATTAGTAGCACGGTGATAGTGATGCTTCTCGTAATGGTTCTAAACCAAAATGAAGTAATCTTTTTTTTATAAATCTGTATTAAAGTATCAAGATTAAATTTTAAATCTGAATTCCTGTTAATCACTGTCATTATATTTGAATACTTACATCCTGCGACGTCAAACCCATTGTCGGAGCCTTAAAAGGTCGCGGAAAGGATATAAGGCTAATTACACACAACGAATAGTTGTACACGATAGGTTGAGCAATCTCTCGCCCACATGTGTACGTGCGTGGGCTGCCTAATGACCGTATTTCTTAGTTTTGACTGAGATGTATTGTGAGTTCATTGTTTTCTTTTAATTGTTAATTTTAGGATGTCAAAAGACAATTGTGGATTGTGGACGAGGTGTGTGTTGTAGTTTTTTATATTTTTTACTGACGGGCTTGCGAAAATGTTGGGTTTGTTTGCTACTTTGCTAGTGTTCTTGTTCTTCATTTTTCTGTACGGTACTGAAACTTGGAGCATAAAGCCTCACGATAGTAATAAGGTCGAGGCCTTCGAAATGTGGTATTAGAGAAGTATGGTATGCACACTATGAGAACCAATGAATCAATTCTCCAAGAACTCCACATCACAAGGCGGCGCTGCACCATTTGGCAAGATCGAAGACTCAGCTTTTTCGGACATATCATGCGGTCTCCAAGGCATAGTCTGGAAAAGCTTCTCATTCTTGGTTATGTGGAGGGGAAATGAGCCAAAGGCAGGGTAAAAACAAGATGGTCACACACTATAAGGAGGACAGTTCGGGGTAGCATCGAAAAAGCGGTATCTTCGTAGCGAACCTATCTTCATGGAAATACTTACATACGATCCTCAGTAATGAGGGAACAATGAGAAGAAGAAATTTGGTACTTTGATCATCTATGAAGAATCAACAATATCTGTAATAAGCTTCTGCTAAGAACCTTAGATACACCATGAGATATTATGTAGTAGTAATATTAGGCAAATTGATGTTCTTTAAGCCAGGCTAAAAATTAGACCTAACTAAATTTGGCTTATAGACTTATGCTCCCCCTCATAACCATCCGAAAGTACCATGGTTGTTCTGCGGTATGTGTATTTTTACTTTTTCAAGTGTAAAAATATGTACACCCCAAAATTTTTCCACCAGGTTATACATAAGACAGAAAAATATTCGAAATTGTTTCCAAGACCAGCGCAATGTCAATATGTCTTAATACGCGAGAAAACTCTAGTTAATTAGATTAGCAACATTGATATAAATGAACTCCTTAAATTGCCTCTCCATTTGTGGCATGAACGAATACAATAATAAAACCTAGACTACCCAATGCCACACTATGCATCAATAGCTGTACCATAAATCTACAGAGAAAACTTTATTCAAAACACCATCAACCCCGGCACACAGGAATAACTTATGGGCCTCTCCCATGTCACGTATTAGACCTTTTTTTTAAATTCCCATAAGTTTCTCATTGATGTATGGGGTCACAGGTGGCGACTTCCTCACAACCGGAAGGCATCCATGAAATTCACATTTGAAACTTTAAAAGTTCTCACATAGAACCGAGATTGAGACCGTTTGAAAACTGATGAAAATTGCTGTGTGGAATATTCACTTTTTGGGTGATACTTTAAGGTTGAATATTATTTGTGATGTACTTAGTTTGTATTGATGACTTTTTTATGAATAACTGAGGAGTGGCCACCCACACTGAAGTTTTTTTTATTAACAGTATTTACTACAAAACAAACTTGTAGCATTATTAATTTTGGTATTCTCGTGTCTATTAACGCGTGCGTTCGTGGCACTACGCTTGTGGTTTTGAAGTTTTTCATGCGTAGGTTGGATAAAGAATTCACAATCTAACTTGTCGGCAAAATCTGTATAAACTCATTAAAGCAATGATAACAAATTATTATTTTTTTAATTGAAAAAACCGTGTACTAGCGACTACGGAACAACTCTTTGCAATAACATAATTAATTTCACACAAGTTTATATAAATAATAAGTTTCTCGAGCTTCGTTTGTCTAAGACATATAGTATTTTCATTATAAATGAAGATTGTTCGGATAAGCACGATTACTATTACTATCCATCTATTACTTTTCTAAATATACATTTCCTTGTTAATTAAGCACTTTCTGTGCTTTCCATGTACGTCGGCAGTGCAAGTGTAAAATACAATTCAATTAGAGCAAATTAAGGCTTACATTCTGTGAGGTGTATCCACGGTGGGGTGTATCAGACACGCGATCGCAAACTAACGCTTTAAATGAGCGCTCCGACAATTGAGCCGGTTAAGGTAAAGCCCTTTCAGCTGCTGAATGACAGTACTTACTTCAATTATGGAAATTAAGTTAGATTAGAGTAGAGAAGACACTAGAGGCAGAGTAGGTATACATTATTGCATACGATAACACAGCTTACAATGAAAATATTAAACAGGCTTAAAATGTGAAATAGGCGGTATCATTGTAGCGGTGTGTTCCAGAAAACAAATTAATGGATAAATTTACGAATATTTTAAATGTTACAGCATATTTTCACGTTTGGTACTCGCACGAGAGAGGAGAGAGCATGAAAAAAATTGTAGATATACATTAAGCACGCTACTGTTGAGGTAAATTCTAAAATCAAGTAACTGTGTGCAGTAAATACCTACACATATGTGCTAATTGTACCTCGCATGTGGGCTACGCAAACATTACATTGTTGTGCATTTTGTTAAGACGATGGATTTCCGTCGTGCATTGTCAGCGGTTCTCGGTAATACATACCTCCGAATCAAATATTTGACGACACAATGCACAAGTAAATGTTGTTTTTGTGATGATCGTTACAGTGCCCAGATGCTTATCTTACAATGTGGTGACTAGAATATTTTTCGTGTGCCTTGGGCGCTTGCAGTGACTATATTTATATAAACAACTATAAAATGTACATCTGTAAGCGCTTATGAGAAAAACCTCAAACGACTTGGTGTGTGTAGCTGTAAAAATAACTGTGAATAACTAAGTAAGCATTTTCCCCAATACTTTATCAGCCAGTATGTTGTATCTGTAGTTAAAGACAAGTAGGAATGGTGCCCGCTATGTTGTCTGCGTTGGCAGCGGTGGAGCGACGCGTGGTCGGTGACAGACAAACACACACATCAAACATTTGTATACAATTTGTACAATATTGGTACTGTTTAACCCACTGAGTTTCTCGTCGGACTTTCTCAGTGGGTCGCAATTCTGATCCGATGGTACATTCAGTGAAGTACTGATTTTGATAGCGCAGATTTTAGCAAACTCATTCAGACTGAATTCAGAATAGCCCCTCAAAACTACAGGTAGATGGGATTTTACTTCGACCAGGCGAGCTCTGAATGAACATTCGAGAATTTAATTTATATTACACGTGTGTGGGTCTATACATGCATGCGTTTATACATTATAATACATACATGTCGTCTAGTAATTAAAAACGCTACCGTGGTATCCTATAACTAATAAATAAATTGAAGCACAATTAAAAAGATGATCACTTGGATATCGACATCCTTTAAAATCAATGTATGCAGTCTTCAACATGCTTCTCGTACGCAAATGACACATAATGCCGCCAGGTTTGGAATAAGCTCAGTGCTTAAATATCACCGTACACAACAGTGAGTACATTCTTACCGCGGTACAGTTACAGTGTACTGGTATCGAGTTGTTCGAAGATGCATGTACTACTAAAAATATCAATTTAATTGAAAAACAATGAACAACAAAGAACAATTCATAAATTTGCATAATATTTATGGTATAGATAATGTAGTGAGCCCGCACGGGTATCACCACTCCGTCTGTTGTTGGGGAGATTTAAAAGTTACTAGTGGCCCCGCAGTACCTAGTCGAAATTCGACTATAATTAATTGAAATTATAAGTTTAAAGATTGTTATGGTTCTATTGTCAAACACTATTATAATTCGATAATATAATCACAGTATTCGCCAAAACTGCACTATAGTTCAATAATATTAAAGACAAACAATATTAATCTATTTTCAATTCGACCACAGACTTTAAACAATAACAAAAGTTTCCCAATTGACAGTAAACAGAGTATATTTTTATATATGTGTTGTATCAAATACATGGTATGTAGTGTGTGTAATGTTTTCTTTATTGATATAATGTATCTTTTATGCATTATTTTAAAAAAATATTAGCATTCTGCACTCCCTCTCTAAATTCTTTATAAGTGTGGGAAATTTCATGTTCCTCCGTCCGCGCAATTTTCGTAAAAAGGGGTACAAAGTTTTGCTTCACGTATTAATATATAGATAACTTCAACGTATAGAACTCTCTTTCGGAATTCTTGTTCTAGTGATTGCTTGTAATTGACTACAGAATTAGACGGAGCAGGGCGAGACCGCACTCCAGTGTCTGCTGATCAATAGCCGACTGGAGTCTATAGATTTAAAGAAACTAAGTCCTTGTACATTTTTAAGTAAAATATAATTTTTATAAAACATCAAAGACGTCACGTAAACAATGGCGAGCGTCTCGGCGGCGACGCGGCGTGATAGTATTTGCCGTTCGTTAAAAAATTACCTCAAATTTATTTAATAAACGAAAGTTTTCAGGTTTTTATTTTTAACCAATCCGCTTACTAAATAATAAAATCATTTATTCGTTGTGGCAGTGATTCGACTACTCTTTTAAAAGTTTTCGAAGTCCAAAAGATTTTGTTTTGTTACCTTTATATTTCGGGTCCTAACCTAAACATCAGCTCGCTGAGTTTCTCGCTGGATTTTCTCAGCGGGTTGCGATTCCGAACCGGTATTTCGCGAAGCAGCTAGCTACTCTTGATTTGTTAAGTCTCCTTTGGAGGTGCTCGGGTAACTGTTAGCTAATCCCACCCCTCCTAGCTGAGCCCTTGCTCGCCCACCTGCTCTGGTAAAACTAGAAAGGGCCACCAGTAATCTCTAAAACATAAAAAAAAGAAATTAATCTCGGGTATATTATACCGGACCGTCCGTATTGGCGGACTATTGTCAACATATTGTTAATAGTAACAGTATAAATACGGCCTCATACCATCACTACTCCAGCCAGCTTAATAGCTTCATTCGTGAAGGGTACACCCTCCCATTTTAAGTGTTTTCTCAATCGAGATACAAATCCACTGAGCCGTGAGCGTGTTGTAATATTTTATTTTTCATCATAACATTAATTTACAAGGGAACGCACCCCATCAAATTTAACAAGCATTTAACACACGAAGCAATCCCAATATATTTTTAGAGCTTATAAACTTTTATAAGCTCTTCGAGTTGTGTTGATGAGAGCTTTTATTGTCATAAGCTCGAATTTCATTTCCGATACCCTAAAATTTTATATGTGAGTTGTATCGGGATCTTGTGTACGTATCAACTTGATGTTCAGTCAGTCGGTCACAAATACGTCACTTGTTAGTAAGATAATTTCATTATATACCAATCTTGTTGAATTAGTTAACATCTAAAGTTTGGTTTTACTATGTTACATTTCAGGACGAGCAAGTCTAATAAGTCCACATCACGCCATCAGCGATACCCAAACATTACGTGGCCGTTGTTTTTACCAAACGCCGTTAATAAGGAACGCGATTTAAATGAGTCCGCGTCAGAAAGTACATCCAGGTATTGACATGCAACTGCAGTCGCCTCATCTTTTTTGTTCACACTAATTAGACACATCCCACATGGAGCAGTCAGAGAGAGTAGGTAGCTACTAGAGTACAAACTATTACAATAAGCATACTGAAGCATATTGAAATATGAGATCTATATTGTATAATGATAGTCCCACCCTTCTCAATGGAACGTATCTTGTCTTCACATCAAAAATAGACAAGATAATGACCAGCCGTGCAGCCTCATAATATGTTCCACTACCCATAAACTATCACTTTTCCTTAAAATAGCTTTTTAAAAGTCTTGAAACATAGGTCACACTAACTTGACTTTCTTTAAATTACTTTCTAAGCTTTTAAGCCCGTTGTCACCTTAACCGTTAACCGTACCTACGTGTTACTTAACAGCTGCTTTTAGTTTTATATCCAACTTGAATTATATTATGTAAGTGTTAAAGTCATACGCCGAGATTGGAACTGAAGCAATAATATAGATTTACGATCCTCAATAAAATTCACAGTTGGAGCACTGTGACACGATAATGGACTTTCAGAATTTACAATAACAGAGCTTAATAAGCATCCGACGAAGGCTGAGATGAGCTAACAAACACTTGATATCGAAAGTGGTCACTTCGCTTATTGACATTGACAATAATATACACCTTTAGATTTCGCTTGAAGATCGTTTGGAACCTTTGTGTCTACGGAGGGACTTGGGTTTTATTTTGTGTTTTGTACCGTATGTTTCACCGGAATTGAATTTTGTGAGATGATCTAATCACACCTACTCCCGCCGAAGCAGAGTTCATCCACACTACGTAGAACTGCTGCGTTTATCTGAAGTGCTTTCCCAGAGATCTTTTATGAGTTGCATCATGCCAGCTTTGGAATAAACTTCCCTCTACAGCTTTTCCTGAGTGCTGACATGTCTTTCTTCAAACGGTGTTTGCGGTAATAACAGAGCAGTGGGCAGTGGCTTGGCTGTACACCTGGCATGCCTGACGTCCAGTAGGTGACCAATAGTAGAGCAATATTCTAATAGCTTCGTCTTAAAACGTATGCATTGTAAGTTTAACAATAGTTCAGTGGTACTTAGGAGAGTTGCCTATTTAATATAATAAAGGTACGCTTCATTCGAGCGTGTCTGATTCGAGTAAGATCGTATTAAAGTTTAAATCCGTAGGATTTTGTAGTTATTATACGGCACGCGGATTAAGTATTAAAATAACTTGTGCTCTACCTAGCTCCGTGCCATCAGCTACGTATAAAAACAAATATTCAAATTGTAAATTGTCCAGTATAAAACGAGCTCCGTGAATGCTGACCTCACGCAGAAGGTTCCTTATACAGGCCCTCGTAATGGTCAATAATAATTTCACGCGTAATAATTTTCGTTAGCCGGATGGATTACGATTCGTTGCGTATATTTTACGATTGTCCGTCGTATAAAACGCGGCGTTTCAACTAATTTATAGACGATAAACAGTCGCACCCCGCCTGGACAAATGCCTCGTGAATTTGTTTTGTAAACGATAACTATGGACTCGAAACATAGTTTGGCAAACTGGCAAGCGTCTTCAATTCGATTACCATATCTACGCCATTGACAATAATTTTAATACATTTCCAGATATGAGCAATAGTGTGCACTCGTGTTGTAAACTACACCCCGGATTAAGAACATTGCCGTCAGAAAACGTTCGAATTGTTTGGATCCTCTGGGTCTGCTGAATTAATTCAGTCTCTCTATTTTGTACCGTATGTTCCATAGGGAATTGTTTGAAATGATACCATCATCTCGTTTTTACCATCGCACCTCCCGCCGCCGAAGTAGAGTTTATCCATACTACCTGGAGCCACTGCGTTCATCCAAAGTGCTTCTACAGAGATCTTTTTTGCCACGTACTATCCGGCTTTGGAATGAACTCCTCTCCACGGTGTTTCCCGAGTGCTATGACATGTCCTTCATCAAACAAGGCTTGTGAAGAGTATTTAACGGTAGGCAGCGGCTTGTCTTTGATTCTGGCATTGTTGAAGTCCATGGGTGACGGTAACCACTCACCGTTAGGTAAACCGTATACTCTTATGCTTGCAAAGGTAATAAAAATAAATAAAGAGCATTTTACAATATTTTGTAATGGCTTAAAATTCAACCATCTAACTGGTGTCGGTGGTTCGATACTAGATTCTTACAATTATATCATTACAATTTGGTTGAAGTTTTTATTTCATTAGTAACATTTTCAATGCTACATAAAATATTTGTGACAACTTGAAAATTTTCCATTAGTGAAAATCTTCAAAAAAATAATTCAGAAAATAACCTAAGTTCAAATTGTACGGGTACTAACTCTACACGTTAGTGTGTGGCGTAGGGTGGGAATCGTCCAAATCGTAACTTCCCTTCGCCAATCGATCGGATACTTCCGCGATCGGACCCCATACGAGGACGAGAGGGGCCGCATTACTGAAACTGCGTTTCGGAAAAACTGCTACAACTGTCGTTTATAGAATTATTGACGTTCCGAAGGGGCTCGCAGCTTGTGGTTGGCGTTCAGTAAAACGAAACGAAATCATATGTTTAAGACGTTTACATTATACATATAACAACTAGTCATTTTATCCATAATTTCGGAAACTTAAAAAACTCTTTCCTGACATGCTCTAAATTTGTGATAAAATCATTGGTGAACGGAAAATTTAATACTTTGAAATACTCATATTTTCCTACACTACTACTCTACGCTACACTAGTACCACAACGTGAGTGACGTCAGGTCCATCTTCAAACATGGGGTCGATGTGTTTAGGAAGTCTTTGGAGTAGCAGCTGTCCTACCTTTGAGGTCGGAACGCACGGCTAATGTCCCGCAGAAATGGACATTGCAACAACTTGTCACTTACTAAGTTAAGCTAAGCTAAGCATAAGATATAATTAATACTTATCGTTTCAATTAGTTTATTAGTTCACAAGTTCGGAAGTAATATGAATACTGGCATCATACGAGCCCGTTGACTCTCAATGCGAGATATTTTTATTGTGTTTACATGAAGTGATTTTTTAAAACACAAGTGAAATAAAATTGTTTAATAGAAGTAATTTCTCAATGATACGATAAAATCACGCATCTCCTTAGGCTTCTTCGTATTCGGGATTCAGGGTAGCTGCCCTACAAGTCGTTTAGGCCATGATGACATCAACTCTGCACTAAATAAAGAACCTCTCTCCAAGGACACTACACAAAGTTCCCCTAACGTTACCTCAGAGGGGTTTGTAATTAGCCTGTTTGAAAAGGAAAGTCGTTGTACCAACAGTCCATCAGACTGAGATTGCGTGAGACCAATGGATAATAACGTTATATTGGACGAGCAGGGGTTACTGTAGTATTGAAGGGACGAAGGTTTTCAAAGCTCAGGGATAATTAAGAGACGCTTTATGTTATGGCTAAATAAATGTTTTGCGGTATATCTGACGTAATCGAAAAATAATCCATAAAGTGGAGGATGTCAGAGATGTCCTTAAAATAAGTATTTATTGATTTAAATTATTAAAGTAATTGTCGTTGATTTAATGAGTTTACCTGGCGCCGGGTATCATATTTGAGTACGTTTTATTCTCCTTGTCGTAGTGAAAGTCTCAATCGCCTTAGAATAATGGCTTCGCTTTCGCCGCGATTACTGAACGGTGCGAATATTGGGTTCATTACGACTTGTCTACTGATGTCTGGAACCCTAGATAGTTAGTGTCGAGCAATTAGTAACAGAAATGTCCAGTTATTATCGCATTTGGGCATTTATGTGTTACAAATATTGGCTGATTGTTTGGTGTAATTGTGCAATTTCCTAGTCACGATATTCCAGTGTGTAAAGGTTATGTTCGACTTAGTATTGGATAAGGTTCTTTGTTTCCGTATGCAAGTCACGATAATTATGTGCATTACTTCTGGGATTTAGTATCGAAGGTTTGAATGGTGGCATTACTACGAAAACTCGCAAATATTTAAATAAATTTTACAAAAAACATCATTGGCCTTATCGATATCAAGTTGAGTATTTTAAATGGAAATAATGCGACTATATTGATATTTCACCTCCAAAATTAAGCCTGCAAAGTAAAAAATAGAAATCAAACAGTTTCTACCTCTACTTTACTACCATTAATTACAAAAAAATCTTTTTACTGGTGGTAGGACCTCTTGTCAGTCCGCGCGGGTAGGTACCACCACCTTGCCTATTTCTGCCGTGAAGCAGCAATGCATTTCGGTTTGAAGGGTGGGGCAGTTGTAACTATACTTGAGACCTTAGAACTTATATCTCAAGGTGGGTGGCGCATTTACGTCGTAGATGTCTATGGGCTCCATTAACCATTTAACACCAGGTGGGCTGTGAGCTCGTCCACCCATGTAAGAAATAAAAAAAAAAAGTTGGAGGTTTTCTTGACCCCTTGTTAAATACGCACTTAATATAATTTCACCTCAGAGAGACAACTTATCGCCACCCGTGCACACCAGTCACCAATTGATTACCACAAAACAGATGATCAACACCAATAAAAAATACAAAACATTATTAAATGATTTAAACTAACATGACCCAAGTCAGTAATTGTTCACTATCTCGGATTTCAGGAACAATGATTAAATAAAGCAAAACTCAAACAGCGAATTGTTCGAATAAAGCTTAAATCCGACCAAAGTTTATTGTTGAACACGATAAACGTCAATCCTAGAGCTTCGATACGAAATCGACAACCACAACTTTGGGAATATAAACTTTCAAAAATCCACTTTCAACTTTATGGCTAATAAGTTAAGGTTTACATAGTTTGAAGAGAACTGTAAAGATACTATAGTACGTCGTGACATTAGCCTCTGTTTTCTAGACAGTAAAATCGCCATAACCCTTCAGTTGCTATCAATATCGTATGACAGCTAACGTCAGAAATACACTTGCGAGTTTATTTTGCATGTGTTAATGCAGAATCGTATAAGATTCAGAGGAGTACTTACTTTTGTTTTATTTGTCTTGGAAGTATTACTTGCGACTCGGAGATTTCTCCAACTTCACTAGAACGCTAATATGTTTAATTGGCGAAGATACCGGTCTTACGGAGTACGTAGCTAGATACTGCATTGTATTTTCTGAGGTTTTTGTAGATCGTAAACGTGTTCAAAAGATTCAAAGTTTACAAGGTTATATTATGTTATATTATGATCATACTGATCCAGCTATTGATCACAAAATATGTGATTCCGGGTATGGAATGCTTGATTTTTATTTTATTGTATTGCTCTGGTAGGCAGACAAGCATACGGTCCACCTAATGGTGAGTAATTACCGTCACCTATGGACTTCAGCAATGCCAGGGACAGAGCCAAGCCGCTGCCTACCGTTTAATACTGTCCACAAGCCTCGTTTGAAGAAGGACATGTAATAGCACTCGGGAAACACCGTGGAGGGGAGCTCATTCCATAGCCGGATGGTACGTGGCAAAAAGACCCCTGGAAACGCACTGGATGAACGCAGCGGTTCCAGATTGATCTATGAATTTTGCTATATGAATTCTACTAAATCTCTCACTAATATAAACAAGCGCTTAGTTTTTCCAAGCAGTGATATTACCAAAAAAACAATTAAAACAATTCTTAAGTCTCATATCCGTTACATACTTTTATACTTTCCATTACACCGCAGTTTTTAATTACCACGTACAATGTACCACAAAAAAAAGATACACTAAACGTGATTAGATATTATTTCATAATTCTACCAGGAATGTTTAAATTTACAAAGGTGCTCACGGTGCGGTGTCTTGTTTTTAAAAATATCATCAATAAGTTCTTAGTTTAAAGCCACTACCAGTACATCAATATAACCAATTAAAAAAAAACTATTATGGAAACATAGAATGGCGTTTTGATTACTATTCTCGTGTCTAATTTAACATTTCAACGTCAGAAAATAGACAAACAAAACACGTAGGTGTCTTAATAATAGCCTGCACATCGCGTTCTAAATGCTTCAAGTTCTTTTAATAGCTTTGGCGCCGCTTTGGTATGTAATCACGTCCACGTGTCCGGTGGTTCCGTATGTGAGCCGCATGCGGGAGGTCGCAGGTTCAAAGTTTGGTATGTGCCACCATTTCTTCAAAGTTTCAGTATTCTAAATGTCGTAATGTGAGTTCGTTTGTCCTATCTCTATCTGACTGAATTACTAAAGCTCATATACAGTTTATAAAAGTCATTATTAGGTGGCTTTCGTTCGTAAAACAGAGGTCGACTGGAAAATAGTATTCGTGGTTCCTCAGTAGTAACATTAGACAGGACCATGACACCAAATCTTGCTTCCTTAGAACACTCAACCACGTTCAAAACAGCTCTCGTCACGCACCTTTTTGATAATGGCATGATACCTAACGTTACGTTGTCGTCCCTAAATATTCCGGAGCTGCCGGAAGGTCACTGTAGTCGGGCTCCCTGGCGCCAACATCCCAATACTAATATCCACCGGAAAGACTTAAAAATCTTCTGCAGTAGCTACAACATTTAACTTTTATGGCTCTAGCACAGAGTGGAAAGGAAATCGTATTTCATTGATATTACCGAATGATACTTTTGGTTTCTCCGTGGAAATGTGATTGGTTTATTTATGTTTGTTTGATGTTACTATGTCTTGGAGGTTTTTTGAATGGGTATGTTGAAATATTGTTTGAATAGTACTTAAGTTTCCAGACACGGTAACGGGTCAAAGTTTGGATTTATAAATACAGACCGTAACTAGACACGTCTTTAAAAAAATAATGACTTTAGGAACAGGACCCAGACCCCATAAAAATAAGTCAAGGTCACCAAACTGCAGACAATTGAATACAAATTCAAAAAGTGTTCCTTAAGAAATTGTGTATTTATTTAATTAATTTTCATTTTTTCTCTTGTGGCAATATTGTTGTCTCATCACTATCTTTATGATATCTAACGGTGCGATGTTTACTGTCAGACCTTTGTTTTGTATCTCAGCACACATCGCGTCCTGGTCTTATCATTATAATCCCAATCGAGATATACTAATCGCCTAATGGTCTTATGATAGCGCCTAAGTATAAGAGCTTATTGGCAAATTATAAGACATTATTGAACAAGCTTTTGCAGTCTACGATTGCCTTTTGTCCATGTAACAAATCTTAGTAATATCTTTCATGGTCAGATAAAAATCATGAAGTTGTATTTTAGAATAAAAAATAGAGAAGACAAGAAATCGTTAAAATATTCGCTCGATCCGTCAATAAATACTTAATAGCCCGCTCACACGAGGCGTCCGAAGGTAATACGCACGAGGCATAGTATCGTCCGGTGAAACCGGATTTTCATTCTCTTCTCGCGAGCATGTGTTATTGTCCATTACATATAAAATGCTATTGGAAAACGATTTGGAAGCCAGACGGTACGGAGTCCTCGCAAAAGGAACAGGCCCTACTAAGGAAACGAGTAAAACAAAGAAAGTTTTATAACATCGAGAACTGCCGTTATCCCAGGGTAGTGTCGATGATAGAAGTGCTGTCCCGGGAATATTAGTTGCCTCTAATAAAATAAATAGCTTACCAAATCGGATTTTGATGGCGCCCCAAATTTGTAATTTGAAAGTCACACAAGACTCTGTAACACATAGTATTAAAAGTATGTTCTAAAATTAAATTCAAATATTTAATTTTAACAGAAATGGAAATTTCGTAAATGTTGACTCAAAAAGTTGTTTGTAATCAGAGAGAGAGTACATATTATTTTAGGTCTTTGCTGGATTTCATTAACCCATGTATGTTTATTTTCGAAGGATGTGAAATATAAAGTTAATTTCAATGCGTTAAAAGCTTAGATTTAGCGTTCTACATACTCGTAACACTGACTAATATGGGTACCTAACTACTTTTTTTTGGTAAACTTTATTATTGTTCCAATTTTGTTTATACAATTAAAACTAAATTAATTCACATTGGAAAATATTAACTAATAATTTGGTTTTCTAATTTTTCCCCAAAAGCTTCTAGATGTACGAAACTGTCGCGTGTCAATCAATGATAAATTAAATGCACTTAAAATATTTTTTGTCTTTGATCGTACCTCAGAAGTTAAAGATGTGTTATATTTTGGTCACGAGCTAGTCAAAGAGCGGGTGTGTCGAATTCCTCCGGGACCTTCGCCGAGCAGGGGTTAGGGACTGCACGTAACGTGATTGGACTTGATTTTACTGCCTCCTTGTCTAACCAACTTCAAATCCGTGAAACTTTGTTTACGTAGATTAACTCTCTTTTTGTTTATTTTTGGGTTATTTACGTACGAACTATTGTCATCGGCTTGTTATCTATGATGAATGTGAATGTCTAAGTGATATAACGACACTTGTACCACGTTTGTATTAAAAACCAAAATACATTGGAAATAGGTGCGATTTTCTGATGTCATTATCAATAGCCTAACTTACAAATATTAATCACGATGACGAAAACCAGCTGTAAACAGATTGAATGTCCGGTAACATTCAAAAACCGAAATATGATTTCAATAAATTCACAGCTTAAAGAAATGAATACATTTCAAAATAAAAAGACACGAATCTTTCATACTGATTACAATTCACATGAAAGATTCAACAGTGAAGACCGGATTGTAATACTCAAAAAGACAAAAAACAACTCGGATGTTAAAAAGTCTCCGAGCAGCAAAGAATGTGATTTTACGGGGGTGGGGAATATGTCTAATGAATATAACATTAGTTTAGTCTTTATTTGACGGCACTTTGTTGGCTCCTTTCATGTCTAGTGATTAGACACAAAATAACAAAGAAATTACCGTGTTTAAATATCGTGGTATTTCCACGCAACGAAAGATAATAACATGCATCTAATGTTAAAGCCGGGTTGTGAAAACTTTTGCGGCACTATACGGACTATATATCTATATACTACGAAGCGACACCCAAGCTATACTGGTGGTAGGACGTCTTGTGAGTCCACACAGGCAGGTACCACTACCCTGCCTACTTCTGTCGTGAAGCAGTAATACAGCTTAAAAGGTGGGGCAGCCGTTTTACTGCTAAAACTGAGACCTTAAAACTTATAATATCTCAAGGTAGTTGACGGTATTTACGTTGTAGATGTATATGGGCTCCGGTAACCACTTAACATCAGGTGGGCCGTGAGCTCGTCTACCAACACAAGCAATAAAAATAATAATAATACTCAGTCCGTCACACCTCTAGCCCACCAATGTTGTTATATCATTTGGCAGCGTCCTCTTGTTTGACTCCATTGTTGGCAAAATTATTCATACGTGGAACTGAGACACGTTTTACCTGATTTATCAGGATTCAATTAAAATTCTTAAAACCAGTTATTTTCAAGAAAGGAAGTTCAAGTTCATTGGTAATTGTTGAAGATGAACCGAGTGCTAAGTTTTTTGGGACCTTATAATTTTTAATAAAACAAGTTCCTGGGAGATGGTGTGACTAAGCTCTACATTCTAGTTATATAGATGAGAGAACAAGTCATAGAGAAGCCACACGACTTTTTATGGCTGTAGATTCAAAGACGACCCACTTGATGTTAGGTGGCAGAGAGATTCAAATTTATATTTTATATTATAGTTAAGTGATGCTGATATATTATATTTATAGTGATGATGATATATTATATTTAAATATATTTATTTTCTTTGTTTTTTACCAGCAGAACCAAACTACTGCCCACGGCCTATCGAATATCTGCCCTAACTCTGTCTATTTTATCTACTATTGTAATACACAATTCAGATTTCACTAAATTCTTGACGAAGTATTTATTTAAAAATCTTTTAAGTGTGTAGGTCTTTCCGAAAGGACCTTTGAACGCACGTAGCGCTCTATAATTTAACCCAAGTCATTTGTACCGACCTAAGTCCTAACCAGTAATCGTAGGTGTCTGATGCAGCGCTACTTAATAGCTCTTCGTTTTAATATTAAAGTCCCTACGGCTTCACACTTGCTTTGTAGATATGTGCAATTAAAATAGTGTTGAAGTGTTTCTGTTTGAATTTAACTTCTCCCCTTTCTGTAGCGTTTTGATTTGAAAAGTAAAAATATAATAGTATAATGGGAACTAGAAACTTCAGTTTCGATTTTATGTGTTTAATAATTAGCTTGAGTGTGCTTTAAAAGTAAACCAAAAATATGTATTTTAATTAAAATGTATATATAATAATACGAGAATTTACTTGGGACTCTCGTTGCGATAGGGTAAATGCATGACGGCCAAAAACGTATGTAGACAGCGAAATAAAATTTGGAAAACCCGCTTGAACAGGACCATTTTATGTTATTGAGGAATCACCATGAAGGCGATTATATTACAGAATTTGCGACGTGGGAGACATTATCTTGAATATCGGAAGTGTTCTCGACATAACAGCAACTTCAGGACAAGCTTAAGCTTATTGCTCAGAGTTTCGTAAATTATTCAAAATGTTCCATAGTTATCATTGGAAATTAAGGAGTTGAAAGGTATTTGCTAATTAAAAAGGTGCGTTAGAAAAAAATATCAGCTATCTAGTTTGTCTTAAATAAAAACGTACTGGGACTCCGGTAGAGATTACTACAGTCAATAATTCAACTCAAATGTTTAGCATAATCCGATAATATCCTCGACTTAACTCAAGTAACATAAAGTTAAAATTACGAGTTCAATTTACATAGTTCAGCTAATTCCTGTTTACAGATAGCTTTCTAACTACGATTAGATTAATCCTTTGAATCGCAGACAGATTTAGTAAATATTTAGAACGCTGTAAATTATCTGTAGTGTCTATCCGTAGATTAATTGCTTGCAAATGTGGATATGTGTGCAATATTTTGTCGGTGTGCTTGTACCAGATGGTTGGACGAGATAAGTCTTACTTGTATTGTAAAGTGGCTATTCCACCCTTTCCAGCGCGGCTGTTTTGAGATAGATATAAGCGGGATGGTAGAACCACACCGTACTCGTGCAGGGACAGTCCACTGAGATTCTCGTCGGATCTTCTCAGTGGTTCGCGTTTCCGATCCGGTGATAGATTCTACGAAGCATTGTTCTTGCTAGGGTTAATGTTAATAACGTCGTCAGGTTTGAGCCCCGTGAGCTCACCTACTAATTAAGGTTACGCTAAAATAGTCTCTCAAGATTATCAGCTTGGGTAGGAAAAAAGAAAAAAAGTGCAGGGACACGTATTAGGTATGTATTTCGTAATATAAATTGTCAACTACATAGAAGTTGTGGGCGACTTATCCTTAAGCCCATAGGCACTTCACCTACCTGCGACGCGACCCGGCTTAGCAGCGCACTTTGTATTTGTTTAAGCATTTTTTTTATGTTTTTTTTTTTTTTATTGCTTTGATGGATGGACGAGCTCTCAGCCCACCTGGTGTTAAGTGGTTACTGGAGCCCATAGACATCTACAACGTAAATGCGCCACCCACCTCGAGATATAAGTTCTAAGGTCTCAGTATAGTTACAACGGCTACCCCCACCCTTCGAACCGAAACGCATTACTGCTTCACGGCGGAAATAGGCGGGGTAGTGGTACCTACCCGTGCGGACTCTCAAGAGGTCCTACCACCAGTGATTACGCAAATTATAATTTTTGCGGGTTCGATTTTTATTACACGATGTTATTCCTTCACCGTGGAAGTCAATCGTGAACATTTGTTGAGTACGTATTTCATTAGAAAAATTGGTACCCGCCTGCGGGATTCGAACACTGGTGCATCGCTACATACGAATGCACCGGACGTCTTATCCTTTAGGCCACGACAACTTTGTAGTATTTACTTTTGTTTACGCAATACGAAAATGTAAAAATCACAAAATTTTATGTTAAAACTGATGCTATTGACTACAAAACAAATAAGCGCGAATCGGCATATTATAACGTGCGTACCGTTACAGTGTGAAGGATCGATTAAATGGCTCAATCGAGACTTCTATCTGATTTTATAGAATTCCACTATATCACTGGGTAAAACATACAAAAATAATACATACAAAAATATAATGTTTTTTCAAAATGGTTACTCTCATGACATCTTGGCAAATTTTTCTTCTTTGTTTTTCTTCTTTATCTAACGTCTGTATATTTACTACAGCAAATAGGTGCAAATTCTTCCACACCTATCTTTTTAATGGGTCGTTTGACCACAAATAGCATCGGCTCCTCAACCGTAAGTTCCGTTTGCTAATGCTGCTGCCCGCAATCCGGTTGACCACATTCGTAACCGCATCATGAGCCCTTAGCTTAATTATCATATCTATCGAGTTATGTTAATCGTTTTTCTTGATAGGTGCTTAATTTAAAGAAAAAATTAATCTATGATACGCTGCATGGTATCGAGATCACAAGTCAGATAGATAGATAATAGAAATCTACTTCTCCGTTACGGTTATCACACACATACACATATATTAAGTTTTTTTATTAGGAAGACAAAAAGTGAACTTAAACTATATAAGATCTAACCTTACAACTAAACACCATTTAAATGTCTCCGCATTTCAATAACTACAAATGATTGTGGCGTCGCATTGCCTAGAATTAAATTATTAAACTAGTAAACATCTTCAATAAAGAAACTGACTCCAAATGCTGATCGTATCTAGCTCTGGGGCACACTATTCAAAGCACTAACCATGTGAGGACCAAAGAGCCGGTCGCGACTCGATCGATATACTTGTAATTCATCAAAACTGCTCGTGCATTTCGCGAGTAAATCTCCGTTTTATTTTCATTTTATAGTCGGAGTCAGGATTGGATGTCTTCTGACTGCTTGCTCATACATTTGTATTACAATCCTGATTGAATTTACCGCATGACTTAATTTACTGCGTTATTACGTAAACGAAGACCATTAAATGTTATGTTTCTGGAAATCATTTAGTTTTACGTTTTGTTTTATCTTTTGATAGACATAAATTTAGGAAAAAAGGCCAGACTTTTAGTTGCAATTTTTTGTATTATATTGAGATGCAAACAAGAACCAGTATTGGAACAACGTCTATAAGTGATTCACCGAACCTGGCTTTTCCATATAGAAAAATATGACGGCGGCCCCTACTGCGCTTGCTTACTAGATTACCCGCCAACTCACTTTATTCTCGTACCTATGTATATATTATAATAATAATTGTGAAAATGACGAACTCAAGTGGAAGCCAGGCCAATCATTTTTAGTGGGATTCCCCGTTCAATGAATATTCCATTGAAATCGATTACCAAATCACAGATTTGTCGAATTCAAGAAATGAATTACAAATAAGAGAATTTAAATGCAAGCCGCGCCTCGTGTACCGCTTCTGTCGGTTGTTTGCTCTAATGAAACATTTCTATCTATATTGCGACCGGCAATGGCTTCTAAATCTACATTTACATACAAATTACTTATTTGAAAAAATATGTCCATGACTATTCCTATTGCTCGCTGTTTATTGATCGCCCCTACTCTAAACAATTTTATGTATATTTCAAACAATTCTTACTAATAAGACGCTCGTTTGTCATTGGAAATTTGACAATTTTGTTTTAAGTTTTTTTAAGACTGAACTATATTTAAAACAGAAATTAAGTTACTTTTTCATTAGTTTTCAATTTTAATTTCTAAATTTCTACCTTAAAGTTATTGTTGTTGGGTCGGTACTAATGAAAGCTGTTTCTGTTATTTATGAGTATTACATGTAAATATACATATTTTTATTCGAATACCTCCCACACAGTAGCCGTGTCCACTGATTCGTAATTGGATTGTGAAACGGGCTGGTTTGACCGGCACGTTTTTATAACAGCAAAATATTATCGTTATTAATCAAAACGTTCGATCGGAAGTCGCCTACTTACAAACTAAGAATTTAATGTCACTAAAGTTAATGACTATGGCTTTTTTGCTACAGACGAAAATATCCACAATACAAAGATCTATTTTCCCGTTGGCCTTGGTGGAGATGCTGGGTCTTGTTGAACGGTCGATTGTGATAACAATAAAACTGAAAAGGAAAAGGGGACAAACGAATAAACGTCAATCAATAACTGTTTCTGTTGGGAGGCCGCGAGAAAGAACATCAAAAGCAACGAGACGCGGTTATGGAAAGTGGATTCCGCGGCAGCTCGACTCCTTCAGCTGTGAGATTTTATTTTCTGTCACGTATTTTATACGTTTGTGAATTTAACAATTTCTTTCCGGGACAGGATCAAATGTTTTTTTTTGTTCTTTCCCTTTGCTTGTTCCTTTGAGCCTTTGGTATGTGATCAGTTGCTTCTGTCTGTATCATCGAGCTTTTCAATCGTATTATTTTCTTCGATTTATTGTCTATCCTTTATTATATATTATTTCTAAAGTCATGTTTAGGAATAGGGAAATATTTTGTACACGTTAGACGTTCAACACTGCGATCGATATCTTACTGTATTTTGTGAAATTCAAAATGGCATTAAGTGATGGCTCACTTCTATGCATACGATGTTCTATTTTATTGCTTAGATTGGTGAATGCTTAAATCAACTCAGCTGATATTTAGTGGTTACATAGACACCAACGAGATAAACACCGCCACTTGAGACATGAGGTTTCTCAGTTTTACGGAACAACTTTTTGCAGGTCTGGTTTTTATTCCACGTTGCTATTCATTAAGCGGCAGATCACCGTTACGATGTACCGAATAAATATAGGCAGTTAAGAGGTCCTCCCGTCAACGAGTGCACAAGAAGGGCCGGCGCGGTACGCGAGGAATGGCGACGTCTTGTGAAACGCACCACCACCCGAAATTATGACCACGACCACTTTACCAAGAGTGTAAATGACTGAGAAGAAGAATTCATTTAGCGTAGATGTTGTTCGTGAACATTTTTTAAGTTCCTACGTATCTCATTGGAAAATTTAGTGTCCGCATGCAGAATTGGACCACAGGCAAAGTCGCATTGCTTGAAACGAATGCAACGGGTCTCTTATTCTTTAAGCCACAACGACTTCAAAAACTACAGTATAATGATATTTGCCGTCTCCGCTAAATTTTCTTAATTATTGCTACCGTAAATCGATCGCCATTGAATTGTGAAACAGCTAATCCAATCTCTGCAGTTGTCGTTCTCAGCTTGGCTTATAGAGTGGACATGCTGCCAACTCATACACGTATATAAGGTGCCGAAAACTTTTTGCCAAAAGAAGGGCAACAAAGGGCCTTAAACTCTCCAAACAAAAATAATCCAAAATCGAATCGGGCACGTTTTGATAATATCAAGAAAGCTCTTTCAGGTGTTATTCCTTGTCGTAAACTTTATGAAAAGGTTTAACCGATAGTATCACCCCAAAGTGTTTGGGAACACGCTCGTTTTGCCTAACAAAAACTGTGACAGGCAAAACAAGGGCCGAAAGTGTGTTAGCGGGGGGACGGATTTAGAATAGTAAATAGTTTTAGAATACTAATACATATTTTTTTCAATTTCGTTTTCTTTTATAGATTTATGCATGATTTTTTTCTACTCCCACTTTACCGTTAGGCATTAGAGGTTACTTATCATGCTATAATCACTGTTATAATTGCACAGCTTCTTTGTCACTGTACCCTGGGAAGCCTGGGAGAAAATCTTTGTTTGAAATTAGCGCGCATAGCATAATATTTTGTTTGGTGCAGTCATGATCTTGGAGCAGGCAATGCCTCTAAGATAATTAAAGGGCTCTCGAGGTTTTTTTTTTAAAATCTTGGTTGTGAAGTTTTTGGCTATCCCACTCTGAGAACCACCGCCTTGCCTATTTCTGTGAAGCAAGTGAAGCAATGAAGCAAGTGTCGATAGAAAAATATCAATTTAAAGAGTACCATGACAGTTAAATAAAACTTCAGTAATGTCTCACAGTGCAAGCATTCACGATTCATTGACAATGAGTCTTTTTTTTAAATGGATTCGAGGGATAAAATCATGGGAACCTGCCCTAGATCATCACTTCACTCCATAACTTTTAAAACACTTAGAGTTTTTGTACAGATTCTGAAATTACACACGTCAGCACTTCCAATGGGACATTTTAAAAGCATTCCTGCTCGCTCCCCACACGTGCGCCGCGCCGTGAAGCTGCAAACAGCTATTTATTTTTGGGTTGCAACTCGACAGATGGATAACGCCAAAGAGCCGAGCAAAAACCATACTAAAGATAGTTGGGTTTTTGAGAAACGGTGACATAAAGGTGATTAATAGTCTTCGGTGATTTGTACCTTTTTTGTGAGTTTTTAAACATGGAATGTGTGAGCTTTGAATGGTAAATTCTCTGAAAGGGATATTTCGGGCAGATAATTTGGGAATGTATTATACGATTCTTTTAGTTTTACCACTGAAACCAGTATTTTGAACAGAATCGTCCTTCTTCTAACGAGGTTTAATAAAATAGTCAACAGTAGAATCAACTGCATGAGTAATTCGGATGGCCGAATACCTTTGAAAGTAATAAAAAATAACAACAATCGCTTTTGGACGTACTCGTACACAGTACATCATGAATTCATGACTCAAATAAACTGCAAGCGCAGATGTCCTTGGTCAGTCTCCTACTTAAGACTACTCGGCATGAAAGCCCTGCTAAGACAGTACCATAACTTTAATTAGCATGTTAATAAGCACAAGTAATGTAGCTTGGAAAAAAATATTGTGATTATGTAATATAGTGTACATGTATAATATGTAGGATTGGTAAGAACGAAACGTATGAAAAGAGTGTGTGAAAGCGTGAGCGTTAAGATGTAAGTGAGAGAAAACGGAAAGAACGTGAGAAGAGAATGACAGAGAAAAGGAAGATGGCGAAGACAGTTAAAAAATGAGCAAGCCGTAATAAAAGTGTAAATTAATTTCTAAATTATTATTATAACAGAAGATTTTGGAACAGTGAAAGTTTTTTGTTATGCAGTGCGATCCCTAATTCTACATATACTTAGACCCTTAGAAATAACGTATTTAAATTAATATTTTCGCTATCTAATATTTCCGCTATACTAAACACCAACATATCGAATATACGACATAATATTTAAACGGAATGCGTTGGGAACAGGCCGAATATCACATATCTATGTTAAGGGTAACCGTTCCGACGTCATTTCACTTGTAGTCTGGTTTTGGTAATAAATTATGTATTTTTTGTTTTGTGATGCCTATAGGTCTGCTGGTCTAGGCTAACAAAACAATTTGAAGTCATAAACGAAAACAGCTTAATTTTGAATTCGCGAAATGATGATTGACTGTCATGATTCCTATGAGCTACGAGCGGAGTTAAATGACCCGTTGAATGAAAAACATAGTACCGGTGGAATCCTGATTAACGAGACGCGTTACCGGGACTGACACATGTGTCGCGCCGCGGCTTCGCTCGCGTCACTCTGTCGACTTAATTTACCGCTTGTCTGTTTATTTTAGGAACGCTACATGTAGAAAACGTGGTTATTAATGCTAAGCTTAGTGTTATTGTTGTGGATTTTGGGAATTTTAGTCTGGCCTTTCAGTGTTTCAGTTTCATTGAAAATTATTGTGTCTTCTTTTTGCAAAGAAGAGCCCGAATCTTAGAGTGATGTATCTTTGGTAAAATATCATATCATATTTTAAATATCAATGCAGCAGTATTATAGTTGTTGTCTATGACGCCTATGGACTCCACAAAAACCACGAGGTAGTCGTGACCTCGTCAGCCGGGGTGACCTAATCAATACAAATTGATGGTATTTCTTATCATCATCATCATCATTAAGACCACAATGCAATTAGCATATACATATATCTATTTCTCATAAATATTAACAAGGCAACACTTACCAGGACAACAGTTATGAAACTCAAAATTGAACTCTAATAAAATATAACGTATATATGACACAATAAAGTTTATAATCAAAAAAAATTTCAATCAAAAATATGTCAAAGTCAGTGATAAATGAATTAGCTCTCGGACAAATTTACGGCCTCTTGAACATCGAGTGTCAACGGATCTTCGGTGCTGCGTTTGAACGCGTGAGGTACTCGAGCCGAGTGGGTGTTGAGTGTTTAGCTATTGATTGATTTATTACTCGTTAAGTGCCTATGTGGTTTTACGTACAAATATGTTTGAGGTATACGCTCGTATTGTGTTATTAATATAAAACATTATTTAAAATAAGTGCGAATGGCCACAGTTAGGTCACATAGAAGTTTTCATTGAATAGAAGGCTATTAATATATATTTATAAATTTATATTTATCTGTTACCTCACAACTCAGATCATATATTATAGATCATATTATAGATGTGTAATAATAGAAGTACACAAGACTTTTCCAAAAAAACTCAGTATCGGATGTCAAAATTTAGTTCTCATGATAGCTTCTCCTGACACCGACTAACTTTTATCCACCGTCCTCACTCGCAGACTTGGTTTATAGAACTATTAATTTCGTTAAGCACGTTTTTGTTATAAAGGCAGCACAAGCTGCTGTGTATTCAATGGTTTACGGAGTAGCTTGCAGATTCGATTTCATTTTGAAAGTTACTTTACGTAAACATGATGTTCTCAAATATAAGGTAAGAACAAAGAATACAACGCGGCTATGTCAGCAGAGCATTCAGAGTTTCGATAATCCCTCCTGGCTGAGTTTGCTCGCCCACCTGTCCTGGTGAAACTGGAAAGGCCTCCGGGCCACCAGTAATCCTTCAACCATAAAAAAAAGTTTCGATAATCTTTCAATGGCCCCGTCATACGTATTAAAGGTGTCTCGCTTCTTTGTTTTTTTGCGCTTTCATCCTCCTTAATTGAATTATGTCGAAAGCTATTCCTGTTATAATTGCGTTAATTAGCATCTAGTATCAGACACACTAATCTCATACCACCAAGTGTAGTGTACAGCAAATATTTTGTGCATCAAGTTGTAGAAAGTGTTTCGAACGCAGCATGAGCCCTGGTGTAGGTTGTCCCCGAGTCAGCGCCGGAGTCCGTCGTTAACTTTTATCGCTGGAGCACATCTGCGACGTTTGTTACATCGCAACGATTTGTCAATAATATACCGGAATTTATTCGGGCGTGGGCACTGACCTTTGTTTTTTATACCGCTCTATCGCTGTGTTATATTTAATGCAAACTAGGTGAATCCAAGCTGATTTACACGGGAGTCGTCTTCGTCGATGTCGCGAAGGCGTTCGACACAGTCTGGCCCAGCTGTTTGAGCGACACGGACGCGCTCGACAGCCTCGTGCTCAGGTCAGGAGACTACTTGTCGAATCGTTCATTTCAATACGTGCACTCAGTTCAAACCTCAAAACTGCTCTTTCCAGGTGCGGGATAAACGTGAATCACGATTATTTAGATCACAAACTCATACGAAAGTATTTAAGCACAGCGTTGGTACAGTACTAATTCTCAACGGTGATGCGACACTGTAGCCTCCTTATTGGTAGCGTCCCGTAATTACATTCCAGCAACAAACCACCGTCGACAACCCAGTACGTGTTTTTTTAATTTTTTTTTATTGCTTAGATGGATGGTGTTAAGTGGTTACTGGAGCCCATAGACATCTACAACGTAAATGCGCCACCCACCTCGAGATATAAGTTCTAAGGTCTCAGTATAGTTACAACGGCTACCCCACCCTTCGAACCGAAACGCATTACTGCTTCACGGCGGAAATAGGCGGGGTGGTGGTACCTACCCGTGCGGACTCACAAGAGGTCCTACCACCAGTGATTACGCAAATTATAATTTTGCGGGTTTGGTTTTTATTACACGATGTTATTCCTTCACCGTGGAAGTCAATCGTGAACATTTTTTGAGTAGGTACGTATTTCATTAAAATAATTGGTACCCGCCTGCGAGATTCGAACACCGGTGCATCGCTTCAACACGAATGCACCGGACGTCTTATCCTTTAGGCCACGACGACGACATAACGTGTTGTCATAACATAACGACGACGTATTGACGGATCCACCTGAACCCCCTCTTGGTGCTGTAGGATGGTGCTAGTTCTAACACTAGCAGCAGCCAAAGCGACGGTAACTTCATGATACAACTGCATTTGTGCTATACATCACACCTTTCGTATGATTTTCCAAAAGGCACATCGAGTGATTTAAAATGTATTAGATTAAATCGTAAAAGTACTTTTAATTAAGTCTACGATTCACGGAAGCCGCAGGATAAACTATGTTACAGTCTATTCATTTAAAGTTGAAATTCAACAAAGTGTATGGAACTCACGAAAAAGTGGCGCGAAGTATTTGTCGGTAGCTTAGTGTCATCGCCGTGAAATTGGAGAGAAAATTACAGGTTTTTTCTGGTCCCAGGATTTGGCTTTGATTTCTTTGACGGACTAGAAAAGAGGTTTTCACGCGATCATGTAATTAACAATGTCAGCACTTTTATAATCGTAAGTCTCGTTAAGAACACAACGTATTTTTAAAACGCTATGGATAAATGGAAAATATAACGCTTCAGACACGAGAATAGAAAGGACATACGGTAATCGACTCGGCTGCTACAAGCGCTTGTTAGATCAGGCGCGAGGACCACTGCCACTCACCAGAAATCCTTCTTCTCTGTATCACCCATAAAACAAGCTGGACAGTTCTAATTGTATATACAACTATCAAATTATGTAAATATAAGAAAATACATATTAAACTTTCCAGTCTCATTATCTTCCTTAAAAATATTGATATTTTGATATTTATCTACCTTTTAAACCTTCGCTGGACTTCTACAAATAATTCAAGACCAAAATTAGTCAAATTGGTCCAGCCGTTCTCGAGTTTTAGCGAGACTAACGAACAGCAATTCATTTTTATATATATAGATAGATTAAATATTGCGTTTATCAGAAGAAAAAAAATTGAGCTCAGTACTAGATGGTATAACGGAGGCCGAGAGTTTGGCGCTGCGGCGTGCTCTGCACAAACACATTGTACCATCAAACTTACTTGCCTCCCCGGGCCCAAAGTTTAATTCAGACAAGTCTTGTTAGACTTTCGTTTCAATCCTTTCATCTTTTAACATTAAAACCCAGCCACATTGTTTTAGTTTATTTCTTGTTATAGTTTGAACAAAGTGACAAAGTAGTTCAAAGCACCACTTAGAAATGTTAATGACTTTCCACTGACTGTACTTGCTTAAGAACTGCTGACAGGTTTTTTAGTTCTTTAGATGGGCAAACGAGCTTACGCCTGTGCGTGAGTGTGTAGTGAGTGACTCCGTGTGGGGCCCGGGACCCCTACACGACACAACATGAATATCGTAAATCTACCTTGAGATATGGTAACAATCTCAATTGTACCGTAATACGGCTGCCCTTCACAACGGAACAGAAGAATGCTTTGCGGAACCATCTAGGCTGGGTAAAAATACTTTGATACTATCAAATTTAGACAGTAATTGGTTCAGGAACAATTTCAGAGGGAAAAGCTAAGTAGATCAGGAGAACCTACCATATATAGACCATTATCGTTTTTGGTACGGTTGACCCCGATAGTATACCCTAGTAAAGGGTCAATTCTTAAAACCAAAAACCACGTTGTCATAAATAAACATGACATTACGACTGGAGTGGGTGCGATCCGACCGGCTTCCAATTATGTATCTAAGAAAATTCAATTCCACTACACATCGTAATGTTCAATTATAAACGGTTTTATTAGACGCACTGCAGGCTGATTTACACTTTTTGACTTTACAAGGAATCCTGACTAGTTAAGGATGCCAAATATAGATCTTATGGGTATGTATTATTGATTATAGTTTTCGTAAAACCTGTTATTTTATGTGTGTGTACTGTTTCTGTACGACTTTGCCTTGTGCGTTATGTTAATCGTACGTTATCTTATGAGAGAGAAAGGAAGCGAGAAAGAGAGAGAGAGAAATTTCGAGTTTATTTTATTTACTTTATAATTACTGGGGCTTCAAATACCTTATTTTACAATATTGTATTCTATCTCGAAGTATCCACCGTGTCTCTTTTCACCCATCTAAGCAATAAAAAAAAAAGAATAAGTAAACTTTACATGCAAATGTATTTCAGAAGAATATGAATAACTTTGACTCTTGCCCAATTTCGAACCTGTGATATAATTATGATAAATGTAAGCCATAAGCTAGCAATTAGCATATTACATAACTTTATTATAGATATAAACTATTTATGCAATAAAAATAATTTCTACTCAACATTCAACAAGTAAACATCGGGAAAAGTAATGAATATAAACTTCATACATAGGAGACAGTCCCCGGTCTGGTTGCCGTCCGTGGAATCATGATAACGTCGCTCAAATACAAGACTATGGAGGCATGCGCCATAGAACAAAATAAATAGAATGATTAATAATTTGTGTATGAGTTTTAAGCTTTGTAGATGTAGAGATAAACATACATTCAATTCCAGCTAAATTCTAAGCGTTGTTTATTGTAATAGTTTCTTGTAGGTGGTTCAGAATATTCATAGCTTGACCACTCATTTGGAAGGCTTAATCACAGACTTCTCAATAAAAATCAGTGATTCTTCTATCAACGGGAAGCTCGGGCTTGCTCCAGTCGTACAATACAGAAAAATTACAAAAAAAAGCAATTAAAAAATTATACATTCGCCGCCCCATCTTACTTTCCTTTTTTATTGTTTTCGAAGGCAAACTATCCTAAAGCCAGTGCAGTCACCTTATTTCCCAATGATTATTGGTAGCCTTAGGGGTTGTTTCAACCTGCGAAAATTATTAATACTGACCCGAGCAGGCGCAGTGCTTCGCTGAATCTACCCCCAGCCGTAATCGCGACCCACTGAGAATATCCGATGAGAAACTCAGTGGCTTGATTTTTTTTTATTGCTTAGGTGGACGAGCTCACAGCCCACCTGATGTTAAGTGGTTACTGGAGCCCATAGACATCTACAAAGTATGCGCCATCCACCTTGAGATATCAGTTCTAAGGTCTCAGTATAGTTACAACGGCTGCCCTACCCTTCAAACCGAAACGCATTACTGCTTTACGGCAGAAATAGGTGAGGCGGTGGTACCTACCCGTGCGGACTCACAAGAGGTCCCACCAACAGTAAAGAGCAGCCACCATCGCTCATCGACACCGTGCTGGGGGCGCAGTCAAGAAATCACCGGCAGAAAGATCATAGGTCCCATTGCCGCTGTGTTTGTTACGTCTTCCTACCCACTTACCCAGTTACTGTAGCATGAACTGCTCTGTCACACCACACACGTGCAGACACGAGACTGTACTTTTGTCGGATCACAAGAAGCATTAAAGCATTAATTCATTTTCTTCTACATTACATTTATGTTATGAGGATATATCGGTTCTACTCAACCGAATTCTGTGCCATTGCTCTGTGTGCCGGCCCCGTCGGTCCCGTCGAACCGGAGACAGATTTCACGCTTGAATTTTCTTAACGTTTCGCATTTTACTTGAGAAACTTTTAGTATTTACGGAATTACGTTCTATTGAAAATGAGATCCTGAAAAGTGACACGGAAAAGTCTTGTGTCAAATTTACAAATAAAACAAGAACACAAACTTCAAGATGAGTGACACTTGAAGTGCAGTTATTTAACTACATCTAGAGTGGGAGCAGCTGATAGTAAATAATCATTTAGCAAGCATGTCCCAAAACCGAATGTCGCGTCAAGCGTGCTCTGTAACAGGTAACTTGACAATCAATATATGGGGATTGAGGCTACTTTATTCGTTGGATACTCTGGGCAGAATCCCCTACACTGATGAGAGCCTATATTATCTTAATTCTTATATAGAAGCAGTATCCTTTTTCTCCTAAATTCCTGCATCCACTTCCATTTCCGCCATCGGTTTTAGGTAGTATAGTAAATGCCACCTCCTGGCATCATCAGATAAATCAGATAGACACGTAGACAATATTTGATGATTATTCATTCCATGTAGATCATAAGCATGTATGTAATTTTTTTTTAAATACAGATACATTGATAAATTGATGGACTTTTCATTGCATTTTCTTTTGATTCATCATTAAAAATGTATTAATGATTTCATCTGTAAGTGCCGCTAATGTAACGCGGCGGAACGGGCTCTAAGGAGATGCACTTTGATCTACCGAGCAGGATGATTCAATCACTTTCGCCATAAACAACGATTCATTTAACGAGATCCCTTCAACAGGGTGACCACGAGAAATACTCAAATTTGAAAAGAAATAAAACTGAAATAAATTTAAAACAAATTTATACAATAACATAAACATGTGATGACATGCATATTGAATGTCAGTCAATATATGTAAATTTTACCACCGGCCCAAAAAATGTATATGGACCCGGCAAAATCAGCGGAACAAACAAGGATAGAATTTTTACTATTATATTGTTATTGTCTCCCAGTTTCAATTCTTGAGCACAGTTTACCTATGTATAAGCTTTGCACTCACGACGTTGTTGAATTGGATTGGTTTAAAATGCTATAATTTTCGTCCTCAATTGCTCCTGCTTCTTTGATACAAAGGTATGTCCATCAAAAATCAAACGTGATGGTGTATGTACAGGATAATATTTTAACGCTCCCGAGACATATTAATCCTTGTTAAGTCCGATAAATTATTCAGCTCAGTGGAACACTCGCCTGTAGGGAGCAACCGGCTTCTAACACAACTTGAACAATGTTACTTTACCTTTCAGACCTACAAAGTGGGATCAAATCGCAATTCATTTTAATTTTTTATCTGAATATACTCTGGGGGCGTTTAGTGCGTCTTTGATGCTTGTTTTTTTAATTTCATGTTTTTTTTAAAATAACTATAGATGAACAGACGAGTTCAAGTCTTACTTGGTGTTAAGTGGTTACAGAAACGATAATATGAAATACTCCCGACTTACTACCATTAGCTCTCTTTAGTAGACATATCTATTGTTGTAAATATGGCACAGTAAAGGGTTTCGTTTACGGTACTACATATATCTTTAGCAATTTCAGAGCCAATAACTATAATATCTTACTCATTAGCTACCACTCGTATGCATGAACGCTTTCTTCTCAATCGTGTAACTCTTGACAGAGTAGTCGTGAACATCATGTAGTGTTGGAAGGGGCAGACTTGATGCGTCTCGCGATGTCCCGCCATCTCTCCCTGCTCGAGGCCATTCTACTGCACTCATTTAGGGGACCTCCCACTGCATGAACACTATAAATCTTTTAATTACTTTTTCATGATCATAATTTTATTATTTTATTTTTATTTATACTTTGTTTCAGTTTTTTTTTTTAAACCATAACATTTTGTTAGTAAGATTTACTTATAATCTATGTTAGTAACTTAAAAATCTAACACATAACTATCAGATATACATTATATTATATCATTACTCTTTTTTTCATCCCAAGTGCCTGCTGCAAAGGCTATTGATCAGCGGTCCTTCGATCTTCCTCGATATGATTTACAAAAGACTGTTGCCACTGTCACGGACTCGACGCAATAACGATGCACTTCTCTTCCGCATTATTGCAAAGAAGTCATCGGTGTGAGATGTCGCAAACATTGTGGATGCACTACAAAAGCGCAGCAATTATTATTATATTATTATTGTATTCTTAGAAACATAAAAAATTACATTTACGTGTGTTTTGTGGTGTCGGTACAATATTACTATACCATAAGTAAATGTGGTGGTGACCTTGGAATTTGGACAAACTTTGAACGACAACCAGCGAGCTTATCGCTTTCAGTTAGACTTTTCTTACCGACTATAATTTTCAGTCATTTTTATGTATCATGAGATTGTGATGGCTCAGCGTAGTCTATGAACCCCATAACACGAACGCCACAAGACATGAGGTACGAGTTTGAAGTCTTACTAAACTATAATAACGACTACACAGGTACCTCCAGTGCTCAAGTTAGGGAGACCCAACAAGAACTTACATTCGCCTTCCTCCCGCATTTAATATACACGTTAAGATAAGGTAGCTAGTGCATGCAGTCTTGTTCCGTGTTTATTTTGATTTGGTTTAGTCTTAAAACTGCTCTGGACATCCACTACAGCAGGAGTCCACTACGTAACGATGACATATTGTCATGCCATTACTTAGTTTCTGAAGTAGAGTTAACTCCTACAACCAATAATCTTCGATATGTTGTTGCTAAAGATTCTTTGAGACAGCTGATAGATACTTAACGTTACAGGAGCCGCCCTTTTTTATTGCTTAGATGGGTGGTCAAGCTCACGGCCCACCTAATGTTAAGTGGTTAACGGAGCCCATAGACATCTACAACGTAAGTGCCGGCACCCACCTTGACATATGAGTTCTAAGATCTCACTTTTAACTACGGTTGCCCCGCCCATCAAACCGAAACGCATTACAGCTTCACGGCTGAAATAGGCAGTGATGGTACCTACCTATACGGACTCACAAGAGGTCCTACCACCAGTAATTACGCAAATCATAGTTTTGCGGGTTAGATTTTTATTACACAATGTTATTCCTTCACCATGGAAGTCAATCGTGAACATTTGTTAAATACGTATTTCATTGGAAAAATTGGTATCTATCGGCAGGATTCGAGCACCAGTGCATCGCTACATACGAATGCACCGGACGTTTTATCCTTTAGGCCACGACGACTTCAAAGCTTCCGCACAAGATTTATTTTTTTATGATCACAATTTATGTGCTAAAAAGCCGACATTGATCCTGAGCCGGTACATTTCATTTAGCATTAGTACTTACAGAATGCTGCAACGCTATTCAAACCATTCAGTCACAATGGACGCACCGCGCTAATTCCTGAGTTGAATACAACATAAATTACTAGCTACAATACAACACGCGCGCGCCGCACTCATTACTGACAATCATAATTTGGTTCAAGCGCTTTACAGAAAACGCTGTTATTTAGAATTGATTTATTTGTGTTTATCTCACATTTAACGTAAGAGGTCAGAAGGTATAAAGTAATAATAGTTACTGCTTTATGTATGAACAGTCAAGCTCGCGGCTTTTCTGATATTAAATAGTCATAGAAGCTCGTAGTGTAATTATTGCTTTACCTTCAGACATGAGATTCAACCCTCACTAACATTGTTGCGTCATTGACTGCGTTACTTTTTAAATTAATCATTGCTTCACCGCTGAAGTGGGAACGATGATGATATCCATCCATCCATACCTTTTAAGCTAGTGCATAGCTTTTATCGCGGGCTTTGAGCGGGGCGACCGAATCATGAAATTCGGTAACGAAAAAAACCTAATACCCCTCACTCCGCCTACCCTGTAGCTCGCGTTCAACACATTCACACGTTGCGCTTGTGTAGTGCTTGTGAATAAGCTCGTGGCGTGACGTCACACTGCATGCGCATCATGAAAAGTCTGCCCATCTCTCTCTCGCGCGGTCTAGCTTATGAGTGTGAAGGAGACAGTTAAGGTTTTGCTTTTATTAATGTTTAATATAGCGTGGTCTTGTTTTATTATCGTTGTAATATTAAATTATCATTGTCTAATTATAATTGCATAAGTTGATAAAAAATGCTATGCAATAGCTTTACCGCGGCAGTTCCCGAATGCCACTCTTTTTTTTTAAGTATTGTGATCCTACCTTTACTGAAAATAGGGAAGCTACGTTTGATATATTATCAAGCGAAGCAACCGAATATAGCCGAGGCGTATATAGCTCGAGGTCTTTCCAAATTCTCCATCTCTGCTTATTATAAAGTTCCACGTAACACCAGCGCTATCTCAAGTCCACTGTTTTGTCAGAAGCTCGACGGCTGCATTCATGAATATGCATTACAGCGGCAATACTCACACGTGTGGTCGACTGAATTACTAACGTTTGGAATTTGGACGACCTCCTTGTCTAATGTTTTAAGAAGAATCATCTTTAGTAGACACTAACATACCAATGCCGTCTTATCGTCGAAAGATCACAATATTTCAATAAACGCTTTTTTAATTTCTTGCTTAGATGGGTGGACGAGCTCACAGGCCACCTGGTGTTAAGTGGTTACTGGAGTCTATCTACAACGTAAATGCGCCATTCACTTTGAGATACAGGTTCTAAGGTATCCGTATAGTTACAACGGCTCCCCCACCCTTCAAACCGAAACGCATTACTGCTTCACGGCAGAAATAGGCAGGGTGGTGGTACCTACACGTACGGACTCACAAGAGGTCCTACCACCAACACGTTCCTTTCATCCAACGCGGTCACTGGCGTCCATAGACCATGCAATACCATGAGGTCCAATTCTCGATTGTGGTGGTGGGACAATATCGACAATATCTAGTACGGCACCATAAAATGGTAACGAGGATCTGCTTCGTGCTAGAATTAGGTTGAAAGGTGAAATATGCCTCACGGCATATCTTGCTCCACAAACGGGATAGTGACCATTTTCTCCTTTCATATAGAATAAGCAATTTAATTGATCAACTGTTTTATTGTTATATTAGGTTAAAAATATTAGCAAACGTCAAAGCCGGGACTTTTTGGCGGGAACGCGAGGAGTGAAGTTGTGTGATTTGTTTTATTTTGTCTAATTAGTATTTCTTCAAGTTTTAATATGTAATAACGGTGGCTTATTAACTGTTTAATATCTGTGAATGTGCACAAATGTGGGAAAATGAAATAAAGCCGCTAGACGTAACTTCTCGGGATCCTCCAATAAGTCCACTGAAAAAATCTCAGATCTCAAATTAATATTTCATCTCATAATATCATTTAATTTAATCTCATCTCATTTAATTTAATTTCATTTCACTCCATATTATCATTTTTCATAAAAATAAGAATATAAATTATAATAAGACATGACTTAAAGGTCTTAGTTACCAGGTCATAAAATCCCATAAAAAAAACGTCAAAGCCTTGTCTCTAACCTGCTAGATGGTAAGCACACGTTTTGCCACTGGGCCACTCGCCAATATGTAGCACAATTAGTTTAATCCAGTCGACGAGTTCCAAATGAATGGCACAAGTAATATTCGTAATGGGCGGGGCGTCTTTGTAACTCAATTACTGGCGGCCCTCGTCCGGCTCGGCGTGATGAATATCTTAGCATACTGCAGCAGCTAATGTACTTATGAAGTTATATTCCGAGGGTTTGTTGCAATCTGCGCGCATTACTCTGTCAGCTCTCAGATATTTTGTTAAATTTCTCTGAGATATCATTTATGTATTACAATATGTCCGGTTGAATTTACGAGAGGTTGATTGGCGGGATAATCACCGGGGTGCTAGTGTTGTGAGGTAATATGCAAAGTCTAGCCCACTAAACAACTGTAGCGTCTCCTCCTATCCACCAACCGATCCCCGACTGGGAAGAGATCATGAAGGAATCATGTAGTCCTGAATGAGAAGACAATAGATTATTCTCGTACTGATAGACGTGTGTCTCTAATTTCGTGACTCGGGGTGTGAAGCGCACCCATGACGTTAGTATCTCTTGTAATCAGGTTAGGACAGGTAGGTAGTTAGGACTCTTGTAATCACTTGATATGAAATAGTCAATGAGATATGTACCTACTATACAAATGTTTACGATTGACTTCTACGATGAAGGAAAAACATCTTGTAATGAAAAACAGACCCGCAAAAAAAAATTGGCGTAATTAATTAATAGTAATAGCTTGTGTAATTAATATTAATTAGCGGTAGGGCAACTTGTGAGCCCGCACTGATAGGTGCCCTGTTTATTTCTGCCGTGAAGCAGTAATGCGTTTCAGTTTGAAGAGTGGAGCAGCCGTTGTATTGTAAAATCTGATACTTTGGAACTCCCGTCTCAAGGTGGGTGACGGCATTCACGATTTCGATGTCTGTGGGCTCAGCTAACCATTAAGCATTACGTAGGCCATGAAATCATCCACTCACATAAGCAATAAAAAAAAAGTTTAATTACTACTATAAAAATGTTAAATTAATGTAGCAATGAGTTTATTTTTCTTATAGTGAAGTTCAAAGAACATATTATTATACACGAGTGTATAATAAATCAAGACCTTCCTGTTATTGTAAAATATGTTAATTCCCTTTTAACAGAAAAATCGCCAAATTAAATCATACGAGCTTTCAATATGGTTGGTTATTTGACGAACGGATATCTCAAAAGACCTTACGCACACTGTTATCTCTAAAAGCTTTTGAACTTTCATCAAAACTATCGAACATTAACGGGGTGTAAGTAAATACGTCTTCAACTCATTATAAATTCAATTACGGGCTCAAGATGCAGACAATTTGCGTGAAGGAGCATAGAGAGCGGGGTAAGTGGGGGGCAGCTAAACATATTGCGGCTATTCGGCTTTAAGTCGGGGTAATCCAACCCGTTGGCCCTTTATTGCGGTGGTTTGGACTGCTATTAAATGTGTGGACTGCGGATTAAAACAACCAATACTCAAACATATTTCTAGTACCATATATTAATAACATTCAATCATTGCTTTTTTGAAGTGAAACTTCTTTAAAATCGTTGTGATTTCAAACTCGATGAAACGAAAAAATAAGTCCATAGAGACACAAACACATAAATGTATAGGATTCAGCCGGCGAGAGAATGAGATAGAACACATTAGACGTTCTCGGTCTCCTCTTTGTGCGACTCTTCGTAGCATCCCCACTATCGTCTACTAAACATTGTCCATATGTATGCTCCTGTGTAGTGAGATAGTCAGTATATCTATATCTTATTTAACTAGTCAGGTCATAAGTATTGTCACACAGTAAAAACTTTTCTTTTAGAATGCTGGCCACAAAAAAGTTTATTGAATTCGAATTTCGAATTGTTCATGAAAATAAAAATGTATACTTTCAGAATTTTACTCATTTTTAAATATGGAGTGGACGCTTAAAGAAGACCGTGTTGCAGTTATTGCGTTGCATCGTTGCGGTTGCGCGCAAATTCAAATTTTTAACATACTGAAAAATTTGAATATAACCAAAAGATTCGTTTATCGTACCATCAAACGATACAATGAAGACTCTAGTGTAGATGACAGGTCAAGAAGTGGTCGCCCTCGGTCTGTTAGGACTCCAGCAGTGATAAAAGCTGTGAAGGCGCGAATTCAAAGAAATCCCAAACGTAAGCAGAAACTGTTGGCCCTTCAGATGGGGTTAAGCAGAACCACGGTGAAAAGGGTGTTAAATGAAGACTTAGGGCTTCGGGCATATCGAAGAAAAACAGGACATCGTTTGAATGCTCGTCTAATGGACCTGAGACTGAAGAGATGCCGCGCTTTGTTGAAGCGGTACGCGGGAAAAAAATATCGGGAAATTCTTTTTTCGGATGAAAAAATTTTTACCGTAGAAGAGAGCTACAACAAACAAAATGATAAGGTGTACGCACACAGTAGTGAAGAAGCGAGCAACCGTATTCCGCGTGTCCAACGAGGTCATTTTCCATCCTCGCTCATGGTATGGTTGGGAGTTTCTTATTGGGGCTTAACAGAGGTACATTTTTGTGAGAAAGGTGTAAAAACGAATGCAGTTGTGTATCAAAATACAGTCCTGACGAACCTTGTGGAACCTGTTTCTCATACCATGTTCAATAACAGGCACTGGGTATTCCAACAAGATTCGGCGCCAGCTCATAGAGCGAAGAGCACACAAGACTGGCTGGCGGCGCGTGAAATCGACTTCATCCGGCACGAAGACTGGCCCTCCTCCACTCCAGATTTGAATCCGTTAGATTACAAGATATGGCAACACTTGGAGGAAAAGGCGCGCTCAAAGCCTCATCCCAATTTGGAGTCACTCAAGACATCCTTGATTAAGGCAGCCGCCGATATTGACATGGACCTCGTTCGTGCTGCGATAGACGACTGGCCGCGCAGATTGAAGGCCTGTATTCAAAATTACGGAGGTCATTTTGAATAAACTTTAGTGTCATAAGAATCTATGTTTTATTAAGTTCATTTTGGTATATGACTGGTTACATAATGAATAAACTTGTTTCAATTATTTTACATTAAACATGTGACAGAATTTATGACCTGACTAGGTATAAGTTTCACTTCTACCGTGTGTGACTTGCACACACACACCCTTTTTTTTTCACGGTATTTATATATAATGACATATTTGTATATAATGACAAATGATAAAAGGATTGACACGTAACTATTCTTCATGCTAATAACATCTTTTAACATTTATTAAGGCATATCTATTTTAAATATGCTTTTAGTTAATATTATTCTTGTATGGTGAATTATCACTATACAACAATAATTCATTAGAAGACCGTTAATGTAGGTAGATTCGACATCGTATAAGCTCCAGAACCCAGGCTACATACCAGATTCCATACCATTCATCTACCAATAAAGTATGAAATATTAACAAAATGTCTTAAATTCTAAGTCTCAGTGGTCGTAAAGTTGGATTCACGGTTACAACCGTAACTATATGGTGTCGTATTCATCCTCACATTGTAACTCTAGCACACCATACTCGTCGTTCACAAACTTGGTTCAAGCACAATGACATTGGCAACGTTTTTATAGTATCAAATTTTACGTACGTAATACTGTACACTTGTGAACATTCTCTTTATCATTTATTTTTTTATAAAACAAAGGATTATCCAGAAATCGTCTTTGTTAGAGTATTGATGATTAGATATGATTTTTTTTTTAATTTGGTGAAGTTTTGAAAAACCTGGCGTCTCTTTAAGCGAAAAACAATTTAGATAGCGCCAAGACTGCTAATACAGGTAGTACTGTACTAGCTAACATCATATCAACAGTATCATTATGAGTATACATTTAATGGCTTCTTTTAATATTTGAGAGATAGAAAATTAGATAATTTATGTCTTTTTTACGAATATTCTTACTTAATCTTGGAATAATATTCTCAAAGTAGTCCAGTTCTATTTAATTAGAAAACATGGGCGAATTCTGTCCACGTATCAGCATCAATTAATAGATCGATACATTAACCTGAAATCCAGTAACCGGATACGTTTGATCGCGGGACTCTCCGAGCCACTTAATGTATCTTCGACTATCGAAGTAATGTTATCGCTCGGATGTAAGGTTGATTAGTTCGGGAAATGAGAAGGGACGACTAGCATTACACATATCGCTACGTAGATAAGAGAACATAGGAGGTGAAATCGAAGTTATTTAGTAAAACCGACTAGGTCCCGACAGATGTTGAGTGGTTCACAGCAATTATTGCAGTGTGGATACAGTTGCCCGCCTTCTGACAACATGTGTTTTTTGGACTTCCAAGGTAGACTATGCGGCCCATTTGATGATAAATTAATAACATCGGAAATAGATTTCAATAGTGCCAAGGAATAAATTTTGTGGCAACGGCGGAAGGTGCAATGATAAAATTGAGAAAAGAGTGCAAATCTCAACATTCGTCGCCTCTTACCCAGCAGCAAGCCTGAGAGCTACATACGTATCATATATCACGTATCACGTAGTTTAATTCAACTAATTCATATCTTTTAATAAAATTTTGGGACACTTGGATTGCATCTTTCGTCGACTTAGACTCCCAGTCGGAGTTAGTACCTTTGTTACACACTAAACATTCGAAGTCTGGCTGTGCTTGGTACTTGTTCGTGTGTGTAATAACTGCACCGGTAAGGATGAGATAGTCCGACCTGGTTTTCACTTCTAAAAATACTATTTAATGGAAAACTTTTGTAGTAATTACCATATCGTCATTGTCAAACCAAAACTTGCTATCAGCACTTTTTGAGATCTTTACTTTTTGATATTTTGGTATAGTTCACAGCCCTATCTACTGTATAAAAAAAACTGTTATGTCTATAGCTTTAATATTTATCTATAGCTTTCATTTTATATAGTTCTTAAAAATTCACCTTCATATAAATTTTAATACGAAAATGTTTTTACTAGTTAAAAATAGAGTTTTTGCACATAGTAGATTTTGGTTTGACAGTGACGATACAAAGATCAAAGCGACGGGGACTACATGCTAGAGTTTGTATAATAGCTAAAACCTCTATATCGTATCTCTAAGTATACGCCAGTTTCCAAGAAAATAAAATAATATCACGACCCGAAATAGTGACGAGTTTTAATTGATAAGTAGAGAATAAAGAAAGGCTTAGTAGCGCTCAGCCCTCCGACGTAATGAATCGGTGTTGTATGGAGAACGAGATAAGGAAGAATACTGTCGTAATCCCGCCGCGGACCCGTCGCCTCCACTGAGATACGCAATGTTCATAAAATGTTTCCCCAATATATTATTATATGTAATTTGAAATACTTTTGTACCTATTTTGGTCTAATAGTAATATCGGTTACTGTTTACAGACTTCGAACAGACATACAAACAAAATAGCTTTAAATTAAAAATATTTAACCTTTGGGGTCATAGGAAATCCTGGGTTCTCGTCTCGCCTTGTGTGTCTGATACTAAGAGCACTGAAGAAACTACGTGCTCAGAGATATTTAGCGCAACGTTTCTGTTAGTGGCCCACGTCCTCAGTTGCAATGTAATTAAAGGTAGCGCAGTTTATGAAACATTTGGTAGCCATTTGATTGTCACTTGTTGTTGACGGGAACTCACGATCACTAGTGGGTAACGTGTTGTATATCACCGATGGAATGGACGATTGCTGAGAACAAGATTTTAACTTGTTTAAGAATTAATGTCGGTTGTTTTTTATTCTATAACGATCATTGCAAACACAAGTCTTGAAATTTTCGACAAAATGTTGCATTTAATAACTTTTATACTCATAGATGAAACGTACGTAACAAATGACATAATCAGTGAAAATTATTATTTACTTCTACGTTGTCCTGCCTCGCATAAGCGGCATAAGGTATTAGGTATAAGAAAGCTGCCCCCTCAGGCAGAAAAACATAAAAATTCATGATAAGATCGAAATAACTTCGGCAACCCCTAAAAGCACTTATTCTGAGACGCTCGACTACACGTCGACATTTCTGTCACGTCAGACTGACAGCTGTCAATCAAAGAGGTTAATTGCTTGTTACGGTGACTGTGTGTCATTCGTGTCAAATTGAAAACGTCTAGACTAGTTATCTAGTTTTATCAGTTGGAGATTTTCTCCGAGAAATACCTGAGATAAAATTGTATCTCACTGTATTGTAATTGATGTAAAAGATAAAAAATAAGATTAGGGTACAATATATTTGTACAGCCATGAGAAACATGCCCCGGCAAGCTCATCTGAATGTTGTGGTAGTGGTAGTAAATACACCTAAAGGTAGTTCGTAATTTTGTGGGTGGCGCATTTAAGTTGTAGATGTCAATGGGCTCTAGTAACCACTTAACACCAGGTGGTCTGTGAATTCTTCCACCCATAAAAGCAATAAAAAAAGTAAAGAAAAGAAAAGAATAGTTAGATAGTGCTGAGTGAAAACCACGGAAACCAAATTATCCCAGAACTTTGTATTGCACAGGCAACATTCTATGGTACACGTGTTCATAATCTTCTTAAAATTCACAATTAGCCACTAATTTTAATTTGACAAAAAATAACAAATAGTGACCAGCAACAATGCTGTACCGATAACATTTCTATGACAGATATTTGCTACTTGTAGTATTAAATCAGTCAGCAGTTCTGTTCATTTATGGCATTGTTTGTCTCAAGTTCATCCTCTGTCGTATCATTTACATATTATGGGCCCCAATTTCCTTTTAATTATCAATTCAACTCTAATGCCTTAAACACTTCCGAAGTCATTGTTGTTTAATAAAACAAAAACTTTTTGGTTTTGGCTATCTAATAAATTAGTTATTTCGAATTACGTAATATTTAATCGAAGTCTCACTAATAGGTTCTAATTACGAGAACCTAGCTGCAATAGTTGATTATTGATTCAGTGTCGCAGTAAGAAACGTCGACAGCTCTCCGCGGCCTACGGACCGGTCGCAACCAACTGCTCTAGACCACACTTATATTTTTCATAGTGAATTGCAATTAAAAGTAATGAGAAGTTGTTATTCAGTAGCTGATCCATATGTACACCGGCACAGTGTATATTCATTTTACTCACAAAAATACAAAAAGAAATAAAAAAATGGGTCGAATGGAAGATAAAGATATGGTTGAATATATAAATACTTCTACTTTATATTAGGATTTTGTAAAATGTATCGTTTAACGTCGGGAGAGCGGGTTATAGGATGGCTACTTAAGACAGTAAGTAAGTCCGAATATAGCTGTTGTAGTACAATGGTATCTAGATGAGTTGTTTATCTGATTCAGGGGCACTGCGTACAAGGCTGGAGGGCTCGTATTTATTAATTGTCGGACTCCATCTGTCTGACGGTATCGTTATGAAGACATTCCGGCTGCGACACGCCTTCGTAACTTGCACTGTGGCCTGAGTAATCAACTTATAGTCGCTTAGAAAACTGGACTCAGAGCGTATGTCTATATTAGAGATATTCTTCAGTGAGTCGCATATTTACATTCATTACTTTGTTTTGTAATTCGACCGCGATCATTTTGAGACAACTAATAAGGTCTAATGTAATTAACTAGCCCTTATTTATTGACTACTGGTGAGGCGTTATTATAGGAGTAGAGAATATAAACTTCATTCCGTCTTGAGTTCACTCGGCATGGCTACCCAATTTTTCTTTTATGTACCTCTGACTTTTTCAAGCTTATTTAAGGTGCGTGGTTTAATAGTTTTCCCCTTAAAGCTGTGAACAGAGTTTGCTCTATCCTCATTTTAACACTGCGCATTGTCGGAACACAGTTCACCTGTAAATACCAGCTATCAACTTTAATTACTGCGCAGTAACAGTGCGTATAGCTGCCTGTGTCGATGATAATACGGATACTCAGGAACAAGGACTACACAGTCTCCCAGGTGAGCTGTGGGCTCGCCTTCATTTCCTGCTATTACAAAATTTTAAGTAACAATTGTAGCTCAGTAGTAGTTCGCCATAATACGCTATTCGCTTGTAGTTTAAGCCAGAAAGCCTCAAAACCATCGAACATTCAGATAAAATCTCAAAATTCTATCAACGGTCCATCGATCTTTGGATAATAAGCATCCGCAGCCTTATAATAATAGGTTATTAACTAACTTATTTTTGGGAATGAAAGGAACAGAAGGTTTAGTTATAACTACTCAACAAGAGGAAATTTTCTTTTACAAAAAGAAACTGATAACGAATCCAGCGTAACCAAATTAAAATTGTTAATAAACTATAATTATTATTAAATTAAAATTTAGTCCTATACTTTTATATATATATGAATATATTAAGATAGTATAATAATTATGTTTTATGTAGTATGTTTATGTACGTAGACAGTCCATCTGGTGCTTAATATGTAGTTACCGAATGTCATTGGCCTCCCGACACCAGTACTCGTAGTACTACCACATTCATGTCCAAACAAGTGTGCTGCTATAACGGCAGTACTTCCCACAACCATTACAATTAAGTGATCGTTCCACTTGATTCTGATATAACAATTACGAGCCCTAGTTTTAAATATGGTTGAGAGCCACTACCACGGTTGCCATTTACTGCGAAGTTGAGATATCAGCTTGTACTTCGGGAGGAGACATTTTACACTGTGACATAACAAGTTTAGTACAATTTCATAATATCGGTCTAACATGAAAGGCTCGCGAACAATTTACATTTTTAGCTTGTTTTAAGACTCACTTCTTTATACAGTAAATTAAATTAAATCATTACCTAACTAGTTAATTACCGAAACAATTAAAGCAGGCATTAGTAAGCTATGATTAATGTACGTTGAACGAATTAGAATGTCGGTTGTTCCCGTCGGAGCGCGCCGCACTAAAACTACAATTATATTAGCTACTTAATAGCACGTTCGCTTGAATATTAAATTAACGTAATAACTGTTTACTTCGTGTTCGGTTTTGTAACGGACACGCTCCGCGGTATCGAGCTCTGATATTATTTGCGTACTTGAGCAAATAAAGTTTACAGTCGGCCCGGTTCAAAGCAGCCACCGGACCCCTTGAGAACACAGCGCCGCCGCCCACGTGACACCAATCAATCGACTATTATGTAATAATGCCTGTACTACCTTCAGATACTAACAGATAATAGTCATTTAACAGCAGGTATATCGTGATACTAGCTCGTCCAGCTTCGCCCATAGAGTCGGGGGAGATCACGTTTCGTGTTTTTTAATATCATATTTATGCAACATCAAGCGTAGCATGTTTACGGGAGCTGGACATTGTTAATGACAAGCGATAGTCACATTTTCCACTTGCCAGTTTCCCTATGCTTTAGCTCTACTAGCTTCGTGTCGATATCGAATCCACAGCCTCTGAGGTTCTCCGCGCCGCTAAAGATCAAGCTTGTTGATCGAATATCCCTAGCAGAATAAAGTTGCGTAGTTCATTTTCATTAAATTGAGCTAAATTATTGCAAATTCCAATAGCAAATTTACTGGTGGTAGGACCTCTTGTGAGTCCGCGCGAGCAGGGTACCACCACCCTGCCTGCCTACCTATTTCTGCCGTGAAGCAGTAATGCGTTTCGGTTTGAAGGGTGGGGCAGCCGTTGTAACTATACTGAGAACTTAGAACTTATATCTCAAGGTGGGTGGCGCATTTACGTTGTAGATGTCTATGGGCTCCAGTAACCACTTAACACCAGGTGGGCTGTGAGCTCGTCCATCCATCTAAGCAATAAAAAAAAAAGGAGAAACAGGAGAACGACCAACTACTCCACCGCGATCGATTTAGACTTTCACGTTTCGATTTCTTCATTACCACAGACGCGAAGTAAACCGCGAAACCGCAAAACTACACCACCACGCGATTTGTAGTCAAACGAAATCCGACCGCAGTTGTATTTCGCACTTCATATCAGTCAGCGCGGCGGTCAGGTCGCGGCCGGGCTGCGGTCACACACACTAGCATTACGATAGTACACTGATATGTGGTCACCACAATCACAGAAAGTATATTTTCATTTTTAACAAAAGTTTTAAACGATGCGACGAGCGATACTCAGATTTAACTGTTTTGTACATTTGAAGCAACATTTAAGTGCAATCTTGGACATCACGTGTTATTATAATCAGCATTCAAATATCTATGGGCCCAGCGCGTATGTATGTATGTGTCTAAGAAATGAACGAAAGAAGAACTAGTATTTGAATAGAGCAGAAGTTATATATTTACTATTAATACAACGCCGGTAAGAGTAACGCCATCTGTCGTCGAACAGCAGAAACTAATATCAAAAGAACTAGTAAACTCGAGAACTCTCGAGAAGTGCAACGCCATCTATTATCAAATAGCGGAAAAACTTATCGAAACTACTCGCCCGATCGGGAATGTTCTCGATAAGATAAGTCGTCGTGGCCTAAAGGATAAGACGTCCGGTGCATTCGTATGTAGCGATGCACCGATGTTCGTATCCCGCAGGCGGGTACCAATTTTTCTAATGAAATACGTACTCCACAAATGTTCACGATTGACTTCCACGGTGAAGGAATAAACATCGTGTAATAAAAACCAAACCCGCAAAATTATAATTTGCGTAATCACTGGTGGTAGGACCTCTTGGGAGTCCGCACGGGTAGGTATCACCACCCCGCCTATTTCCGCCGTGAAGCAGTAATGCGTTTTGGTTCGAAGGGTGGGGTAGCCGTTGTAACTATACTGAGACCTTAGAACTTATATCTCGAGGTGGGTGGCGCATTTACGTTGTAGATGTCTATGGGCTCCAGTAACCACTTAACACCAGGTGGGCTGTGAGCTCGTCCATCCATCTAAGCAATAAAAAAAATTTGTAAAGTCGTCGTATCGACTATAAAAGCGTTGCAGAAATGACACCAAGGCAACATTAATTACTCACCAAAACAGTAACAGCATACATTATTTATTACAAGTACGACAAACTATTGACGGTGTAGAACAGATCGAGCGTCTGTCACGTGTTGTCACTCTACATTACGATGATAATGTAAAGAAATGCGAATGTACTGTTTGTCGATATTGAGTAGCAATTGAGTAGCGGATCGACTTGTTTGAGCAAAAAATACGTTTCAAGGTCGAAGCCAGCACAAGCCAGCACATAACTAGACACTACTAAGAACCCACCGTGGCTTCGCTCGAGTTTTATTTATTTGTTTTATTTGTTCGTGTTAAATGGCGGAGCAAACAATTTTTTAAATTAAACTACCAGTTTCGTGCCAGTAAAATCTAGATACGGTGCAGGAAACGGTTTGATTTAATTAAACAAGATTACCGCCGGAAAGGAGGGCTGTTGCCTATGTGTGGATTTGCCCATTTTTTTAAATCTTTGGCTATGAATTATTTAATTAAAACAACAATTACGATCTAACCGCGTTTATTTTTTATTATTCCGAGGTTATTATTTCCGAGGTTTATTTCTCAGTTTTCGCGGTGACGGACGACCAAGGTGTGAAGAGGAATGCGTCGACTTTGTCGTAACACCTTAGTGCCGGCGAGATCCCCAACAATGGACCGCGCAAACTGTTTTAATTATATCTGAGACACGCGAAATCCAAAGTTGAAGACATTTTGTACCAATGCTTTATCCTTATTGTGTATTCGTTATAAAAGTTAAACATAGCATGGTTATCTTTACATTACTTTGAAAATATTAATTCCATAGTACATTGCTTTCAGTTTTGATTGACGCGGCACACGTCAATTCAGTTCCCAATGGGGGTGATATTTTCGACATCTTCCTTGATCATCGGGAAATTTGAGCCAATATATACAAAACCCTAATTACTAATATACACTCAAATTTTCATCACAAACTCACTTGTCTGGCAGACAGAGGAGTCGAGGTTTTGTAGAACATGAATTGATTTTTACTGGTAAAATCGCACGAGTTTTATTTTATTTCAATTTTAAAATTACAAATTTTGAGTTCAAGAGTGGACCTTGTGGTTAACAAGTTTTGGCTTACATATTTTCTATGAAAGCGGAAACCTGAATAAACAACTGCCAACATTATGTCGGACGGCAACATAATGCCAACGGAAAATAACATTGATTTCATAATAAGTTCGGCTTAAACACTTGTCGTCTTAGAAAGCTCATGTACCTAAGCCGCAAAACGTAATTAAAATGTAAATTGTGAAATATATTTATTTTGTACTTCGTATCAGGAATCACTAACTCTGCTTGCTGTTTTCGATTTTGCACACATTTAGAAATACACCCGTGTAAACGCACCCGTAAACTACAATGAAATAACATTGTATGAACATCCTACCACAAACAACAGCGCTCCGGTCGCGGCGTGGTAACGACAACACAAAACACCACAGCGTGTGATTTAGTTCCTCCCAAACCACGCGGTATGTAATCTTAAATTGTCGGTTTCCAACCTGATGCATACTTTGATGATACACCGATTGGGAATCCATCATGGGGAATCTAGGTTATTTTATTTATACATGTACATATTATATGTACAAGACCACAATATTATAAATTAATGTAAAATGTTGTACATAACGGAGTCACATCCTTATTTAAATATACCTACTTACTATCCACTGATCTTCCATAAATTAACAAGAAAAATGTAGCATCTCCAATCAAACATTTCTAACAAGTAATTAATTCTTAAAAGCAATGTTAATAACGTTGTTAAGTTCCACCACATCGTTCTAACTGCTTATTGCCCATAAATCTTGAGTTTAGGACCCATCAAACTTGATTTAGTATTTCGAAGTATCACTTCAACATATTTTATGAGTTCTACCGAATTTTCTTTTGTCACATGACGACGAGGCCGCTCCATTGATCTTTTTGTGCACGGAACCGTGGTACAGATTAAACTGATACAGAGTACTTTAACTCCACGCCGTCGCCACGCCGGTTGGTACCACCTTTTTTAGTTATCAGACGGTCAGCCAAGCTCAGGACCCTTCTGTGTGCTACCTAAGCTCGTAGACATCATCATGTGAAGGCCACCATTCACCTTGAGAGACTTTGAAAATGAAAAATTAAAATTTTGCGAGTTCAACCGTAAAAATATTACTTATTTTTTGTAATGAAATTAATTAGAAAGATCCTAATGTTGTACTAATGGATAGGAATTGTTATATTATATAATGATATATTATAAATTAATTATCTTTAAAATCCAGATAAATATAAAAAATATTCAAAGAACACATTTAAGCAGAAACTAGGATATCGTATTTTCAGCCAAGTGTCTTATTACTGGGAGTTTATTAGCATGGCTGACTTCGTGTTTCTTCATTAGCCTCCACCGTATCTCCAACACGAATGTGAGCAGGCATGGAGCCAGGATTTCTTATTTATGTATTTATTTCTAGGTGTACTATTGAAATGTTGATTACAAATGATTTAGTTTTTTATCATGAGCTTACGGCCCAATTGATAATTCGTAGTCACCATGACCCATTGAACCCAAAAATTACAGGAAGACAGCCAAGCCAGTATTCAGTAGAGAATTGGAATCAAACTCCTTAGAAAATAATGAAAGATAAAGATCTGAGGAAGTAGTAAGGACATAAAATGGCGCAATTGTATGTATATAATAACCTGGCGATAGTTGAATACAAGGCTATAATAAAAAATTGTTCCAAATTTTTTTATTTACAAAAACTTTCAAGTGAATGTGTCTATATTTAAATAATATACTTTAAGTTTATCGCTTGAAGCCATTATTAGGAAGGTGGTCCTAAGTGCGGCCCGGTCCCACGCAGGGCCCGGCATGCAGATGTGTGTAATGTACAAATATTTGTCGGACAATTCAATTACGTGAGCACATAATACATGATGTAGCCAAGTTTCCGGACCGCATTCAGTTGCTCCTCGACTAGAGTACTTGTTTGCTTCGTCTGCTCGCTACATAAGGGTTTGGCATCGGAAGTCAGTGTTCCTAACATTAAGCGTATGTTACTTTTTTTTCAATTGAATGTTCAATGTACACGAGTCGCCGTGGAACAGATCCTATATAATTCCAAAAACCGACCACAAATAACGGCAATATAACATTTACTATTTATTTATCGCTAATATTCAATTAGAACCTTATTGCGTTGATTTTCATAAATATTAAATCACTATATCGAGTGATATTCGAGTTTACAAGTGATACACAGACTGATAATGATTCTATCTATCGCATAGATTGGATTCCATTATTATGAGACCGTTAATTATTGAAAATGTTTCTGTAAACTTAAGTATATTTTATTCCTGATTGTAATTTAAGCGTTAACAATATTTAGCAGTATTTTTTAATTGCTTTCACAGCCCACCTGGTGTTAAGTGGTTACTGGAGCCCATAGACATCTACAACGTAAATGCGCCACCCACCTTGAGATATAAGTTTTAAGGTCTCAGTATAGTTACAAAGGCTGCCTCACCCTTCAAACCGAAACACATTACTACTTCACGGGAGAAATAAGCGGGGAGTGGTATCTACCCGTGCGGACTCACAAGAGGTCCTACCACCAGTAGTGCTTCGATTGGAATGAAAAACTTCGAGTGTTTCCGTAATGAAATCAGTTCACGACAACCACTAGACAACCAAACATCGTTTGTCCAATATATTGAAGTAGCCAAGTTTCCAGCACGTCGCCAAGCCTATTTACCACAACGTTGTCCGGCTATTTGTTTTGTCTGTACAAATATCGTTTAGTTTCGACAGACAATTTCAACTGTATTCTTTCCGAAGGGTTCTCTTTAGCTTGGAACACAAACTACTCCAACTTAAATTTGTATATGTTCCTTCAAATATAGCAGTATTGAATTAAGAAAAATGTAAATTGAACGGCTCGGGTTTATTTTTCGCAAAACGTATTTTGGTAGATGATTTGCGGCGAATATAAACATTGACGTCAATGTTCAACAAAGTGCATTTATTATTTCTTCTACGTGGAATCAGGAAAAAATATTTCTAAATAGGGTACAATGAGTAAACGTGATATTATTATTAGTATTAGTGGTCCCTCAGTAGTCGAAATTCGGCTGTAATTAATTGAAATTATAAGTTTGAACATTATTATGGTTCCATTGTCAAAGACAATATTATAATCCTTTTATTAGATACTACGACTACACTGTAGAAAAATAATATTAAAGACAAACAATATTAATCTAATGTGTGTAATTTTTTTATTATTATTGATTTCATGTATTTTTTATGCATAATAAAAAAAAAAACATTCTGAATTCCTTCTCTATATTCTCTATAAGCATGGGAAATTTCATACTCCTCCTTCCGCGCAATTTTTGTAAAAAGGGGTACAAAGTTTTTTCTTCACGTATTAATTAATATGTACTCGTAGTTGTAGTCAGCAAAAGGGTTGTGATTATGTTATTGTCATTTTTAAAATCTCGTGCGGCCGAAATAGGCAGGAACGTTGCAACCACACCAGAGCACTTTTTATTTTCCTACCTATGCTGATAGCCTTAGAGGCAATTTCAGCTTCGCCCTAACATGTAGTTGAGTTTACGGGACTCAAACCGGATTGTTGCTAACACTGGCTCTAACAAGAGCAGTGCTTCGCAGAATCTACCACCGGATCGGAAACGCAACCCACTGAGAAGATCCGGCGAGAAACTCAGTGGACTGTATCTATGGACTAATGTACTCGCCGAACTCTTCGTCGCAATCGACGGGTTCGCCGAGGACGGTGACCGGCGCTTGTGGTACCTAAAAGCACCGTTAATGGATCGGGAGGATCCGTAATAACGTGTAAACCAGAGCACGTTCCGTCTGGTCCGTTATTGTCCCCCAAAGAGCTGGACACAATATTACCGTTCGTAACGATGGACGATCCATCAACTAATTGTATATCAATAAACGGGCCCCTCCGCAGGGTGCTGCACCTGTAGTAACATGAAACCGCTTCACTTTACCGATTGTCATGGTATTGACCTTATTGTAATGTTGTGTTGTGTTTATGAGAGGTGTGTGGATTCTTGTCATACCTAATCGTTTAATTATATTCATCAACATGGGTGTGCTCTCGCCAGCCATGTACCCGACTTATTGCAATAACGCACTAAGAAGACCGAGTGCACACGACCGAGAGATTGACGAGAATCCAGACACCACTCCACTTGTTGAACTAGCAGTACCTACTGTAATTATAGAGACCACACTCATGTAAATTAATTGCCCAACGAGAGGTATTTTTACTGGTGGTAGGACTTCTTGTGAGTCCGCACGGGTATGTACCCTGCCTATTTCTGCCGTGAAACAGTAATGCGTTTTACTTTGAAGGGTGTGGCAGCCGTTGTACTGTTAAAAGTGAGACCTTAGAACTCATGTCTTAGGGTGGGTGGCGGCATTTACGTTTTAGATGTCTTTGGGCTTCGGTAAACACTTAACACCAGGCGGGCCGTGAACTCATCTACCTATCTAAGCAATAAAGAGAGGTATTATAATATGACTTAGTTATTCAGTAGTCCAGTTAATCAATTTCTAATATGCATCCAAAGCACCGCATCACTCGATCCCATATATTTTCCTGCGTTACTTTTGTCTAGTCAGTCTAGTTTCTGTCGATGCAGGCGCGAGGCTGCCCACACATACAGCAAGGGAAAAAATTACGCTCGTCCAATTTATTCACAAAAAGCAAGTGTCCGTTTGGAGTCCACATCAATCAAACATTTAATCACGCTCTGATTACGCTTAAGACTACAAAAATATTATCGATCTTATTTCAGATTATTCAAAGCACGTACCTAATCTTAATTTTGGCCTCTTTTTGAGTAAAAACAAATAAATCTTCACAAATAAATAGTGCAGTACTTACTAGCGACGGACCTCAATTTGATGTTTATAAATATACTAGCTGACCCGGCAAACGTTGTGTTGCCTTAAATAAGATTTCTAGGGAAATTCTACTATAGAAAAAAAAACCTCATTTAACCACATAATACCTCATTATAAACAAAAAAAATTATCCAAAAATAAAAATAAAAAATAAATGTTTGGGGTGGACAACCCGTTTCACTTAGGGGTATGAAAAATAGATAGTAGCCGATTCTCAGACCTACTGAACATACTATTGATACACAAATAAAACCAAAAAAACATGGCTGAAAAATGTATAGTATTGTATAGCTCTCAAATATATTAAGTGTATAATCTATGATGTATAGTGAGTAAGTAAGACAGGAGACCGGCTTCGTCCTCATCCCTACTACGTGATGTTTGCTGGATGAGTGGTGACTCCTGGCGGGGATCGATTGATAGTTGATTAGTAGTAGACCGGCGAGGGCGGGAGATCAAATTCAATTTAAAAAAAAACATAATTAAAGGAACTTGAAATTATAAACTCTGAATAAGAATTTATCGTCCTACAATTATAATATTTGATTGCCATCTTGCAACCCTATTGCCGATCTGTGCATAGAATAAAAAAAATATTAATCGGGATGGAAAAATAGGGGTTGATCGTATAAGAGTGAAAATTGAGAGTAATGTGATTTTTTTTATTTTAAGTCATGACAAAACAAAATAAAAAACTTGCCAAAAAAATTAAAGTTTATAATTAACAAATAAAAAATAGGGGTTGATCATAGAGGGATGAAAAATTGAGAGTAACATCAGATTTTTTATTTTAATTCATGACAAAATAAAAATAAAAATGAAAATCTTGCCAAAAAAATTAAACTTTATAATTAACAAATAAAAAATAGGGGTTGATCGTAGAGGGGTGAAAATTTCAGAGTAATATGAATTTTTTTATTCTACGTCATGAAAAAATAAAAACAAAATTCTCGCAAAAAATTTAAAGTTTTTAATTAGGAAATAAAAAATAAGGGTTGATCGTAGAGGGGTGAAACATTAGGGTTGTATGTATTTTTGTATGCCGTATCATAAAAAAATAAAAACAAAAATTTTTGTCTAAAAAATAACAAATAAAATTTTGGGGTGGACCACCCTTAACATTTAGGGGGATGAAAAATAGATGTTGGCCGATTCTCATAGATACCGGATAATCACAAAAAATTTCATCAAAATCGGTCAAGCCGTTTCGGAGGAGTATGGCAACGAAAACTGTGACACGAGAATTTTATATATTAGATTGTCAGCCGGCGCAGCGCGGACGAGCCCTCACGTATTCGATATTAATTACGAGACTCGACTGAGGGAGCCTTTCGTTTCTACAAAATATTTTTATTGTAATAATTTCATTTGGTATTCATAGCTACGTTTTCAGGTATTTATTTTGTGTTAAACAAAGTGTGTTGTTTTGAGAAAATTAATCTAATGGTAGCTTTATAGCTTCATTTATTATTAATTATTATAATTATAAAACTCATGTGATTCATTTTATTTTTCAGGTAAACCTATTAATTCACTGGTTCGTGCCTGTACACGTCATACGTCATGCGGTAAGCGTGAGACATAAAGTCAAAAATTATGAAATGTACATTGGGAGACCCTACGGCTTAAGCGGTTCAATATCTTACCTACTTGTGTTTTAGTTAATTTACTTTCAAACTTGAAGTATTGGTTTAGTAATTATGAGATTGTTTGTTTATCAGATCGTCTCATCGACAAACTGTATTTCCAAACATAGGAAATAGACTTGCCTACTCCAATTATTGTTGTCACGATAAGACCGTTGTTCCGTCGGTAATTATCTCCGGGACGCAGCGATGCATCAACGCGGACACTGATATGATAGTTTTGCTTATCTATCTTACGTTACGCATTACACACACTATAGACATTAAAAGCTTGTGTAAGACAGAGAAAGGTCATTTACGAATAACCAACTCGTTTGTACAATGGTTGAAATGGATAGTCTGAATTCGATAATTGTAATTTTTATTATTTCTTATCTTGTTTTGTCTACGGTTTCGGAAGAACGGCACATTTGACTGAAGTTAACGAGTAAAAATTAAAAATATAACTTATTTTATATTATTTTTCTTCAAATATTACATTCTTCTATATCTCGTTGTTTTTTAATGACTCAATCTGTATCAGCCGACCCTCGATCCCTGAAAATATTGACTTTTACTTTGCAGCACATTCGATAAGGCTGACGGACGCGGTATTGTTTTATTCAAGACGGCAAGTCGGCATTTTCGCGACATAGACTTCGTCGCTTGGCTAGAGCGAATAGGCGTATTCAGGTCTCGACCGGGACGATCAGACGTCCTAGGACTGGCGCTGCGAGTCTAATTGTAGTGTTGACTACGGAAACCCCCCACTCCATCTGAATTTTGACCCTGGGCGAAGATCGAACGTCTGGTGAGAGAATACGAGGGGGAGTCGTTTGGCGGATAGAACCCTAAACATCCTTAGTCCCGCGGTCTGCTCCCAACATTTGCAGATCGTCAAGTCCCACATAGGCGCCCCCTAAGCGCGGATACTTGGTATATGAAGTCCGGCCCCGTGCCCAAACAAAAAGGCTCTCAGCCAGGAGGAGTAAGATTTTCAGCAGCTGCTTGCACAATCCCAGTAAAGCCTTAGCAATTCAGGGCAGCTGCTTCGCGATAACGGAGGCACTCCTATTTGTTACTCCTACTCATGCTGCCTATTTCTCACACAAATAACCCACTTTAGTCTCAAAACTGATAGCTGTTACTACAAAATTGGCGCTACTCCATAGTTGACACCTACATAATAATGATGCTGGACTTGTCTGTTCATCAAAGTTTACGAGATGAGTAGCCGGAACATTGTAACTTTCACAAAAATATTAATTTAACAAAGTCAAACCTTGAACTCTGTTTACGTGCGAACCATTAATTCGCTGGTCGGAGCGCTTGCCCGTCCTTGCCCCACTTACGGAGCGGTCATCCTTCTTGACACTTTTAGCCTTTAACAAATGTTCCCCAACTTACACTATCTTTTATACGAATGGAGCACAAGACGATGCTTTTGTTTCGTTGTTTAAATCTTTGTGGCTTGAGAAATGGATATTATTATAGTAGTGTGCCTTGAGGCAAACTTGGTATGGTAGCGTTCTCAATTTAATAAAAGTTTAAGGTTTATTGATGTTAGTACCATCATTATGAGAGACATTCGTGATATTTTCGCAGACAGCAAATGTGTGTTCCATCATCAATATTTATTTTCAGTTCATAGATTTACTACATTCTTCATACATTTTGATAGGTATTTCTTTAGATACCTTATAAGCATGAAAATTAAAATGAAAAAAAAGATATTTCATTAGATTACCGAAGTCCTGGACTCAGTTCATTATAATTAGTAATTAGATTAACATCTGTGGAGGGAAGCCTATGTTCATTGTTCGAAGATAGGGTATTTTAATGATCATGATCTTTTGATAATCTTTTTGCTTTACCATCGTCAATGTTCAATAGAGGCTGTTATTAAACGCATAAATCTTTTCTGCATTAATTGAATCGGGAAAAGGTACAGCATTTTGTGTGATCAGACCTTTGTAGCAAATTCGAATCATTGACCTTCGATGTGCAATGTGAGCGTGTTTATAAGATCATACGTCATACGGGAGTTGAGTGCATGATACAGACACATACCGGGTGTGTGATGGCCACAAAGCTTATCTCACATTGGGCGAGAAATAATTTTGGGTTGTAATTTTAGCAGTGATCTACCCGTGACGCGTTCTTCTACTGTTACTTTGGACAAATTCTAAGGCAATAGTAGAAGTAGCAGTAGCATTTATATTAGAAATTTTATTTTGTCTGTTCAATAAAGGAAAGATCTTCCTGGAAACATTGACTTGTACTCGGTAAAAGGATTCAGCTCGAATATTGTTATTCGGTTTGTCGTTCATGGACATCAATAATGACAAAACACAGCCAATCTGCTATCTATTGCTGAGGAAGGAAATATACCACCTCATGTAGCACATAGATATTCAGGACGTAACCGCTGCTACCCAGCTGCTGATAAATACATTTATTCCGCAAACCAGGACGTATGGTGATAATGCCTCAGAAAAGGTAATTCGGCAGGTACATAGCATATCCTACTGCTTATGCTTAGAAGCTATGCTAGCCCAGCGATACATCAGTAGAAATCTTTAAAAGTACTGAAACCTAACACACCATCGAGTTCATAACATAACAGACCACTGTTAGGAACGCTCTCGTTGTGTCTAAGGCATATTTCCATTGACTAAACAAATATTATAAGTTTACGAGCGGCTAGAGCACACATGAAGATTCCAGTCAATCTTTATTCGGATCGACTGGACGGCCAGACAGCGCTCATGTATTCAAAGCACATTGTTCTTGCTATGCCAGAATTATTATTGTTATTTAGGAAAAAATTTGAATTATTTATGAGGAAAAAATTTACAATGATAAGAATGCTCTTGTTTATTGCTTAGATGAGTGGACGAGCTCACAGCCCACCTGGTGTTAAGTGGTTACTGGAGCCCATAGACATCTACAACATAAATGCACCACCCACCTTGAGATATAAGTTCTAAGGTATAGTTACAACTGCTGCCCCGCCGTTCAAACCGAAACGCATTACTGCTTCACGGCAGAAATAGGCAGGGCGGTGGACCTACCCGTGCGGACTCACAAGAGGTCCTACCACCAGTAAAAGTCTTTTGTGGGGAGACTAGCCCAACATGTATCGGTTAAAACAATTATTTTTTGCACTGATCAAATTATACATTATCTTTAATCGAATCATTTCATCGAATGAACTTTTCCCCTTGCTGACTACTACACGTGAGCCCATCGATGTTCGTACCAGCTCTTTGCGTAAAATCCGAGATCAGTAAAATGTATCGTCATTCCTGATGGACATACGTGCTCTCAGAGTGTGGCGTTCTTACCGAAGCTCATACACATCACATGAAAGTTTCGGTTCTCTCTCAGGGTACAATGTATAACACAACGGCTACCTCACTGAGTATCATACTGATGATGGTACATACAGATCATAAACGGACAAGAAAGAACGCTCTATCTGTGTGAAAAAGTAACTGATTTAAAAAATTCAAATATAATAGCCAATTTTAAATAGGAAAATTGAGACTGGAATCTTATGTAAGTACACAGTATATCACGATAATAACCTAAGCGAATGAAATATTATTGTATAATTTTCTACAAAATGACTAGTTTAGAAACGACTGGTCGTATTTTTGGAACAGCGCCCATTTCATTATTAACTTGAAATGCTAATACTTGAGTTTAATGTATACCATAGGAATCAGTGGAATTCTTCAATAAATCAACCCGACAGAACGCCCGATGTCCGTTTTCAAAACCAATAAACTTTATACTTTAAAACCTAGAATTTAGAGTTCAATATCGTAAATAAGAAAGTCTTTTAAATTTTGAGGTTGAAAACTCTTTGTATTCCTCGTCACGTTTTCCGAATAATAGGCACTAGCTTCAGCCGTTTACGGGTAAATTAATTGGAGGTATTTAGAGTTGTTTAGTGGATTAATTGGGTTAGAACGAACTCGAGCGCCATCGGTATTGGGTCCTTTTCAATTTTGTTCATAGCCGGAGTGTTTGCGTGCATTTGTGCACGTTTTATTGGATCTTTCTTGCCGTCTCAACTTTCGTCCACTAAACTAAAATACATTCCAACCAATCATGTAATAATTAAACTTGATTGATTTGAATATCCGACCTTATAGCCCTATTGTCGAGTTTCACTGTACATTCCCTTTTCATAAATTAAGTTACCATTAAAATCTGCATATGTTTTTTAATTAATTAACTGTACCTACTTGTTTTACTTGATCTCTTTTGATGTTTTCTATTTATACAATTTATAAAATTAGAATCAATCAAATGCGGAATGTTATCTTAATGCTTTAATTACTATATTCAATTTCACTTGAACTCTTAATGTCTTTTATGTCGAAGACGATCAATTAAAGATACGTACTATATATAAGAATACTTATGTAACTCGGGAATTTAAAGAAGTAATCTAGGAAATACGAATCTATTAATAAGTACCTGATAATAATGATATTGTTACGCGCTGTAGTTCGGGATCAATAAAATTTCACCAAAGTACAACTTAAAACCTGTATTCGCTTCGAATAGTTCCGATTACTGACTTACTGCGTGTCATGTCTACAACGCTTTTATAGTCGATACCTCATCCCTAGAATTATTGAGAATATTCCATACATCTCTAGTAGTAGTTTCCGCTATCTGACAATAGATGGCGTTGTACTTCTCGAGCATTCTAGGTGCCACTAGTTCCTTCGATATTCGTTCGACTATTCGGCGATAGTATATAGTACCACCCTAAAACCGAAAACTATGATCGTAGTATGCCAATACAAAGCTAAAATATATTGTAAAAGCAAAATATAATAAATTTTAAAAGCTTATGTAACTTAAAATAAACCTCACATCTTTCAAACAATAAAGTATCCTAGAAAACGGTTAAAGTTGAAACTAAAAGTCTAGACCGCTAGAAAACACATAAATCTATCTAAAAGATAGTTAAGTTATTTGATAGAAGACAAAATAACGTTATTATTTCTTAACTCAGCAAAGTACACAGTAGCGGGATAAACAGAGACTGTTTTTTGTTTTTGTTATCTGTTTGTGTACTGCTGCGAGTGAGGCAATGAGGACCGCGTCTGCTTGGCAATATCTGGTCGCGGTCCGGTGTTACATCTCACAGCTGCAAGCTTGAGGAGTTTTCAAAGACCACATTTTTATTTATTTCTAAGATGGGTAGACGAGCTCACCGCCCATCTGGTGTTAAGTGGTCACCGGAAACCATAGACATACCAGAGATATCAGGACACCGCCTCACTGCGGCCTGAGCATACCAGCATTTTTCAAGAAGTAAGATACCAAATTTATTATTTCAGTAATTGGTGAACGTGACTTCGTGTCACCCTATGGACCAGGATCGATTCCAATTCGGAATCACGTTGTCTCTGTTAAAGATATGCGGAAAGCAGGATAGACCACGTATCAGTGGATTGAATCTTTCCAGAGTAGGTACATAGAGATCACGTGGCCAAATGTCACAAGTAAATACGAAAATAAAAGTATCGTATTTTTCATTGTGCCTTTTATAAAATCCGCTTACGACGATAGCGTATAATACGTTACCCCGTTAATGCGAAATAAGACGTTATATCGAACGAGCCGTCCTCCGTCGCGACAGACACGACCCTCGTAATCTTGAGCAATGTATCTTGCTCTTGCGACTTATACATTACTATTTACAAGGCTCACTTGAATTTTAAGAATTGCATTTCTTTTTATTTACAAGATAGCATCTTCGAAAAAAGACGCAAATACACCTTTAGATAATGATTTGGATTGATCTCAAACTAATAATACACTATCTGTGGGTTCGGTACTGCTGCAAACCAAAAAACAACTGACCCTCACGGTTTTTGTTAGCCTGGAGGTTGTCACCCACCTTCACACATGATCACACATTTTTTCACCTTCCGTCATAATTTTTTTGTGGAGGTGTGTGGACGAGTTCATGGAGACCTGGTGTTAAGTGGTCACCGTAGCCTGTGGACATCAATTATATTAATTCCACCGCCCATTTTGAAGCATGAAAAATACTACTTAGTAAAAATAGAATATGGCAAATGACTAAGGTATAGTTTGCATAGCTCAATGCGAATGCGCGAGAGGTCTTCATATGTAGACCACTATTTAAACTGGTTAAAAACCAAATCAGCTAATTATATTATTTTAGTTTTAACATCGAACAATACTTTCATTAATCAAACATCACAGAATTTGGCGACATAACTTTGGCCACTTACTTTCTGTAAGAAAATTTGAATTATTAAAAAAAAAATAGATCTAAGGAAAGTAAAAAAATTTACGTAACAAATTAACAAATGCGAAAGCCCCACAGGTGTCAACACTCCACACAAATATTGATTTCGGCACATTTACAAAATGTTCTTTGAAAAGAATTGGTTTCTTTCATGTTGTGGCTTCGCAGCGCTCTGATGTTCACAAGCTCCGACGAGTTCAAAGTCCATTACATTGCTTTTGTAAAAAGTGTGCTGAAATTTTAATTATTCAATTATACGAAAAATAATTTATAAATTTAACTTAGATGACATACAGGGCGCGCTGACTCTGCTCACAAATAGGCAGACTGGCAGCCGCCCGTAAAGGTTATAACGCTCCTGGCATTCAGGATAACTAAAAGAAGATTTAGGTGGGAAAATAGGGCACATTACTAATAGGAACTGACGCAAATGGAGCAGGATACCAGTAACTCAATGGGATCCAGCTTGGTAGCAGTACATAATAATTATCCCGCACGAGTAAGTACTACCATCAGGTGTGAAAGACGATTAAGTAAGAAAGGAGTGAGCGAGGAGATGGTATATCATAAAGGAGTATGGAAAGAGAAAACATGTTGCGCCGACTCCAAGTGACTGGGAGAAGGGCAGGAGAATGATGATCATGAGTAGGTACCACCATTTTGGTCACTTCTGCCGTAAATCAGTCTTGCATTCTAATTTGAAGGTTGAGGCAGCAGCAACTACACAATAGGGCCGCCGGTGTCGAGATGGGTGGCGCCATCCACGGGCTACAACAACCACTGTCACCGGGTTATCGACCCTTACCTCGTTCGCCCATCGCCCATCGGCGCAATAAAAGCTTTTTACTCCATCCGAAAACCTTCTAATTAATAAGCGGACCGACTATTTATTAGACCATAACGCGAACCGCCACATCAAATCTCGGACAGACGCGTACTCGTGACAAATGGCGGACGTAAAATTTTTACAGCACGGAACAGAGCTCGTAAAATTATAATAAAACACTAAATTTGAGACTCGTTTTATGGCTCGCATCTAGAACTTTTTGAACTGGGAATTGCAACTTAGTGTTTGATATATAAATCCTGATGCTTGCTGGTGCGAAACATCTTTATTTTTTTACACATTTCAGTAAAATCAGGAAATTAAATTACTGGAAAAATTGCATTATTTTTAATAAACATCTTTGAATGATTATTGTTAGGCACTGGTAACTAAAAAGAGCTTTTTATTTCCTTTTGATATCCAAAAAAATCGAAAATACAGTCGATGTAATGGCGAGCGGTCATCGTTTATTTACTTCCTAGCGTGAGCACTGGTCTAATAATGCCAAAACACAAGGTAAAAACCGTGTAGTTAATGTTTGAACTCAAGCTGAATCATACTATGGTAATACTCGGTAATACTATGTTTTATCTGAATCAGTAAACGTATCTAAGATACGGAATGTTTATAAATCACGAAGATGCTGTGACGCGAGATGGTGTACCGCGTCGCGTATAACTCATTCATATATTCTACTTTAAATTTCAGTATGGATAGTGTACGAGCGATAGCGATTTTATTTCATTTGAAAAATAGTAAAATATTGACTACTAAATTTTATATTTTTTATTTCAGTTAGCTGTAGGTACTAAGTGAAATTATATTTTATCAGGAAATTTTGTTTATTAATACCTTAACATATCGACGCTTGAAAGGCAAACGTGACTAAGCGACAATGCGTGAATTTTACAGTAGACTAATTTAAAGTTGAAATACCTGAATAAAATTCTATTTCAACGAATCTAGCTGTAGGATTGAAATGATTTTACTAGACCTAGAAATATTTTTTTGCGCATGGAATATGGTTATTGCCCATCATTTATGTATAAAGCAATGATTGTCACTTAGTCACGTTTGCCTTTCAAGCGTCGATATGTATATTTTCTTTATCGGAGGAGCGTAGAAGTCTTACCGTTTTGTTGTATTCAGGCTAAAGAGAATTCGACTCGCTCCCTTTACCTTCAAGTGACTGGTCTTATTACATTAGTTCATAATTCAGTCTCATTGCAAGGCTTCCTCACGCGGCGCGGCCCGCTATATCGATGCTAATCGACTTCGTGATATGAACTCTAAACTCTTGTATATTTGCAGTACGTGATGAACATACCTTACGTTTCATTAAATATTTATAATAAGGAAGTTTCACTTCAAAAAAATTGAAGATACAAATACGTTTCTTTTGTTAGGAAGAGTATCAAATCGAAGAAGCAAAGAAAATTGAGTCACTAAGAAACGTGTTCTTTGAAATACGAATAATCTTGATATGCTGAGTTGATATTACATTGAACATTTTTCTAATGAAATAAGTACCTACTTAACAAATGTTCACGATTGACTTCCACGGTGAAGGAATAACATCGTGTAATAAAAATCAAACCCGCAAAATTATAATTTGCGTAATCACTGGTGGTAGGACCTCTTGTGAGTCCGCACGGGTAGGTACCACCGCCCTGCCTATTTCTGCCGTGAAGCAGTAATGCGTTTCGGTTTGAAGGGTGGGGCAGCCGTTGTAACTATACTGAGACCTTAGAACTTATATCTCAAGGTGGGTGGCGCATTTACGTTGTAGATGTCTATGGGCTCCAGTAACCACTTAACACCNTGCGTAATCACTGGTGGTAGGACCTCTTGTGAGTCCGCACGGGTAGGTACCACCGCCCTGCCTATTTCTGCCGTGAAGCAGTAATGCGTTTCGGTTTGAAGGGTGGGGCAGCCGTTGTAACTATACTGAGACCTTAGAACTTATATCTCAAGGTGGGTGGCGCATTTACGTTGTAGATGTCTATGGGCTCCAGTAACCACTTAACACCAGGTGGGCTGTGAGCTCGTCCACTCATCTAAGCAATAAAAAAAATAAAAAAAGAATCAAGAAGATCAAACTTAAAATAAAGGATTGTTTTTATATTCAAAGTTAAAGGTGAAATAAAATGACTTAATTGACATCAAAAAACTCGTGTACAAACACGAAGTAAGAAGCAAGCTTGGGTTGTTTACTAACTGAGACGCTAAGCTTCTCCTCATTGAATTTCCTAAATATATTACTTTGTTGTATAAACTAGAACGAATACTACTTATGTACTTAGTACATACGTTTCCTATGAGTCTCATGGTCTCCAGTGACTACACCTGCTATAAGTCTTCCATGTGAACCTGCCATGGGAGCCTGCACTGCAAAATTCTTCTAAAGCTACGTTGTATATTGGAGAAAAGACTGCGTTATGAAATCTGAATTTAAAATGCATCCGAGTGCATCATCCTTTCTATTCGCGGGGCCAGTAAAAATCTGTAACAGTCATTGTAAGCTCAATCGCTTTTGTATCGGATTGTAAATTTAAGTATCGATGATCATTGAGTTATTTTTTTCCTAAATAAGCCTTGAGAGGCTATTTCAGCGTAACCTTAACTAGTAGGTGAGCTCACGGGGCTCATACCGGAGAGTTGCTAACACTGATCCTAGCAAGAGCCGTGCTTCGCAGAATCTACCACCGGATCACAAACGTGACCCACTGAGAAAATCCGGCGAGAAACTCAGTGGGCTGTGTCTGTAGGATCATTGGGTATTTAAAGATAATCGACACAACATTCGTAATCACAAATACCGCGCTTTAAAGAGATGACTGACAAAAACCCGTACAAACAAATACAATTTTATTTCATAAATATGTTATTCCGTTTCTGAGTATCTGTGAAACGCCAATCAATTTATATCAGTCAAATTCTAAAATGTATGCAATTTTTCGTGTCACTCCGTCGGGGGCCATACTGGATCAGTTGGAGACGTGCGGATGCGTCACGTCATCCGATTTGAATCGTTTCTTTTACCCCAGTGTGTGTGTGTAGGGAGCGAATAAGGGAGCCTGTCCACTGACGAGGGTTGTTGTTGCGAATTGCGATAAACTTTTTGTGTTAAGAATCTGCATGCTACAGGCCGCAGCGTGCCACTCTCGAGATCAGACGTAGAAATTTAAGTTTTCGTAGTCTAGACGCCCAATTGTTTCACTGTGTAGGATAATCATCTAATATAATTCTTAAATGAATTAACAAAAACCAAGTAAACTCAAATGATTGCTTTAAAAAAAAACATGGATATGTTAGCTCATGTGCAGGAATTATTTAATTGCCTGAACCTCGCGTCGTTTCCTCACTGCTGAGGGTCGTGACCATTATAATTCGACATGGTTTTACTCCTTGTGATGTCCCGCCAGCGCCTCCGATCATTGGCCGCATGAAGGGCGTCGTGGAATGGGATCTCTAGTGTGGTGCGGATTTGGTCGAACCACCTTGTCGGACTGCGCCCGCGCGGTCATGTTCATTCATGTACTAAATACATACATTATTAGTAAAACCGATCTATTAACAGTGCTTTTAGGTACCTCAAGCACTGGTCACCGTCCTCGTCAAACCCGTCAACCCACAGACACAGCCCACTGAGTTTCTTGCCGGATCTTCTCAGTGGGTTGCGTCTCCGATCCGGTGGTAGCTTCTGCGAAGCACTGGTCTTGTAGGGCCAGTGTTAGCAACACCCCGGTTTGAGCCCCGTGAGCTCACCTACACGTCAGGGAGAAGCTGAAATAGAATCTCAAAGCTATCAGCATAGGTAGGATTTTTTTTTTGTAAAAGTTCAAAATTTAGAAAGGTTATTCTATAGATGTATCGCAGTTTATCTCGCCTGTGGACTCGGCCCATGAGCGTGGGGAGAGGGCTCCCTTCGGCGCCGGAGATTCGAAGGGAACATCTTCCTTCCGCGACACTTTTATGTTCGGTGAAAAACGGTCGATTACGTTTTTTTCCATAATACATCTTTACTGACGTTTTGCTTTATGAGTTAGTGTATGCGGTATAGAAAAAGTACGTTAAAATATTATGTTATTGTCTATAATGTAGTGTAGTGTACTACATTCGCGCGTTTGGGTGACACGTAGTATATTGAATTTTGTATTTCGAATTATTTGGACGTATGTAGATGGTATTATAAATAAACTTTCTTGGTATTTTGACTATCAAAATGTTGCTTTTATATTAAATTTTTTAATCCAAACATTTTCGTTTTCTGATCTGGGAGCAAAGAGTAAAGCCCGACATTACATATCGTTAGATCGTCGGTTGAATATCGCAAATTTGCTGTTTCTAAAGTGAGATCAAATAAAACTTAATTTAATTAAAACTACTACGGCTTAATCTCGCATTATTTTAATTAATTACGTCTGTGACTCGCGCAACCTGAAAGAAATATTATACATATAAGACTTTATTTCTTTAAGTGTTTACTATTCAACTGCGTCAATTATAATAATTAATTAAAACCGAAACCACAGCCTGAGCTTTGTGTCGGTTGCTCCGTTACAGTCGTGATCAATAAATACTCATATTTCGACACATCCTCCTTCACTTGACATTTTCAAACAGCTAAATGATTTAAGATAAAACATGGCAAATGATTTCGCACTGCGTCGTCGTTCGTATAGTAAATGAAATTGAATATAATCTGCGAGCCCCCTCGGCTGCGGTAATCACATTTGATGATCGTGTATCATCCAGTTGACGCGCGACTTGACGTGCTTGCTCTTTATCTTGAAACGAAGGAGCGGAGTAAGTCGGCTACATTTTAATTATTAACACAAACGTGTAGATTTCGGTAATTTTATCGAATGATTTTTTTTTATTTATTGCTTAATTGGGTGAACGAGCTCACAGCCCACCTGGTGCTAAGTGGTTACTGGAGCCCATAGACATCTACGACGTAAATGCGCCACCCACCTTGAGATATAAGTTCTAAGGTCTCAAGTATAGTTACAACGGCTGCCCCACCCTTCAAACCGAAACGCATTACTGCTTCACGGCAGAAATAGGCAGGGTGGTGGTGTCTACCCGCGCGGACTCACAAGAGGTCCTACCACCATTAAAAATGGTATTCGATCTTTACCTATTAAATCTATTGCAGTATTATTTAAAAAGTTGGAGTTGTTTGATAACTAGATAAATATGTGCATAACGTATTTTTACTTAGTTCGAAATTAAGCAATTGTTACTGGCGTCTTACCAATGCTTTAATGAAGTCAACAGAATATTATAATGTTAGTGACGTACATGATCCTGTGGTAAGCCCTACAGGAGGTAAGCTCGTTTGTCCAAGAAAAATAATGATTTCATAGTTAGGTTCAGAATATTGTTTTTAATGTATAAGTTGTATATTATGTTGGTTGGGTTAAATTCCTGGATCCAGCCCTGATGTACATCTACGAGTGTTATTTTCGATCTTATTTCAATTGTTCAGTGAATAATTTAATAATTAAATCCTCAGCTTCGTTCAGCGTCACTCCACAATGAGATGAGGAGACGTGAGTACCCGCGCGACACGCCTAAAGCACGAGCGATCTCTTGTTTGTCTTTGCAGTACTTTGGAAATTAAAGCTTCCAATAACAGAACTTGTGTTTTACATACTGAGCGCTCTAAGGAGTTGTTTGAGATGATACTATCATCTCGTTTTTACCATCGTACCGCCCGCCACCGGAGTAGAGCTCATCCATACTACCTAGAGTCACTGCGTTCATCCACAGCAGAGATCTTTTTTGCAACGCACCATCCGGCTTTGGAATGAGCTCCCTTCCACGGTATTTTCTGAGCGCTATGACATGTCCTTCTTCAAACGAGGCTTGTGGAGAGTACTTACTGGAGTAGGCTCTGCTGAAGTCCATGCGCAACGATAACCACTCATCATCAGGTAGGCTGTATGCTCGTCTGCTTACAGGGGCAATAAAAAAACCACACGACCGATTACTTCTGGTCGTTACTTCTATTAAAGCATTTTTATTTGCCTACATTATCGATGTCCTTGAAACGATATTAATAAAGACTGATTCACGTAAGCCTTTATTGAAATAATAAACTATGAAAAATCGAACAGGCAGTGAAAGAGTAGCTACATAATTATACTCTATTAAATACCTACGTTTCATACTCGTATTAGATAAGCTTATATTGTTATTGGATATTCAATATTAATACTTGAAATAATTATAAAATACTAGACAGAAAAAAAACTTAATTTTGATTTTTAATATTTATTTATAAACCGCTCTCTCTCCTGCCTTAAATATTTTTATAGCCGTCATAATCGAGTAGAAACCGCGTCTTTTGTCCGTCGCCGTTTATTATCAAGTGGTGCTTCTCTTGGCAATTAACTGCAGAGTTCGAGCGTAGTTCAGATCAGTGAAACACCTAAAATTTATAAATCGTATCTTATTAAACTAACTACTATGCGTCTGTGGGCTGAACCATTTACAAAATACTTGTAATATAACGACTTGGTGTTCTTAAATCCTAATCATGTATTTATTTCGCCTTTCTAACCAATAAGTATGGCGGAAACGTTAAAGTTTTAACACGACCTTACTTTTTTTTTATTGCCCTTGTAGGCAGAGCATGCGGCCCACCTGATGGTGAGTGGTTACCGTCGCCCATGGACTTCAGCAATGCCAGGGGCAGAGCCAAGCCGCTGCCTACCGATACTTGCCAATTTATGTAGAAAAGTCGATATACCATTCAAAAATAAAACATAAAAACGTATTACTATAAAATACTATTGAATTCAAGATCATTACTGTACACGGGTAGGCAAAATGTCATGCACATTTCCGCGGTGAGTCAATGTTGTGTTCCGTTGTTTTTTTTCTTTTATTGCTTAGATGGGTGGACGAGCCCGCAGCCCACCTGGTCTTAAGTGGTTACTGGAGCCCATAGACATCTACGACGTAAATGCGCCACCCACCTTGAGATATAAGTTCTAAGATCTCAAGTATAGTAGAGTAGTAGTACGGCACAACAATCGGGCCGTAATAATTGACTGCATGAACAATATTACAAGAGATTTCTCTAGAGTAGTTGCTAAAATTCTCTAAACGTAGTCGGTTTTTAAGAACATTTACCATTTGCAGTCGCTTAGAGCCGTCCCACGCCATACAATTGTTTTAAATGTGCATTGCATATAGGTGATAAGTTGTCCATTAACCCTTGATATATAGATACAATAGCAGACTTGTTCAGCGCCATTAATTATTTCTAATAAATAGTACGGCCTTGTGGGTGGATTGCTAAATGTGTACGAGCACAGGGACTAGGCTGGCGTCCGGTGCCAAGCGATGTCCGGTAAGCGATGGGATGCCGATTCCGATTTATATTTGAAGCCGTCAGCGCAAAAGTGGCCTAACCCACAATACATATCCGTGCTTATGTATTGCAATTTATTTAAATCATAATAAATGTTGATGCAAAATCGGCCTATCCTTAGTTTCATCCATAGATAACAGATGCCTTTGTAAACATCATTTTAGGGCGTATTTTTTCGCCTACGAAGTATTGTAAAGGTAAATTCGAACCTCATTATCTTCATATTAACTGTGGTAAGCTTAGGCCACTTTTGCGCTGACAGCCTCATTTAACAAAAATATTATACTACTTCTAACGTGGAACGGAATCGGCATCAATACTACCCGAATCTACAAGCCAAGTTTCTTTGTGACTAAAATAGAGATACCCATGCTGATTTTTATTTAAACAAATTACTAACACAAACTAGTAATTGGAGACGCTCAATTCAGACATTAAGTTTCCATTTATGTAGTCAATAGACTAATCCGAAAATATTATTATCTGACTTTCCCATCAGGTTATAGATTTAGGCCAATGTGTCTGTAAAAAAATGTCTTGACTATAAAAAATTAAATATTGTTACTGCTTTTATGTAATGACTGAAATTTAATAGGCTATCTGTGTAGTAACGAATGTTTACAGGATATAGTAACGCTATGGCAGTAAGTAGTAGGGTAGTATCCTTACCGTCGCGACAGTTTTCACGTCATAACTCACGGTAATGGTCAATCGGCGAGAGCCAAGAGTCGCCGTTGAAAGGATATTATTAATTCCAGACGTTTGCATTGTCATAATCCGGCCCAGACCTGAACAAAGAGAGATCTAGTTTGACTGCTATACCCATAGGTTACTGTAGATGGTTTATAGATTTAATATATAATAATAATGAAAGATAAGTTATGGGCTTAAATTGTTTTGTGATTCTCGTTTAAGCGTTGTTTTATATTTGCCTATACTTTTTTTTCTGGCGGTAAGGAGGTACATTGCTGGTGCGCATCAAAATATAAGTAGTCGGAGGTCTATTGTTTGACAGTATAGTTGATTCTGTGTCTACATTCTGACTTCATTGATTACGTCCAATATTCTACCTCGTTTGCCTATCTAAGCTTATAAAAATGAACCGGAAAATTTCTTAATTAAAACCGCTGCCATTTGATTAAGTGATAATCCAAGTCAATTATGTGGAACAACCTCGTAATTACACAGTAATAAATTACAATTAACCGTTAATAAATAATAATTAGTAGTTCGTATCGACAGCCTTCCCTGTAATTAAATGTAATTATATTTTGATAACGTTCAAACGTATTTTAATTATATAATTAATATTAAGACGTTTTTATGATTTATATGTTTATTTTAAATTAACGGTTATCGTATATTTTTCCCGCCAGACAGGTTGCCACAATTATCGTCAATTTTGTATCTGTTAACCGGCCGCTCGCAAAAAAACATTCGTAGCTCGCAGAGCGTACTAAAAACGTAAGGAACTTTCTAGATACGCTTCAACCTCTCGCTATTGAATAAATAATAATTACTTACAAATGAGTTAAGCACAAGTTTCCATACGCGTTGAACCAATTACCTCGAGGTTAAAAGCACCAGGGAGCATAATTTTTTTTGCGTCGAGAAAACTACTGGACGTATGTCATTCTTTAGGAAATGTTCTCTCTACCTGTGTAATAAACACCGTTAATATAAATTTGATCTCCCCTAGAGGGCTAGCGAGCCCTTGTAAAAGAGATCCTTAATTACTGGTAAACAGTACGAGCCCTTCATTACAATTAACTTGTATTATATCTTCAAATAACAGAAATGCGCTCCGACTTATCTCTATTTAGTAATTAGCGGACGGAAGGAATCAAAATAAGGGACACCTTAACAAAATAGTGTTTTTACAGAGAGGCCGATGGCTAGCGTTACTGTGTACTTGCCGCGTAGTGTTATATTAACTCGCAATTAACGTTTATTTATTTACTGTATTACAACTTATAAAGTTATTAATAGAATTAAAAATAAAATAAAAAAACAGTATCATTTGACTGAGTTGATAGTGCAGTAGGTAGTGGCCCTGACTTTTGTGCCGAGGGTCGTGGGTTCGATTCTTGCATCGGACAAACATCCGTGTGATGAACAGGTTTGTTTGCTATTTGTTTCGATGTTTATTACGTATAATATATGTATATATTTAAATGTAAATAAGTACGTATGTCAGTCTCTAGTACCCATAACAAAGGGAATCCTAATTTGGGGCCGGATGACCGTGCGTGATTTGGTCTCAGTTATTTATTTTATTTATGTTTTTTTTCTTTAATTGAGAGTCCAACGGGACTATCAGTGCATAAATCTAAGAAGCATTTCTTGTAGGCCCTAATATTTCATGTGCCAATGTCTACGCAGCGAGCTCACAAGGGTATGTGTTTTTCAAATTAAATATGTAATGGGTCAACGCCTAGATATACCAGAGTAGCATTGATTAAAAAAACTAAGCACATTGAACCATCTGCAAGCTAGCTCTTTTGTGTTCAGACAGACAAGCAAGCCTAACTAACAATGAGCGGCAATAAATAAGAGCAATGTAGTGGATTACATCGGGGGCAGGCAGAGACGCGTGAAATTAACTGAATCAGCGACAGGCCGAGGCGCGGGAGAGGGGGAGAGTAACACTTGTCTGTGATGACGTCTTCGTTTGTGTAGTAACCAGGTTTTTGAGTTCTTATAATTTTGTATTAGAAATACAATACTGGTGGTAGGACCTCTTGTGATTCCGTACGGGTAGGTACCACCACTCTGCCTATTTCTGCCGTGAAGCAGTAATGCGTTTCGGCGCTTGAAGGGTGGGGCAGCCGTTGTAACTTTGCTGAGACCTTAGAGCTTATATCTCAAGGTGTGCGGCGCATTTACGTTGTAGATGTCTATGGGCTCCAGTAACCACTTAACACCAGGTGGGCTGTGAGCTCGTCCACAACAAGCAACAAAAAAAATGTAGGTTTTACCAAACTGAACATCTCGCATTTCTTAGACTAATGACTTTGTGTAGTTGAGGTGACAATTTATGATCTGAGATTTGGTAACTAGTAATCTCATCTAATTTGCTCCCAAGTGCTATTCTAATGCTACAGATATAGCTTATTTTTTAATCTTAAACAAAAGAGATTAAAATGCGTTGTGCTGATTATAGAAATCAATATATTTCAACTTCAACATTTTTGCATCTCACATGGCTGATTCAAATACAATCACAAAACGTGTGTAACACTAAAACGAGCCCCAGCAGTAAGGCCACAATATCAGTAAGTTTGAATAGACTCTGCCATCAAAGTTTACAGCCAAGTTTTCAGCTACCCTCAATAAAATCATTGGGGTTGTTTATGGGGTAATATGGCGGTATGACTCTGTTTATGGCGTTTTGTTGGACTTCAGTACGCTGTTGTGTGCGGCTGTAACCTTTATTATCTTTGATATTATTACTCAATTTATATACGGAAAGGGAAATCCAAAAATGTGCTCTTGAATTCGTGATTGCCTCTGATTTGCAAAACCAATATTGTGTTGTGACTGTCAAAATCTCCACGGATAAGCTTGGCGTACATATGTAGTATTCTCGGATGGCATTGTGTATTTCAACATCTCGATAGTACCATCTACTCATGTATTGCTATGGTAATAATGCATATCAAAAAATCGTTATTATTAGCATTGTCTCAGATCTTAGACCTTGTCAAATAAAAGTAAACTTTTTAAAATTTTCAATTTATTAGTATGTTGCGTACGTCGATATTTGCCGAGTTAGTGACCGATCTGGTCTTTAAATTTAGAGATATTAATTTTCACATAATATTCGCACAATCAATTAGAGAGACTAAACAGTCCTTAGAAAATCAATCGAGCCAATTAGCGTAGTCAATGAGATAATTGTATCAATATTATATGTTGTGCGGGGGACTTAATATCGTATTGTGAAGTTTCATATTCGAATAGAGCGATTTTGTGTCTCTCTATGTTCACATCTGAAGAAAACTCTGGCAAATATTCATCCCGCAACCTCACACGAACCAAAAATGGATGATAAAAAAAATCATGGGCAGTCACGGCTGCGGGTCACACTCACGATCATTGAATGATTATTTTTTCAGGTCTGCCCTCAACATAAATTATTTTAAGTAATTTTTATGTTAAAATCCTGATGCGAGTAACATAAAACAGATCGTCCTCCAACCGCGGAACATCCAGCACAAGGCATTTTTAATATCACCAACAATATGATCTCTCAACTTAATTGCTTTGAAGCTTTGTACAGTCGAGACCTGCTTTTTATGGCGTTCAAGGGGAAATATCCATTAACTTATTACATTAAGGCTTAAATTGGAATGCAGCATTCCGTTTTTCATCTAGATATTCTAGACTGACTGGTTCTGGGCAATTAGGGAACAACTACAAAGCAGGATTAAATGTTTCCATTACTCGGAGCTTTTAAAGAAAAATATTTTATGGAAGAAATCTAAAACAATTAGAAACATGGTGACCAGCGTCGGAGTCACATTTTATTTCTAGAAAACGTGAATGTTGTGTAACCTTGGCTAATTTTTAATAGTATAAAATGAATAAAAGTTAATTTGGGCTTCTAATTATTGTAAGTAAACAGATCTTTATTATAATTTCTTATTATAAGATTTATATCTAAAAATATAAATCTTGTATTCTGATTTTACATTTTTTTTATGTTTTGCTTACGATTTTCCAGTCGGCAATGGCGGATTAATTTATATATTCCATGAAATCGTAAAGTATGCTTATACATATTATGTACTACATATCTCCTAACTCCTCAAATGTATTTCTGAAGCACAACACCAACACAATGCTACATGATGCTTTCAAGTTAATCAATCACTGAATGTTGTTATCTCTGCCTGCTCGATGGGTTGCTGTTTACCAAGGACCCTCCACTATTGACCCTCGTTGATTAATAAAAAACAAAGGGATCCATATCAGCTGATGTTTTTACCGAATTGTATGACGTCTTCGGTTCCCTGTTGTTTACTTTGGAGAAATTTATTTTAGGTAATTGTTGAGCGCAAGACCCAAAATCTAACGATAGATCCGATTTCAAAGTTTATTTCTTCTTCCTACGGATTTAATTTAAACCTTCAAATACGACTATTTACTGCGCTGCTAAATCAAAGATGAGAAAATCGAAAAAGTGTGTTTTCGATCAAAACGAATAATAATACACTTAATCTTGTAACTATACTTGATACCTTAGAACTTATATCTCAAGGTGGGTGGCGCATTTACGTTGTAAATGTCTATGGACTCCAGTAACTACTTAATACCAGGTGGACTGTGAGCTCGTCCACCCATCTAAGCAATAAAAATAAAAAAATCAAATAAGACTTAAAATCAAATTGTGTTGTATACAATTGTTATTCCACATCTGGTTTATAGTCTCTACGCCCTACTATCAGTAGAAAAACTTTAATGAAATGTTTTTTTTCTTATTACATAAATGGGTTTACGAGCTTACCCAGTATTAAGTGGTCACCGCATAAATGTCGTCCACCTTGAAACTTTAGGTATAGCCCCAGTTGTATAGCATAACAACTTTACAGTTAAAAATATTGCACAATACAGCCTTTGAGCAGAATTAGGCTGGGCGATGATTCTACCTATGAAAACTTACTCAATTAAGAAATATACAATATTTGCAGTTTTGATTTTTACTAGAGAATGTTATTCCTTCATCGTGGAAATCATTCGTGAACATAATAATATGTCAAGTACGTATTTTATTAGAAAAATTGGTATCCACTTACAGGATTTGAACACCGCGATTTGATCATAGTCGGGTGGCAGAATAGTTATTACGTCCGCTGAGTTTAACAGTTCAAATGACAATAAATAACTTTAATTATTATTTTTTAGAGGCTTTTTTTTACTTACTTTGGAAACTGTTGGTGGTTGATTGATAGCTTGGCTTCCCTAAGAGTTCCGCTACGTAATATAAAATATTAGCTCCTTATAAATTTTCGTTAGTGCCGTCACGTAAGCTCTACAAGGAGACAAGCTTTTGACAAATGAAATTTGCAATACAAGCGCTCCCAACGAACGCTTATTTAATGTACTTAACTGAGCTTAGTAAAAATAATTTATTGGGGGTTATATTCCATAGGGGCAACAGAGTGAGAATAAAATACTCTTAAAGTGAAATCGAGAACAATAACCTACTGAGGAAAGCTAATTAAATCGAGCTTTCTGTCTAAATTCAAAGCAACGCCCAACTTGGAAACTGAACTGATTATAAGTAATGATGACACATTGTACAAACTTGAACAGGAATAATTACGGAGCCAAGAATCAATTGACTTAATTATAGGTAGTCGACAACTCTTTGAAACGATTCACTTAGCGGCGAATCAAAGTTTTAATGGAACTCTACTCCTTCACACTGTTGCTTACAATCTGTTCTCGAGATAGGGAGATTTGGTAGTGAGCTTTTCCCGTCAATTTATCGAAATTACCAAGGTAAAATAAACTCTTACCGCTTAAGATCTCAGACAAGAAAGTACTGAACTACTAAATATGAAGGCTAAATTAATTGTTCGTGTTTCAACTATGTAAATATATTGATATCATTACATACTGGCTATGGTATTAAAAGATGTAAAAACTGAAGTCCTATATACGAATCCTCCATTGAGTTGACCGAGTTGGTATACTGTTTATCTCGTATTATTTTGTGTTTAGTTTACCCTTCAGAATCTCACGTTACATTGTTACGCACTTGACTTTATACTTTAGGAGATATTCACTCGTCGGGACCTCTCCGGGGTGCCGGGATTCGTAATAAGACGCGACGTAATCCAATATGATTTTAGCGCTCACGTTAGTCAAATAATGTTCCAACAGAGATTTTTTTTTATTGCTTAGATGTGTGGGCACACAGCCCACCTGGTTTTAAGTGGTTACTGGAGCCCATAGACATCTACAACGTAAATGCACCACCCACCTTGAGATATAAGTTCTAAGGTCTCAAGTATAGTTACAACGGCTGCCTCCTCACCTTTCAAACCGAAACGCATTACTGCTTCACGGCAGAAATAGGCGGGGTGGTGGTACCTACCCGTGCTGACTCACAAGAGGTCCTACCACCAGTGAAAAGATTTTCTATTTTCACAAAAACCGCCAGATCAAGTACTTATGAAGGTTTTGTTTCCTTACCTATTCGCTGGTAGCTAGATGGTAAGGGATAATCCAGCTTCGCGCGGACGCGGAATGGTGTTGGTATATCGTTTCCAGTATTTCGGTGTTACCTTGAGACCAACGCTTCAATCTGATCCGTATAGTTACATACCACACATACAGATACATAAAATACAGTACGATATAAAGTTTTATTAGCCATCAATAAAGTTCTAAACTCTCATTCATAGCTTAACATTGAAATATTAATAAAATTATGAACTTAAATAATTTATATTGAAGAGCTGTTTTTTCTTCCTTACTCACTCTCTGAATAAGGCATTACAATATTTCAAATATACATTTATATGCATATTGTAGTGTCTAGTTGTATAAACGCACCTTTTATGTCTTTCCCATAGCCGGAGTCCTTAATATCGGTTTGTGGTTTGGGCGGTGGTTTAGAAGTCGACTTACCGCTAATGGCGGCCGCTTTCTCTACGAGTCTGATTTTCTCTTTTTTTCCATTTCTATTTCTGTAAATTTCTGTAAAAAATAATTTATGGGCCAACAGGTGTGGAATAGCTACCAGAGTCCCTAGATTACACACAACAGAAAAAAGCAGTCCTCCAGCGTCATTGCCACTCTGGTCTCATCTCAAAGCGTGTGGCGTTGTGATGTACCTTATAATGTGTATTTGATGAGCATATTCCATGAACTGTATTAACCTTCTAGCGTGTGTGAGATCTTCAACATTGTTTTAAAAAATCTACAAAGCCTTCACAATATCAACCGATCTATGTTTACGTTGCTTTCGAAGTCCAGGCAAAATCCTAAACGAGAGCTCTTCAATTTTCCCCGCGTCGCGTCGCGTCGCCGACTCGTCGAATGGTTTTAAGCTTTCAAAGGTGAAATGGAAATTGTCTTTTATCGTTTGAAGTGTGTTCCACCAGCGTCCATCTGACATTGATACTCTTGGCTTTTTATTGTAGGGCTGGCATTGTTTTAAAGTTAACAAAAGTAAAAAGCTCTGTTTATCCGAGGCTGCTGGTAGACGAGAAATCACTCAAGTATAACTAGGGCGTATGCTATTAACAATAGTAGCTGGTGTGTGGTTTTGGTCTAGAATAGCACCGCCCTATCTCTTCACGCGGCGGTCGTGGAAATAAATATAGAATTTAGCGTTAATTGGACAGTAGCGTTATCTGAGTGCTACTAGCTAACAGTAGTCAGATCACCAACCGACATTTACTGTTAGAACGTGTCCTCTCGCCCGGGTGGATACCACCACCCTGATGGTAATCTATACTAATATTATAAAGCTGAAGAGTTTGTTTGTTTGTTTGAACGCGCTAATCTCAGGAACTACTGGTCTGATTTCAAAAATTATCTCAGTGTTAGATAGGCCATTTATTGAAGAAGGCTGTAGGCTAACATCACACTAAGACCAATACAAGCGGAGCACCAATAAAGAATGTTTCAAAATCGGAGTTTTTTCCCTTTTGAGAGCTTCCGCTGCGTGCGCTGCAGAAACGGTTAAAGTTTCGCTAAAATAATATATGACAGAATTGTTCCCCTTTAAAAGATCTAAAAAAAAGTCCGCAACAGTATATGTCTATATGTTAAAGTTGGCTCACTATAACGTTTTTTATGTTAACCAAATTTGTTTTAAAATAAAGCATTATTTATGAACTATTTCACGCGGACGAAGTCGCGGGCAAAAGCTAGTAATATATATTTTTACTATTAATGTAGGAGCCCTAAGCAAGTGAAAGCCAACACACGAACGAATTAAATTCGCGATAACTGATAGCTCTTAGCCAGCCCTACGTAAAGGTGAGTGCAGATGAACGCAGGCGCGGCTAAATCAATTACAAGGTCGCACTCGGAGTACACGGGACGCGCTAAGCACGTTACCTGCGTCGGGCTGCGTCGGGCGACCGCTGCCAGATCAGTTTAATCTGTGAATATTCTAGGATGAAATAGACTTCGGAATTACTTCTTATTTTGGAACGGAAAATTATATTTTTTAAAGGAACGAAGTTCCTTATGGGACGATGCGGAGGGGTACCCTAACCGAGAAAGAACGTCCGTAACGTAAAATTTTTTTAGTAATACACACTGTGTACGACTTAACTTTGTAATAACGTACAAAAAATAACATGTTTTTTTATCATTCATTGACCACGATCTCAGAGCGTTCGTTTGCGCAATACACTAACCCTTATGCAAACAACCGTGAATGAAGTGTACCACAATAAGTTCGCACGTTACTGAATGACCGTGGGTTGTTGCGAAGCCTCCACTTTTTATTTCTTTATACCTCGAATAGAACTTAAAATTAATATTTTTATAATAAGGAACTTCGTTCCTATCCGGTGTTCCACGACACCACACATCTTTTTTATTTGTAAGAACAATATAACTGCGGACTACTTGTCCTGCTCAGAAGTTATTGGTTTTCTTCCTCCTAGTCGGATACTCTTGGCAGAGTAGTCGTGGCTGCCGATGGACAGGGTTGCGTCTCGTCGTCGCCGCTCGCTTCCAAGGCAGCCGCGCGTCCAGCGATGTTCCTCCATTGGAGGCGGCTGTTGGCTTTTTTTTCCCTACCTATGCTGATAGCCTTGAGAGGCTATTTCTGCTTCACCCTAACGTTTGTAGGTGAGCTCACGGGGCTCAAACCTAGCAAGAGCAGTGCTTCGCAGAATCTACCACCGGATCGGAAACGCGACCCAATGAGAAGATCCGGCGAGAAACTCAGTGGGCTGTGTTTATGGGTTAATTCGCTCGTCGAGCCCTTCGTCGCAAGCGACGGGTTCGACGAGGACGGTGACCGGTAGATTGGCCGTTGGCATTGCGAGCAATTTGTACTGCGGTTAATTTCGCAGTGCTTGTGATTAGATCAATCTAACGCGTGGGGATTTGAGTTTTTGATTTTACAATATATTATTATGTGCTTATAATATCATTACAAACATCAATGGAAATATAGTCTATATATAGTCACATAAAAACAATAGCTTGATGAACAATTCCAAGGGATGCACTAATCACCATGTAACAGCTACAAGTCAGTACAGGTCACACCAAGCCTGTTAGGTCACTGACAACTAATTATCGTAAAGTACAACATGCATACCGAACATTCTGGAGCGTGTGTAATGATTCGCAGACGGAATCCATTACCAGGTCAGACGGCACATCCGCCGCCCACCGTTTTACCTATGAACCCGTTCTAATTGAGAGTGTAGACACCTACACCCCGAACCTAGGGTTGCTATAACTGCACAACATCGATTTGCTACAATACATTACTGGTTTTGCAACGAGCTGGTCAATTCTGTGGTTTTTTTGTTTTAATAATCGATTTTGTAATAGGCGAGATACATAAATTTCATTTTGAATTTAAATCTTCAAAATTAAAAGTGACGTCACTGCGCCGCTCTATCTCAGACGGGGTTCGAACTTTCGGACGGAAAGTGCAAGGGAATCATTTAGTGAGTCGGTTTGGCATTCTCACATACCCAACGAGCAATCTCCGCAGAGAAATTTTGTAGGGGATTTCGCTGTTGACCAGACTAGGCTTCAAAGGCAGAAGGGCAGGTAATTCGCGCAAATTTGAACAGCATATTAAACCCGAAACACTGTCCCAGCAATGTACAGTTAACAAAACAATCCCGTCGTTCAATCCTGCGATATAAGTACAGTAATTGAAACAGCTAGCTGATACCTAGAGCGGTGTAAATTCATTAGGCGGATATAGCGGCACAGTGGATGGTAATCAGACTGTTTGGTCGTATAGTTAACATTGTTGACTAGAACGAGGTAAATTACTGTTGGTTAATTAATTTACTTCACGAATTGACATCCTGTCCTTGTTTTTGATTAGTCATGTAAGCGTGATGACACTAATATTTTTTTTATCTTGGAGGCGCTTTACTTTGTTAATAAGCTTATCGCTGCGTGTTTCATCCCCAAAATTGCAAGCAACGATTCTGTGACGGAGGCGCGGCTTATATAGGATATTTCAGTGTTTTCCACGATTTCTTCGGGCTATTGACATAATTAGTCCTCTTAGTCCTCCGTGACAACGATAGCTGTGAGGTATTAGAAATGTCGAAATTAATAGAATTACGTTTAATTACTATGAGGTATTCATTAATACAAAAACTCATGCAACGTTTCAAACCTTTACAAAACTACTATTAAACAATAAACTGAAGTCTTCACCTGTTTAAATTACACGTAATTTTCAATTCCTCATAATAAAAATCTTGCCTCAAATTACTTATAATAGAGGCATCAAAGCCCATAAACCGTCATACTTTAATAGGATATAATCAGTAACGCGTGGAGTGTAATCAAATATAAATTAGGGTGAGTGCACACGGGCGGCTGCGAGGCGTCGTTACCGCGGGCATTAGCGCTCGTCTCGCTGACATGTACCGGAATTACAATATCATGACAATATATTGAAAAAATGTATTTATGTCGGAAATGGCTTCAACGATAATGATGATGAGGATGCCACTAAAATTTGGTCGTCACACCAGTTTGTGACTCACTTGGGGAATCCATTTACGGATACCCGGTCGAGGGGGGTAACAGACCGAGCTATGTCGGGCTCCGGCGCCTCCAGGAAAGAAGAGGGAGAAGAGGAAGACCGGGGTCCTCCTCTTCTTCCAATTCCTGCCGGGAGACTACGCCTTGAGGAAGGCGCGCGAGGCGCTGCACGGCGTCAGCCACGCAAGAGCTACCCCGCAAAGCCGACTACCGACTAAACCCCATCGAGCCCCACCACTCCGACTTCACGAAGCCCACGGTATCGCACAGTGCGCGCTGAAGGTTCGCCGTCGCCGGTGCCCGTCCTGACAATAGGACGGGATTCCATCCCCGGTAAGATCCCGCGAGGCGTCGTCTTGGGAGACACACCGTGATCGGTACACAGGAGCCACCTTACGCCCCCTCACCACCGGATGGTTTTAGCATCCTGATATGACCAGATTTCACATGAACACAAACTGGTGATAAAAAGATATATTGTACAGAAAATTGAAGCTTGTATGTAATGTATATAGCAAATCAAGTTACATTTAATAAGAAACTTCTCGAACTAAATCGAGTGTTATACAGACTATATCAGCTAAGTAGATCGAAAAGCTTGGAGTTACTACAACTCTACGAGGTTTCACTCTCGACTTTGAACAGGATGCTTCATAGATCAGCCAGATTAGAATAATTCGCAATTTAGTCGAGATACCCTAGACATATTAGTTAAAATATAATGAGTTTATAATCCTACCGTCGAACAATCATATTAGTTAGAAGAGTGAGAAAGTTTTCTTGACAATTGTCAACTGTAAACACAGACGTCATGTCGTAAGGCAGCTGAAGGCATAAACGACGTGTGTCGATTCAGTTGTGGTACCAAGGTGCTACAAAATACACTTAGCCGTCAGCGAATAGTGAGTAGTTTACCCATCTAGAGACACGAATCAGTGCAAATTTTATATTACATTTTCATGATATTTATATCTAATTTTGAAGTGAAAACTTCTTTAGAATCGTTGTGATTTCAAACCGGATGCAACGGAAAAAACGACAGATAAGAGACACAAATACAAAGAATGAGACAGAAATATACATACTATTTAATACAGCGGCATCTGTGAGATTTTTTAATACTAACGTGTGTATGAAAGCTCTTGTAGTGAATTTTAATTTAGGATTATACGTTAAATTAAAATATCAATTCACAGAGGGCGAGACCTTACAATTATTTACTAATGACAAAATTTTACATATACTTAAGACGTTTAGGATAATTGTATTTTAATTTTGGAAGGTTTCACTTCTACCACGTGTGAATTGCACACATTTTGTTTTTTTATATTTGTCAATAACTTTATTGATCTGGCGGCAAATCAGAAATCAGTGATATGATGGTATCCATCCTTGCAAGTACTAAAACCAACAAGGGATTGCGTGACATTTTGTAAAAGTGTTGGGTTCTCAACGGAGAGACACACAAGATATTGCAATTCTAATGAATCACTTATTTTCACGGTCTGTCGTCACTTCAATAAAAGTTTAATCTCATTGTATTCTAAGAGTGCATCGGATTGCAGAGCTTGATACTAGTGTCTTCGACTAAGGATTCTAAATCGGATTATGTTCATTATGTGACTACTTACTTAAATAGGTTTATATTTATTTTATTATTTTTCATCGTGTGTTGAAGAATTAATATTGTTTTTGTGGTAAAAGCTCAAAGATCAAGCCCATATTTTATTCCCTTCCTGGCTAAGCAGCCATGATGTTTGATTTAAAATACGCTTAGTTAGCTTTTAATCGCTGATCACAATACCTCAATCATTCTGAAAATGCATTACCCCACGATTCTATTCAGGTATTTTCTATATAATGTATTACAGAATGTAGATGATCACCATCAGGCTGCTTCACAATCTAGTTTATGTTCATGGATGGGGCTAATAATAACCTAAAGCTGCCATAGCCGCAACTGCTGTTTAAGGAAGCTGCATATCACGTAGTCTAAGTGACAAAGCATTGTACGTCGTAAAAAAGATGGCAGGGTTAAGTCGACTATGAACCACTCCATTTTTTATATTTTTTCAATAGATAGATGGGTAAATAAACTCATTGGCCAAGAGGTGCCAAACGCTCGGAACTTATAGAAATCTCTACGTGAACTCCGTCGCCCGCCGTGGGACATCAGTCTCGATTTTATAGTAGATCAATTGTATAGTCCCAACCCTTCAAACCGGAAGGCACCCCGATATAAAAAGGCGATAAAAACGATGGTATTTTTCCCACCAGTAGGACGCTTCCTAAGGCCGTATAGAATATTTTTAAAATATTCTGAAAGTGACACGAGTGAGTGCTCACTGCAGAGCCTGTACTGTCAGTGCCTCTAATTAATTCATGATGGCCATGCACGTGTTGGCCATGCTTGCAGTTTAACCGATAGCTCGTCTGCCGACTTCACTTTCTTCATAATAGAAGAAGAGCATGGCGGATATCTAAAGTCGTCGATTGGTGAGAAATATCCAAATCTATAATATAATCTACGAGAAATGTGGTTTTATAAAGCAATACTTTCTCTGTAACATCGATACAACTATAATACATTTAATATCCGCAGAACGTAATAAAATATAAGAAAAAAAAAACACTCACGTTCCGCGTATAGTGGCGGAAATTAGTCTTTACTTTATGTGTTATATTCGAGTTTGTTGTGATCCGTGAGCGAGCGCACTTTATTTATGTGTAACATGTTATATCTTTAGTATTTTTTTAGTATTATTTGTAATTAACTCACCTAATTTTTCAATACGCTCGCTAGTGTTTAAATAATATGGTTCGCGATGGTTAGATGGCAAAGTGTAAGTCCCTACAAGTAAGGCAGCCTACCTACTTCTGACGAGATATAATCATACGCTTCAGTTTTTTTATGAGCTTTACAATCCAACACGTCAAAATTTATTTAATATACATTTCTATAAGTTTGCAATTAGATTTCTTAATTCCTGAATGATCTCTCTGGGTGGCCTCTTCAGTTTATTTTCATTTCTGACTTCTACGTTCATTCGAATACGTGATGTTGGGTTCATAATTTCATCCACCAATATTTTTCTCTGTCTGACAATGTTTCTTTTCATTGATGTGAGGGCCATTTTTATTTTTGGACCCTGATTCTACGTCAATATTCATACTAGTGTTCCAGGTTGCATGACCGGATTCACACCGGCTCGAACACTCGAACAACCTCACGACAGTTGATAAGATATCATGATAAGGATAAAATTAAATTTAACGGAAAACTGAAACTATCGAACACCCGGCTTGCAACCTTCACACCGCACACGAGAGATCACATGATACGGGATGTATATGGATATTGTGCCATACAAGTGTTTATTACTATAGCAACAGTACATCACAGAGCAAGCGGAGAGCTAGCTTCGATCTTGTAATCCTCCATGGACGTTACACAAAGCTGTAATTAGTATATTAATCACCGGCGAGTGACGTCCGTCCCGTGTATGTAATATTATGTTCAAACCATTCATTTAACACACACTGTATTTATACGGACGCGTAATTACTCTTGTTTTCTCTGTTACTCTTTTAATAATATCTAGTATGACAAGTGAACTGCTTTTTTGATGTTTTAATGAATGTATGAATGAAAAGAATAAGGAGAATTACCAACACAGATTAGATCTAATTCAAAGAATATTCAAATTTCGAAGTCGTCGTGGCCTAAAGGATAAAACGTCCGGTGCATTCGTAGCGATGCACCGGTGTTGGAATCCCGCGGGCGGGTACCAATTTTTCTAATGAAATACGTACTTAACAATTGTTCACGATTGACTTCCACAGTGAAGGAATAACATCGTGTAATAAAAATCAAAACCCGCAAAATTATAATGTGCGCAATTACTGGTGGTAGGACCTCTTGTGAGTCCGCACGGGTAGGTACCACCGCCCCGCCTATTTCTGCCGTGAAGCAGTAATGCCTTTCGGTTTGAAGGGTGGGGCAGCCGTTGTAACTATACTGAGACCTTAGAACTTCTATCTCAAGGTGGGTGGCGCATTTACGTTGTAGATGTCTATGGGTTCCAGTAACCACTTAACACCGGGTGGGCTGTGAGCTCGTCCACACATCTAGGCAATAATATATATAATAATAAATAAAATAAATAATAATAAAAAGCCTTTTATTTCCTGCTAAAATACAAAGTAAATAGGTATACATATAATAATTTTAATTTTCTTCACTTATGTTTGGCAGGAACCCATTAAACATGGTGAAGGCCTCCTCCAAGTCCTTCAATTTGGTTCTATTTTGGGCTACCTGTATCCATCGAGGGCCAGCGATAGCTTTTATATCATCCTCCCATTTTGATATCGGGCGACCCTTTTTTCTTTTCCCTTGTGGCCCTTCCCATGCAGTTATTCTTGCAGTCCATCTCTGGTCCTTAAGTCTGGCTACATGACCAGCCCACTTCCACTTTAAGTTTCTGGCATATTCAAGAGCATCTATAGATTTTGTTTTTTCTCTGATTTTTGTGTGTCTGATTTTTTGAATCTTTCTTATATTCAGCAGACTTCGCTCCATTCCTCGTTGGCAGCTTACTATTAGATTATTGGCCTTTGATGTAAACTTCCAAGTTTGGCAGCCATAAGTCAAGCATGGTAGAATGCAGGAATTTAGAACCTTGGTTTTTAAGTATATTGGCAACGTACTTTTAAATACTTCACGTAAATTCCAGTACTTGTTCCAGGTGTGTTGGATTCTTCTCCATCCAATCTCCATCTCATTGCTTTTTCTTTCAAAGCTGATCTGTTTTCCTAAGTAAATATAGTGGTCTGTGTATTTCAATAGTTCGTTTCCGACTGTTATTTTCTTTCTAGCACTATTTGTCATTACCATAGTTTTTGTTGTATTCATTTCTAATTTTCTAATATTCTAATATAAATATATATAATATAATATAATATGTAAATTTCTAATATATATATATATATATATATATATATATATATATATATATATATACACATATATATCTTTATAAAGATCGTAAATATTGGATCCATGTATCCACATAAGATTCATGAGATGTTCACGCCTTCATTCTCTCTTGTCTTGTATTTGAACTTTTGAACGTTCTCACGTCGCGTCTGTTGAGTCACAGAACGAATGTTGTATGTGTTCAACCTAATATAATATATTATATAATTAACACTATGTTCTTCATGGAGTTTTGTAAATGTTTTAATATCTTTAAAGTTATATGTGCATGATAAATACTTGATGGCGAATAGCTACCGTCGCGCAGGGACAACAGCAATGCCAGAGGCAGACAAAACGCTGCCGACTTCCTTTGATTTGTTTCATCAATTCGACAGTCTCAATTAATAAAAAAACTCGGAAAGCTACCGCTTAAAATTCGGGCGGAAGATGCGCAATCCTGGATGGAACGATTCTCTCAGTGGGGTCAGTCGAGTAAATAACATGTCTTCATTGAGGGTGAGTTTACAGGCTGGTCACGTCGCGGGGGTGTCGCGAGGGATGCCAGATGTACCGGCCTCTCGGGGATGAACATTTGAGACGCTATGATGACTTAAACGGTATTATGATTTGTGCGACACTTCTGGTTTCACATCTTTTTATAAATATCGTAAAATGAGTATCCGACTCCCAGTCTTTAGTTTACCGACATTATGTTTGTATTTTAATATCCACGCTGACGGCTCAAAAATTATTAAAGAAATATTCTCTATTTTTACTGAATAAAAACCTAGTTCTAAAACATTATGTTCAGAGTATTAGTTGTACTTTACTATAATATTAAAGCTACAAAACTTCGTCATAAAAGTACAAAATTATCATGTTTGAAGTTCGAGAATACCATAAAGGCATCGAAAATTTATGTACTTGGCAACTCTGAGTCTCGCCCTAAGCCAAAGTTAAAGTTGGGCGGGCAGTTTAACGTTTTAAATGCATGCATTTATATCGTTGATGGCGTGGTAACGACATCCTCCATTACGCGAACGAAAGCTGCATTTTAAAAAGTTTCGTGGATTCGGAACGTACTCACACTATGATCATTATTTTTTGTCAAAGATTATATTAGTTGATAGTAGCTAGTGGTTTATATATCGAGCCAAAAAGTACTTGTACATACTTTCCCTAGTTATGAATGAAAGATATCAATTAAATATCGCAAACTAATCTTTTTGAATGTGCTATAAGAAACTTATAAAGTTTTTAGATTGCAGCATTAAAGTAAATCAGGAGTAATTTCGTAACAAAAAACTAGCACCGAGCAGTCAGACTGTGGGCCGACTCATTAAATAGCTTATTACCGAATTCATGAAGACGAAGACGGAAGGAACAGTTCAAGCGGCGATATTGCTTCGCGTCGTCCCACCGCCACTCGAAGCTGTTTGAGATTTATAAGGCTCTGCTTAAAACGAAACTGCAAGCGGGAAATACGTTTTCGTAGCGTTTCGGTAGAATGACTCTCTTTCTAAAATATTTATTGAATATTTATGTTACAAACTATCTGCTGCCAATACGTAGCACGTATTAATAATATAATAATATGTGTAATTTTATTCGGAATATATATATATATATATATATACCTAAATGAATTGCTGTTCGTTAGTCTCACTAAAACTCTAGAACGGCTGGACCGACTTGGCTAATTTTGGTTTTTAATTATTTGTGGAAGTCCAGAGGAGGTTTAAAAGGTAGATAAAAATGAAAATGCTCGGAATTAAATAAAAATAACTATTTTGTTTTTCCTTTGATGTATCCTCCGTCGGACGGATTCCTTTTGTTTGTTTTAAGTTCATTTTATACAAAAGCTTAGGTTTTTTATTTATCGATTGAGGCACTACGAAGTCTGCCGGGTCAGCTAGTATTTTGTAAAATATTTCAAGTGATTAGCTAAGGTTCGCGACTTATTGTTTAAAAGTCAGTCTATTAAGTTCGCGATCCGTTTGTTAAAGTTTCTTCGCATGAGCGTCAACGATAAGCAACGTCGGTGGCGCGGGGCCCGAGCATACCGCCCTGACAACCTGTCTTTCTCTTCACGGTTTTTATTGCTTAGATAGGTGGACGAGCTCACAGCCCACCTGTTGTTAAGTGGTTACTGGAGCCATAGACATCCATGACGTAAATGCGCCACCCACCTTGAGATATAAGTTCTAAGGTCTCAAGTATAGTTACAACGGCTACCCCACCCCTCAAACCGAATCGCATTACTGCTTCACGGCAGAAATAGGCAGGGTGGTGATACCTACCCGTGCGGACTCACAAGAGGTCCTACCACCAGTAAACAAACGGTCCTACCACCAGGGCGGTTGTGGTCGTCATTCAGTATCATTACTGTGGGCAGATGTCACGCGGCTCCCAAGCAATCGCCACTTCTTCCGGTTTGTGGTAAGCCTGGTAGACTCATTCAAACAACTGCCAAGTGCCGACTTGACCTGGTCGATCATCGCATGGGCAACCTTCCACGCGGTCTGGTGCCTTCTACTTCGCCGTGAACGACTAGGCGCTCAATTGAATCATTTCAGTCATTTCATGTCAGTTATTTTATACAAAAATTAAAGAAGCGTTAATAAGAGCGTGTCTCAGTTGTCTTGGCGGTGCGAAATGCCTACTCGCTCGAGCTAAATATGTAGCAGTGACCAGCAGGCGTTGTCTCTGGCATTCCGCCAAGAAAACCGATGAGTTGAGTTTTTGTTGCAAATTGTTCGCGATTTCGGCAACTTGTTAACAACTTTGCTTGCGAACTGGTAATGAGTTATAACTGCAGAATGAGGGTACTACAAAAACTAATAGGCTCGTGTAATTTTCAACAAATTTCCCGTGAAGTTCTCTTAAAATGTAGAATTATTTTTCTGTTAACCAACACATACTTGTGGCCATTAAATAAACAATACGTTCTTTATCTAAATAGACTGTGGTAGTTCTAAATAAACTAAAAACAACGTAAAATGATCTACATATTTGTATGTTATTTTCAAAGTATTCCAAGTCAGTATTCTGCCCTAAGATTTATAGGGCTGTAACTTGTTCGATTCAATTCCGATAACTCAACACTCAATTTGCCCTCTGTTGGGATTCTAGGTCTAACATCTATAATGGTATAATAATTGAAGTTGTCGACGTACACAGCGAGTAATTGCGTGCGTGCCTATAAATTATGATGCACTTGCTTTTGTTGAAAATATTCCGTGAGTAATTTGAGACGTTCTTTGAGTCAGTAAAAAGAGATGTTTAAGCGTTCGACTTATGCCGAGATGTTTATTTTAAAATTGACAATGCCAAGTAGCCGACTGTACAGCTTGTAAAAGTAAACTTAAATATTTTAGTAGTGCAATAATCATGATTGGAATTGAAAAAAATATATTTGTAAGCTCTTTACTGCTATGCGCCTATTATGAAATTTGACAATAATAACATAATAATTTCACCTTCATATTCGCTTCAAGTCATTAGAACCGACAGAATTTATCTCTCTGGTCGATCGTAGGCTACTGAAGGATCAAATGTTTTTATATAAAATAGTAAATAATGAGATTGATTCGAGCTATTTTATATCCAAGACTTAGTTTAAATGTAGTCGTATTTCCGCGCGTTCTAAACAGACCTTTCACATGTCCACGGCTCGAACGAAATATGCTTCTAATTTTTTGTCCGTAGATCTTGTAGGTTGTATGCTAAAAAGCTATTTTGGAATATTTATAAGGTGATTTAGTCCGGTGAGTATTACTAAGTTTTACAGTGTAAGTTGATGTACATAGTAGTATGTGCGTGTTGCGTTGCTTTTGTTTTTTTTTTGCGTCAACATAAATTTCTCTTTTTTTGCCTTTGTACACTTTCTACTCATATGTGATGTTGATGGTGGAAACATGTTTGGCTATTATTTTAGCTATTTCTTTAAATATTATAATATGTTTATTTTGTACTGTTCGTTTCCCAAATAAATAAATCACCTCATAGTATCACCTGTTTACATAATATGTACATAAAAACATATCACTAAATAATCAAGCCATTTCAATTTAAAAATTGACAGGACACTATCTGTTTTACAAGTCCAACTGTAGAACACAATCGACTACTGCAACATTTGTAGTAACTATTCAACTAGAGTCTCAGCACTGCTCATTGACATGATGTATTCATTAAAATAAAAAAAGCAAAAACCTAACTTAAATCTACATATGTCATTGTAGTAGTATATTCTAATTCTAAGTTAAATGCAACTTTCTTTTGAACCATCCAATAAGTTGAAATGGATGGATATAAAACATAGAATTATAAAATCATTAAACTTATAGAATGCTGCTACATAAAGACGACATTCATAATTTTGGAACTCTATAACAAAAGAATATAATTTTATAGTATGACCATAACCGGCTTTTGTTATAAAATACGCAGTGTGGTACTGCATTGCGCACTTCTCGCGAGCCCCACAGGAGTATGTGGGGTGCGAGACGAGCTAACTCCGCTTGTAGCCTTCTAGAACATTCGATAACTTTAATGTTCCACGAAGTGTAAACTAATACTATACTTCCGTTTGTAGCTCGCCATTGTTTTGAAATGTTGATCAAATTTGTGAATGTACTGCCAATAAAAATCTACTATTTTTACTAACGAACGCTGATGATGATAGTCAAGCGACTACTATCCATTCATCCCCTCCGTATCAATTCAAAGTTAACAAACTGCCACTCACTCGGGAATGCATCTGAAGCCATTTCTGTAGAAAAACTGCCGTTGCCGGTGTCGAACTCCTAATCCCTGTTCTGCAGGCATGAGAAACGCACAATACCCTCCATTAAAATTTTGACATTTTAATTAAAAAATAATAATTAGTGCAATCGAAGGCAGTCTTCCGGTAGCGAGCTGTGCCACGGCAAATGGTAAGTCCTCTTAGAGGATGCACCTACGACAATTTTAGCAAATTTGAATCAGATTTAGAGATTACAATCAAGAACGTTGGTGAATAATGTAATACGTCAGCTTAATGGCCGAGTCCCTCTTTAAGTGCGTAGTGACAAGCCAGGCCCCGGCGGTTCAATCAGGCCACTGCAACCTCGCAGGCGAAGGATCGTATTAGTGAGCTCTCGGCACCAGAATTGTTTCAAAATATTTCCATTTCGGCAAGCTCAACAAAATGTTCATGTACCTTCATCAGCGCTTCAGAAGTAACGGCAGATTTATTCATGACTATTACGGTTCTGCGACGCAACAGTCTAATTCCTTCGGGGACATCATCAGAAGTATCCCTTGTTATTATATCATTTACATTTTCTGTCGCGAATATTCACGAAACAGGTCATGTTCTGACAATTTGCAGGGAAGGCGTCACGTTTCGCGACGTAAGCTGCTGTTATCTGGACGGGACCGCGCCGACTTTTTTGAGCTCCTCACTCACAAAATATTGTCCCCGCAGAGAATTTGCATACATTTACATTATAATCCGTGTTGCTTGGGGGTATTCGCAGTGTATTTGATGCGACCAGGTGCGAATTTCAGGATTTTTAAACAAATAACCTTTGATAATTTTATTTTATTTCGACTAAATAATACCCCTATAAAGATGATCCGGATGGAACACAACTTGCCTGATAATGAGGTGCTAATGTTCTTTAGTTTGAATTTCGTTTCATTGGTAGTGAGTGTAATAAAATGAAATACCCAAACGTTGCGTAATTACTATTGATATCACGAGTAGAGTGCGCACTGTTGACCCACACAGGGTGACACAGTTAGCATCAGTCTTGTCGCAAGACAGACGTCATACAATACAAAGACGACTACAAGGAGAGTGGCGGCCTCACAGTGTTACACCTACAGGCTTCAGTAAGGATTGAACTGGACGGGCCTTATTAAGAACAATTGAAAACGACAATGACATTAAGTTGACTTGGATTTGAAATAAAACATTGATAAAATACTATCTACGGATAGATATCAGATTATTATAATAAAGCTGATACGATCTCCGCGAAACTATGTTCAATTTAAACATTTTTCAGAAAATATTAACATGTGCTAATACTAATAATTGATTGACATGCCCATGAGGCGATTGTCTGTAAAATGAACGAAAACAATACAGGTCGACGCGGGTTTTACATTTTTCAAAATGTCGCCCACTGTACTAATTTCTTGATATCGAAAATTAATTAGCTCTGCGGTCTCTTTTCTAAAGTGTTAAATATGAAACTCAAAATATTCCGGCAAGTTCGTATCTGCTTCAAAATGGAATGAATCTCCGAAGGGCGGTGCATTAAGCGGGGTCAAATAGTTTTATTGAGTTCGCGGGTGCCCTGCCCTCCCCCGGTGATTAATGTACTTGTTTAATAATAAATGTATTGTTAATGTATTTCTTGAAGTTTAATACAAACTCACTTTTAATATGATTTATGATTGCGTTTTAACGTCTTTATTGTTTTATGGATTCTATGATCATTCGATTTTCGTTAGTTCAAGAGAAATTTGATTTGTTTGTTTATCAATAAGAATGACTTTAAAAATGTTATTAAGGGAACTTAAACTAAAATTTCCGCATTATTAATTTATGCAGCTCGGTTGATTGACAGAACTGGCTGTTGAATCCTTGGTGTTAAGTGGTTACCGCTAAATTTTTTTTATTGCTTAGGTGATTGGACGAGCTCACAGCCCACCTGGTGTTAAGTGGCTACGTACGTAAATGCGCCACTCACCTTGAGATATAAGTTCTAAAGTCTCAGTATATTTACAACGGCTGCCCACTCTTCAAGCCGAAACGCACTACTGCTTCACGGCGGAAATAGGCAGGGCGGTGGTACCTACTCGTGCGGACTCAAAAGAGGTCCTACCACCAGTAAAATAGCTAGCCATAGATATTAAAATGCGAATGCCGTCCCCTTGAATCACAAGGTCAAAATTCCAAATGTATGCATAAAATCTATCCTCCTTTTCAAACCGGAAGACATGACTGTTTCGCGCGGCAGAATCCGGCGGGAGGGTGCTGGACACCCATGGAGCCGTATACACAATAAGCCTTACCTTTTTTCCTACTCGTAGCCTCGAGGGGCTATCCTAGTATCACCCTTCCGAGAGAGTTTGTTAACACTGTGCTGTAAGCTCGCCGGTCTGGTCAATAATTACGCAGACTATATTTTTGGAACGAAGTTCCTTATGGGAGGATGCGGAGGGGTACCCTAACCGAGAAAAAACGTAAGATTTTTATTAGTAATGCACACAGTGTACGACTTAACTTTGTAATAACGTACAAAAAATAACATATTATTTTATTATTCATTGACCACGATCTCAGAGCGTTCGTTTGCGCAATACACTAACTCTTATGCAAACAACTGTGAATGAAGTGTACCACAATAAGTTCGCACGTTACCGAATGACCGTGGGTTGTTGCGAAGCCTCCAGTTTCATTTTCTTTATACCTCGAATAGAACTTAAAATTAATATTTTTATAATAAGGAACTTCGTTCCTATCCGTTGTTCCACGACACCACACATCTTTATTATTTATGTTATATTATGTATGTGGTATATTATGTGTGGTTTAACTGTCAACACTCTGGGGATACCGATGTGATTGACCTGGTTGCCCGCTTATCGCTATCTACCGGCGGCACCTAGTAAATAAATCTTATGTTACTTGGCCATTGTTTTTGTTGATAATATCTTTCAATCAACATTAGCTACATTAATGTGATAGATTACTGTTGCTTGTCATATTTAATTTACATTTACAGCAGAATATTCTCCAATAATCTCTTTAAGAAAAGTTTGTTTGTCTTATATCTAAGCTTTTTCAATGATTTAGCCGTTGGATTATAATTTTTATAATCAATCATTTCAATGCTATCGTCGTTTGTTGAAAATGCTCTCCGTAACATGACCACCTCAAGCTTATTGAAAACTTATATTTTTTTCAACTTAGATTTAAGCTTTAGCACGAAAAAAAAACTTTTTTTTAATTGCCCTTGTAGGCAGACGAGCATACGGCCCACCTGATGGTGAGTGGTTACTGTCGCCCATGGACTTCAGCAATGCCAGGGGCAGAGCCGAGCCGCTGCCTACCAAACCTAACTAATACAATTCTTCGATCTAAGCGAACACCGCCTTGGTTGAACCCCAGGCTAATCTACGTACATATTTTAAGAGACTCAACGCGAATATTTTTATTTAATTACAATAAAGATAAAATATGAGTACAGACAGAAATTTATCCTGGATGCGAGCCGAGACGATAAATGTTCCCAGAAGAATATTTTATGGTCCGTCACTGAAACGTCTGTGAAAGGCTAATTTGAAGTTTTAACGCAAATACGTCTCCATCGTACGAGGTACGGGTAGCGCGTAATTCTGGATGAAATGTACTCACGAGTTACCGTTTAGTTTTTGAAATTGTAAATAAAACCTAACGTTTCCTGTAGCGTCCCGCGCGACAGTCACGTGTGCGGTGTGACAGTCGCATAATGCACGGCGCGTGACGTGACGCGACGACAGAGCCTTAATCAATCACTCGGAGATGGCGCAGCGTCAAGCGATCCCAGTGGAGGGACGAATTTTACCTTAAGCTATGCATGTGGGGAGGTACCCGAGATGAAACAGAACTGCATTTTATTGGTAGTTGGCTATGACGGAGTTAAAGATTGCAGCTCGCAGATCTTTGTGCTTCCTTGAGGCCTCCAGCTTTCTTCTACCAGAGACCGTCTACTGACATTTTAATTCTTGCCAATTCATGCTTCCTGTCTACTATTACTACTTACATTTTTGAAATAATTTTTGAGATAACTATTGGTAAATTATTTTTATATGTTGTAGCACATGCTCCCAAGACCCAAACAAGAACAAGCTATATTAAAAAATTTGAAACTTATGATTTATTTTAAAAAGTGAAATCATTTCATCATTTACTTTTTGGTTTGTCAAGCAGTTATTTGGAATGTAGTCAATAAGTAGTATCAATAAAAAACCGTTTAGGAACTCTATTTACTTTTTCAAAAATGTAGTCAAGTAAAAAGGAGAAAATGTATTAAAATTAAAATTGTACAATTTCTAGATAAAACAAGATAATTTAACAAATAATTCCTTGTTTCAAAATCTCAAAGAAAACTTTGATATCAAAACAAATGCATGTTCATAGATATTAGAGTAGATGATATCTGACGCGCAGTGGTCAGCAGTAAATGCGTTATGAGAGATCAGGTGTCGAGTCCGGGCGGGGACGCTCGATTTGTCACCATTACACCGGCGGCGGCGGCGGCGGCGGGCACGCGGTCCACTCGCTCCTGTCACGCGTCCGATCGCTGTGGAGCTCTGAAGTAAGCGGCTCTGAGAAAGATAAAAATAAATTGTAATTTTCAGATAACTAGAGGTCCCGCAGTAGTCGAAATTCGACTATAATTAATTGGAATTGTAAGTTTATACACTATTATGATTGCATTTTATACTTCTTTAATCACAAATTTCGCCAAGACTACATACACTAAGTCGTCGTGGCCTAAAGGACAAGACGTCTGGTGCATTCGTGTGTAGCGATGCACCGGTGTTCGAATCCCGCAGGCGGGTACCAATTTTTCTAATGAAATACGTACTCAACAAATGTTCACGATTGACTTCCACGGTGAAGGAATAACATCGTGTAATAAAAATCAAACCCGCAAAATTATAATTTGCGTAATTACTGGTGGTAGGACCTCTTGTGAGTCCGCACGGGTANGCGGGTACCAATTTTTCTAATGAAATACGTACTCAACAAATGTTCACGATTGACTTCCACGGTGAAGGAATAACATCGTGTAATAAAAATCAAACCCGCAAAATTATAATTTGCGTAATTACTGGTGGTAGGACCTCTTGTGAGTCCGCACGGGTAGGTACCACCACCCCGCCTATTTCTGCCGTGAAGCAGTAATGCGTTTCGGTTCGAAGGGTGGGGTAGCCATTGTAACTATACTGAGACCTTAGAACTTATATCTCAAGGTGGGTGGCGCATTTACGTTGGAGATGTCTATGGGCTCCAGTAACCACTTAACACCAGGTGGGCTGTAAGCTCGGGTGGACGAGCTTACAGCCCACCTAAGCAATAAAAAATAAATAAAAAAACTATAAAATTATTAACAAAGACAAACAATATTTAATCCATTCTCAATTTGACAACAGGCATCAAGAGCAAATGTTTGACAATAAATAGTATGCATGCGTGTGTGCGTCAAATACATGGTATGTAGTGTGTGTAATGTTTTCTTTATTGATATAAGGTATATTTTATGCAGTAGGCAGCGGCTTGGCTCTGCTCCTGGCATTGCTGAAGTCCATGGGCGACGGTAACCACTTACCATCAGGTGGGCCGTACGCTCGTCTGCCTACAAAGGCAATAAAAAAAAAATATTTTATGCATTATTTAAAAAAAAAAAAATAGCATTGTGCACTTCTTCTCTATATTCTCTATAAGTGTGGAAAATTTCATACTCCTCCGTCCGCGCAATTTTCGTAAAAAGGGATACAAAGTTTTTGCTTCACGTATTAATATATAGATTTGAAAGTAATTTCATTGTGGTAAATGAGCGTGGACTCTATTTATTTCCTTATGTAACAAATTGAATATAGCAGAAATATGAAATCGAAGCGTCGCTCTTGACGGTTGGAATTGAAAGGGAATAAATATTTTTTAATTCGAATTTATTAAAATTTATTTTCTATTTTTTCTGTTGGATTTTCTATAAAAGCGTATTTTGTTAGTTTTTTTAAACTATTTATTTTTAATTTTTTAGTTGAATTCAAACTTTTTCGATATTTTTTTCAATTTTTTTTTCTTTAATATTGTATTGTCATTGGTCCTTAATAAGTATACTAAATTTCGAGTTAATCCGACGTTTTGAAGGAGGTCAAAATCATGTTCAAAGATTTCGTTACAACATACATACGTCTGAAGCTAATAAAAGCGTATTAAAAAGTGTCATAGTGGACGTCGCTCGTTGACACTCTGACGTACCGAAATCGAACACCTGCACACCTGCAAACTTGTAACAATATTTTCATAGATATACACCTAAGCTATCGCAAAAAAATATTTGAGCTCTAACGTTTATTGTATCCTGTAGCCAGTTGACGGTCAGTCGTGAGATGTATAACACTGAAATAGTTCTCTAATCTAAATTATATTATACACTTACTGTCTAAACAGCGCACAATCCAAACCTTTCGCTCCCATACCTAAACTTAGCTCAGTATTTTACAAGGGTGAAGGAGTCTTCAGTATTCTAAAACTAAATATAATCACATTTTATGCCATAACATTTTTACGTAACCGTAATGCATATTGGAACTGTACACGCATCTCCCATATAATACATATATACTTACATTAAAAAAATTAAGATTTTTGATTGTTCTCTGTATGATGCTTATTTCGTGGCTCCAAGGTATTCGCCTCAGGTCATACATAGATAATAGATGCAGAGTACACAAATATGTAGAGCCTGTGATACGCGCGTAATCAGGGGTTGCGGTCACTCTACCGGTCTTACTCTACATTCCCAGAGCTCTACATATCTTATGCTATGCTCAAATCTGAGATTTCATGAGAAATGTAAGAGAATAAGTAAGAGCGTTTTGATTGAAGTGATGCATGAGTAATTGAAATAATCTTACTATCTTGTGAGTGTTGTAAACAGGATTAAAGCTATTTCAACATTCAATCCCAATATGCATTGTAAAAGTGTTTTGACCACCATTAAAATTAATTATACGTTTAGTTTTCTACCTACAAGTTTAATTTTTATATAAAAGTAAATTTTAAATCTCAATTCAGTAGTGTTATGTAAACGAACAGTAAACGAACTCATGATAGAGCTGCCAGTGGAGCGCGTGGAGTCCACACCGGCCCGCGCACACGTGACACACCACACCGAACTACTAATTTCATCGTAACGTAATGCTTAAACTGAAATCCAATCAAGAACGTAATTATAATTATATAATGATAAAGTAAGCACACAAACGCAAGCCTGTACTACCCAGAGTTAAATATACAAAATTTAATTACTTTATTCAGAGTAAACAGAGAACCTCTCTCCGTAACAGATTGTAAACAGACAATATTACCGACGCACAACTCACACGACACTCTAATGAAATTACAAAAATAATTAGCAACCCGTTCCATATACGAGTAGTGGTACGAAATATTATTATATACATTCGTGTCGACAATGTTAATGTCATTGTATAGAAGAAGCGTGGAGAATGTATTGTGTAGTTCGCTAATAGTGCCTTTTCAATTTAGTTTTATATAATTAGCATTCGGTAAAGTGTTGAAATTTTTTATGAATTTAATCTATGGTTTTTTATATTGGTCGTCTACTGGTAATTCCCTTCCAGGTACTTGTGAATATTACAATTAGTAAACAGGTCCTGGGTGGATGTGCTGGTAACAGGCAGTGACATGACCGATAATCTGGAAGCTACTAAGCAATTATATCTTTATTTTTTGGCCTAGATGAATGACTGAGCTCGCGGCCCAATTGTTGTTAAGAGACTGCTCGTAGACATCAAAACATGGATGTCGCCACTCACCTGGAGACAAAAGAGAAAACAATATTTTATAATGGCCGCCTTGGTCTCTGAGTCGAATTGTAGGCAGATGAGCATACGGCCCACCTAATGGTGAGTGGTTACCGTCGCCCATGGACCTCAGCAATACCAGGGGCAAATCCAAGCCACTGCTTATTGTTAAGTCTCTCCATAAGTCTCGTTTGAAGAAGGATTTGTCATAGCGCTCGGGAAACAACGTGGAGGGGAACTCATTTCAAAGCCGGATGGTACGTGGCAAAAAAGATCTCTGGAAGCGCACTGTGGATGAACGCGGTGGCTTCAGGTAGTAAAAAGCTGATACCTACTTATGAAGTAGGGTAACTGTATGTAATTTTTTAACAGTCCTGAGATAAAACTGAGAAACATTTATAAGGGCCCAAACTCGAACGATGTGGATGGACCTATGAGCTGTACAATTAAATAAAGTTCTATTTGTGAGCTGCACTTTTCAGAATACGTAAGTTATTGTTTCAAAGTACCGATGGTGTAATGCGAAGATACGAGCCATTCGCTGTACCTCCTGACATCGCACCACACAACCTCTCGTTCAGCTCGTGCACTAATCATTAAACTAGTTCGAACTGATATCAAACGGTGACAACCTAGTCTACATGCAAATGTAACGCATTTAAGGCCATTTCGTCACTTAAATTATTACTCAATCAAAAGTTCTTTGTGAATTGATTAAGCGACTACCTTTTAATATTATAATATTATATTTACATCTGATTTAAATTGTTGATGATCATTTAATTTAAATATAAAATACCTATATATTAACATCAGTTTTATATAGAAATAATAAAACAAATTTAAAGTTTATTTTTTATTATATTAAATTAAGTTTATTTTTGAAGTGAAACTTCCTTATCGGCGTTGGAAAAAAATTTACCGTCACATTTTTCGGTTACGCGTCACATTTTTCCGTTACGCGCCATCTTTTAATTAACGGCTGTATGTTCTGAAGTATGGATGCGCATTTGAGAAACCGACCTCATGTCTCAAGGTGGGTCACGGAATACATTTTGTAATTGCAATAATCCCAGGTAACCCACTTAATATCACGTGGACCGTGCTATTATTGTTATTACGTAAAATAATAGGAAGAAAAGTACCAGGGTATTATGATATCAAAGAGATGTATTATTATAACTTTACTCTGACGTACAGCCTTCTTTATTAATTAACGGCTGTATGTTCTGAAGTATGGATTCCGATTTGAGAAATTGACCTCATGTCTCCAGGTGGATTACGGAAATCATTTTGTAATTCCAATAATCTCAGGGAGCCCACTTAATAATATCACGTGGACCGTGCTATTTATTACTGTTATTACGTAAAATAATAGGAAGAAAAGTACCAGGGTATTATGATAGCAAAGAGATTTATTAATAATTAACGGCGGTATGTTCTGAAGCATGGTTTCGGATTTGAGAAATCGACCTCATGTCTCAAGGTGGGTCAAACTTCACGAACCTCAGGAACCCCATTTAACACCACGTGGACCGTGCTATTATTATTAATTTATAGGAAGAAAAGTACCAGGGTATTATGATATCAAAGAGATGTATTATTAAAATGCTGTAATAATCTTAGTAGCAAAAAGGTAAAGTGAAATAATTGTATTATTTGTATTCATGTCTATGATAATAAAATCCTTTTGTTTAAACTTTATCTAATTTAACTTTATTTAACCAATTTCTAGAAAGTTGCATGTAGATCATTTTTCGAAAAATAAGGCCATAAACAAGTTTCACTTCTTACGTGTGTACACTAGTACACGCACACATTTTTTTTTATTGCTTAGATGAGTAGACGAACTCACAACCCACCTGTTGTTAAGTGGTTACTGGGGCCCATAGACATCCACAACGTAAATGTGCCACCCACCTTGAAATATAAGTTCTAAGTTTTCAAGTATAGTTACAACTGCTGCCCCACCATTCAAACCGAAACGCATTACTGCTTCACGGCAGAAATAGGCAGGGTGGTGGTACCTACCCGCGCGGACTCACAAGAGGTCCTACCACCAGTAAGTGCAAGCTAAAACCCTGTACCGCAGTATATTAACGGTGTAATCGCGGGTGCCTGTCTCGTTTGATCCCGCCGATCCGACCGTTGTTTGTAAAAACCCTCATAGTTCAAGTTTCGTAAACAGTCAAGTCTATAGTTAGCAGCAAGTGTATCGGCGTGCACTTCGTATAGTCGTGTGCATCTAAATCGGCGCACGACGGAACGCAACAGAGCCCGCCATCAATCTAAGCGCGCGCTGCGCACACGAACCAATGGACATCGCTACTTTTATCGATATTCAAAATAATAGTAATTACAATGGCACTGTGGTTACCACAAAATTAATAGACCTAACATTAAATGAGATTAGAATCTGGAGTTAATCAAAATACTCCATAATTTACCATGGAAATAAGAATGTTTGAGTGTATTGCTCAGCTTAGGTTGTTAGACGAGCATGCTTTGGAAAATGTTCCCTCTGAAATATAAATTTTACTATTTTAGACAGTGTAAATTAAAACAGAATTTCCTATTTGTTTAAAAACGCTTTGACTTTTTGAATGACGATTTGGCGAAACAATTGCACATTTAAGCACGTTCGCTTTCTTCTCGCAAGCAGTAAACTTGAATAAAAGAACCCTTTCACTTGATAATTCTCGAGATTTTCTAATTATTTGATTAGCAAACATTAAAACTTTAAATAATTTTAAATTGAATCAAAAATGTGCTTGTATAATCAATCATCAATATTATTTAATTTTATATACGAATACACTTCAGCATTAATTAGAAATAATAAAAATGTTCCAGTTACGTACAATGTCTGGAGCCGGAAATAGCTACTAAATGTAGTGCAGTTAAGTAGTGGTGTGCTGTGGCCCGCTGTAACGACCATGTTAGAGTTTTCGACATGAACGCTTCAACGACAATGACAAACAGCGTTCTCAATCAAATCGTTTCCGAGATTCAATTTCGATGGATACAATGAACAACGTTATTAAATGTGATCGAACGAGAAAGACCACACTTGATGAATTAATGCGGACAACTATAACCTGTAACCAGTAATTTGTACTCGTAATGAATTAAACGAGGGTGACCACAAATATTTAAACGTTAACAGGAGTTATCTACAATGTGACTGTCGAACTGTCTGAGCTCGTACTTTACTGCATAGCCACTTATATTTATACCGTAGTTGTGTCGAGCTGGTTGATATCGGAAAACAAGTTTATTGTTTTCGAAATTTTGTACGAACATAACTTATTTTGTAGATTGTAGATCTACTCTAGGATATATCGATAAAAAACATTTATAGGAATTTATAAATGTGAACATCGTCAATATTGTCGTTGTTACGATCGAAAAGTGAAAAAACTTGTATTGAAAAGTGGAGGTCAAAAGTGATCCCTCGGTGTACAGATTGATCACTTATATCCGACAGTCCAAGTTAAGCCGAGATGCAGTTTGTACCGGCTGGAGGTCGTGTATATGGCAAAAACTCAGTCTCACAACACACTAACAAACTAACTTCTACATAACTTCCTCGTAATCACTATGAAACTTTTAAACAAACAGTGATTATTTTTAAATTCAACTAAGAACTTTAAGTGCCAAATCACAATTTCAAGAAATCGTGAACTCTTGTAGTCTATAAAATGAAATGCCGCTGCAAATATAATATTTCATTGAAGCGTGGTTACTCTCGTAATGATGGATGGCATGTTGCTGGGCTGGCCTTCGGTCGTACCACACTATTTCGCTGCAATAGCCGGTTCTGCTTGATATTGCTCCGAGGGAACATTTTCTTTGAAACTAAATAAAGATTTCTTACCTTACACGTTGACAGTTTAATGAAATATACTTTTTGCGGTGGTAGTGCTCCATCTAAGCTCAGGAGGACAAGTATCCCTTGCTGCATGTGTCTGTCGCAGAGCAATGATACTGCCCAGCGTGAAGCAAGGGCTCTTTGACATAAATCGTGGCTACGAACGATCACGGCTGTCTCTGAATAGTCATTGACGCGATAGAAATATTCACAGCTCAACTACAAACAAAAGTCAAAACATATGTACGTACATATCTACACACCCATAACAGCATAAGCAAGACATCTCCTGACGCCAAACTAATCTCTTATTGAGTTCCGTCATTCTGAAATGAAATTATCATCAATAAAGTTTTAAAGCGTTAAACTTAATAAAACTTAATTTCTTCGTTAATTTATTTGTAATAAACAAAATTATTTACAACAGGCGCATTATTTTATTTTCAAAGATGCCTCCATTACATCGGAATTGTTCAATCTTTAATAGTCAATTAGAAACCTAGTTACATGCTTTATAATTGTGAACAGTCGGAATCGTCCGTCGCGAGTGCGTAGGCGGCCTTATCTATTAGGACGCGATCACACGCGCGCATACAAATTGACGCATTAAAGTCGCAGGGGAGCGATTACGATCTTAATAGCCTATCACAAATGAAGCTGTATTGATCATTTATTTTACATACATCGCTGTTCAGCGCTCTCAAAAACCACCACGGGCTACGTGCTTCAGATCGTTGACGCAAAGCTATTTGATGAAGAGGTTTGTTGAGCTCTTGTTTGACGCAGAGACTCTTTGATACGAGCTCCGTGGTGTCTGTCTAGACTCTTGCTCAACTACGACTAGTCCCACGCGAAGCGACACACATTAGTCTCTTCCCTCAGTTATATACTCGTAAAACGAATAAGTCGATAAGTCGTAAGATTAATACATTAAACAAAATACATAAAAAATATTTAATTTTTTACTTATTTTACACAACTTTTGAACTTGTAAGGCGGTTTAATAGGCGGTTGTCAAGTCCATATACATCACAAAGTAAATTCTGCCGGTCATTCCAGCTCAATATAGGTAGTGGCCCTGAGATATGCGTGATCACGAATAGTGGTGAAATGGCTGTTCTGACCCGCAGGCTGATTTACCGCTACCACCCATACGGACATCACGCTAGACTCAGTCAATTTGCTGTTCATATTACTTTAAAACTAGCCCGATAAATTACATTGTCTGTCATGTATGTTAGTTACCATTTATTTATATTAAATCTGAATCCACAGTAATATTCAAAAGTGACGGCAACAAACAAAAAATGTAAAATCCACATTGAAATGGTTTTCCGATGAGGGAACTAATTGAATTTGTAATATAAATCGGATAGAGTTCGAACACACACGACGACAGTGCGGCCCTGTTCCTGTTTGAGCGATTAATTGAAAAAGTTTTTGTCGCGACGAGGGTCGTCCGACTTCTCACATTGTGTACACGCGCCTTTAACGAATAGTTTCAATTAAATTTAAAGTAAAAACTAATGTAATCTAAAGCTTTTTTTATCCTTTATTAAATAAAACAAAGATGGATACAACATTACAACATTAATTCAATAGCGAACCATGATATAATATAAGGGCAACAGTAATGACTTTTCTCTTCAAATTTTTTTTTCTATCTTCCTTCTTCTTCTTCTTCCTAGTCGGTATCGCTTGAGAGAATAGTCGTAATCATCACTTCAGGCGTTGGTGGCAAGCTCCACAACATGCTACCACTCCTTTCTGCCGACCGCCCTCACCGTGCATTCGTGTAATGATGGTGAGCCACTTAACTGCCGCTTTTATCTGGTCAGTCCACCTCATAGGCAATCTTATTCGTGACCAAAAAAGTTGAGAATACGAGACTGTACCAAAGATGATATACGCTGCTTGATGCCGAGTTCTCAAAGTAAAGACTCGTTGGTATGAATTTCAGTCAACGAAACTCCGAGCATTATTACCTCCAGCACCACATCTCCAGGGCGTCTATCTTCTGGCTCTATATATGTTGTAACATCCTCCATATTTTCCTTAATCTGTCTGTTGCAGACCCAGAAATTGCCATACGCCTCTTTACTTCTTCGATATATCCACCGTTGTTCGTAATTAAATTTCCCAGATAAATGTAATATACGATTGCACCACATCACAACTAGCAATTTTATATAGTTTCCGCAGAATTATTCATGCGGGCGACAATCATATTTTTTTGTTCCGGTTTATTTTAAATTCGAACTCAAGGCTCACGCGTTCCATCTTGCCGAGAAGTTCTTCCATGTGCTGGGGAAGTGGTGGGAGAGCTTCAAGCCACCGATCGAGATGCCATCTGTCCAGTCTTCAAGTATAATTCTCATTATGAGCTCTGTGTACACATTGAACAATAGTGGAGAAATAATACATCCCTGACGGACTCCGGCGGTGGCGGTATCATCTATACAGGCATTGAAAATGAATGTCTACGTGTTTATGCTACATGGAATTCTAAGTCATTGAAAAGACTTGGTACTGTTAGTCTATGAAAACTTTTGTCGTACATTTTACCTTGAGGAATGAAATTTACAGATACCTAACTGGTCCATGGGGATCAGGCGGGGCTATGTGCAAGATGACTACCAACTGAGCCCCGTGGATCATGAGCCCCAACCATCTCGATGTTCGATCCCCGCTCCAGACGGATCTCGGCTTAGGGTGGGTAGGGTTGGATCCCACAATTAACACAACAAAGTGCTATGCGGCGACGCGTTATTGTATTGATAGTGTGCCGCTTGGCCTCAACCTTCTACAGAAGTCTCACCCGACTCCGGCCCTCGGCTCGGCAACGATGCATCGCTGTGGAGAGGCATGAATTCTTCGTCTAATTCCACCGCCTTCTTTGGCAAGATGCTGGACTCGCAGACGTCGATCAATAATCACCTTTTTTTTTATTGCTTAGTTGGGTAGACGAGCTCACAGCCCACTTGGTGTTAAGTGGTTACTGGAGCCCATAGACATCTACAACGTAAATGCGCCACCCACCTTGAGATATAAGTTCTAAGGTCTCAAGTATAGTTACAACGGCTACCCCACCCTTCAAACCGAAACGCATTACTGCTTCACGGCAGGAATAGGCAAGGTGGTAGTACCCACCCGCGCGGACTCACAAGAAGTCCTACCACCAGTAATTACGCAAATTATAATTTTGCGGGTTTCATTTTTATTACACGATGTTATTCCTTCACCGTGGAAGTCAATCATGAACATTTGTTGAGTCCTTCCAGGACTCGTTGCTGCCCAGTATCGTAGCAATGATGCGGACGGTCGGCAGCGACAAGTTTGGTCCTATTTGCAAGACGAGAACATGGCAATGCCCCAGCCACGCGGGGCAGTGTGCGAGTGTGTGCTCGGTCGTGTCCTCGTCACAGCCGCACTGGTAGTACTCCATCGTCGGTTCGCTAATATGACGATTACCTTACCCTTGTAAAAACAGTGCGAGCAACCTGTGGGAGTTGAATGGTACTAAGCCGTCTCCTCACATAGACGTTGTTAAGGCAACTAAGGCATTAACCCAAAAATTGGGAGCAGCATTTTCCAGTTTTGTACCACCGTACTGCGATGAAAAACCGCTATTTACTGATGGTGGGGGGGTATTACTGATGGTGACCGCTTGTGTTACTCTGCACCACGCAAGCGGTGCCTGTAATTGTGTGAAATTAGTGCATGTGTTACTTGTACGAATATTGTGCTGATATATATAACGTGCTGGTACCCAATAAATGAAATAAATGTGTACGGGATATAGTAACCACTTCTCACTAGGCGAGTCATGAGCTCTGTTTCCCATTTAGGAAAGGAAATAATAAAAATTAGCCTCCGTATTTCGATGTTGAATGAGTTCACAGCTATCTCTAGTAATCGCAGTCCCAAGGCAAGCTAACATATTCATAGTTTGTAGGCAGTGGCTTGGTTCGGCCCCTAAAATTGCTGACGTCTATGAGCGACGGTAACCACTCACCATCAGGTGGGCCGTTTGCTCGTCTACCTACACGGGCAATAAAAAATCACAAATGTCCTTAAGCTCGTCTAAAGGATGATTAGTAGAGATTACTTTCCTTTTAAATCGCGTCTATAACTATTGTACACTGTAGTATAATTACTCTGCGCAATAGCGATTGTTAAGTCTTGTTATTGCTATAGTTCTAAATACTTATTTTTCTATTTCAGGTAAGAGTGACTAGAAGTATATCATGCTCCTGAAAAAAGTTGTGACACTTGGCGCGACGTAAGTATTCACACATATTAAGGCCCTCGAATCCATAGAATCTCACTCACATTATTCTACAATTAAATAAGTTCTTTATTCTACAATTTTCTTTTTTGCAACACTCGAATCCTCTGGATAAATAAGCCATGTGAATTTGTACCGTATTGCTAAAGCATTAAAGTTGCTCACCTCAAGCTATTTTACAGCAGGAATCCATGTGATTCAGCATACGTTAACAGAATTGAGTTATAGCGTGGAGCCACAGCAGAATGCTTGTTGGACCGCGTTATTATCGTATATCGTTGACGATTTAAAAAGCAGACCACTTTTTTCTCGATATTTTAACTTTGTAGACTCAGAGATAGGAATTTTCTATGATACAAAATTAATGTTTTTTCTTTGATTTTTGTTTGTATTTCTTTAATATCAATCCATTTGTGGTGAGATTTTAGTGGGATTCATGTGTAGTTTGTCAATGGCTTCTATTAAAGATATTTGAAGCGCAATGGTGTTAGCGGTGCGAACGGAACTGACTAGATTTTAATTACGAATAAGAAAATACAAGGTCTAAGAAAGGGCTGTTAATGGGCATTCATTAATTCTTATTCAACTGACGACGGAAAAATAATGACTTATAAAGAAATCTCAGAAGTCCTATGCAACCCTACCTACTTCTGCTCAACAACAGCAAATAAGTCATGCAGGCTGGTTTAGCTCATAAAAGCCACCAGTAATTACGAAAATTATAATATGTGCAATGTTATTCCTTCACCGTGGAATTCGTTCGTGAACATTTGTTAAGTACGTATTTCATTTGAAAAATTGATACCCGCTTACGAGTTACGGGCACAGTCGTTGTGCTTGATAATACTTGAATTGAATGCACCGGGCGTCTTATCCTTTAGGCCACGACGACTGCATTTTTATGTTTGTTTTAGTATTGGCAACAGCTACTCTATGTCTAGCTCCGAGAGTCCCATAACCGGAGCGTCGGGTTTAATTGGATCCGGGTATCGGTCGCGCCGCTACTGAATAAAGACATGACTTACCCGGATTTAACCATATATTCACATTTTTCCGGACGTTTTCATATTCCCGATGCAAATATCTTTGTATTGTATGTTCTGTGGCTCGTTGGTTCCCTGTGTTAATTTATGGTCTCGCTTCGGAATTACTTCTCTTCTCTTTTATTAATGAATTGTACAGTTGTCTTATTAGTTCATTTTTCCCTAAATGTGTTCTTCTCAGTTTGAACAAACCACTAGTGCTTGCTTGAGAATTGGGCATCAGCTTCGATCACATCTAGAAATATCGTGCACGTTAATAAGACCTCAAACTCTTTGATCACATTTCACATAGGTACCTACATAGTTCATATCGAATGTATATCAGAGGCGGGACAGGCGAGTGGTCCCACCTTTGTGAGCTGCACCACTGTGCGTGGACCGATATGCCCTTGCCGATTCTAGTTCATTTCGACACATATCACAGTAATTTCTGCCATACCACTTTACATCCGAACTTAAAATAAGTGATTAGAGTCGTTCATGCACTTCAACAATATCTAACTACCAGCCTTCTTCTAAGAACTATTTTCAAACCGCGTTGCAAGATGAACTTGTTACAGTGCTCTAGTCTAGTCTAGTATACTAGCGGGGTTTATTCTAGAGCCGAATGGTTCGTGCCACAAATGAGTTCCAGAAACGCGATTCCGTAATCCGGACCGAGCCGGTCAGCACGGATGATCTCTGCTACAATGGCGGGTACTTAAAGATTCCCTCTGCCCACGTAGGGTAGACATGAGCCAAACTGAACATAAAAGTTCATTCCTATTGAAATTACAACACGCTTCCGTTGCCGTTGATACTAATTAAATTAATTAATTAATTGGTAGGACCTCTTGTGAGTCCGCACGGGTAGGTAATACCACCCCGCCTATTTCTGCCGTGAAGCAGTAATGCGTTTCGGTTTGAAGGGTGGGGCAGCCGTTGTAACTATAGTTGAGACCTTAGAACTTATATCTCAAGGTGGGTGGCGCATTCACGTTGTAGATGTCTATGGGCTCCAGTAACCACTTAACACCAGGTGGGCTGTGAGCCCACCCACTTATTGAAGCAATAAAAAAAAGAATAAATAATTTATTGTGTCATACTTTTCATCGCAATATTATATGATTATGATTGAAGCTAACCCAACAGTGACAACCAGTTGTCTGTCTTTGGTTTACTGTCAGATTGCCCCGTCTCGTCAATGTATCGTTAGTGTATCGTCTCCGGGAATGCGGGTAGCATCCGGGGCCGCCATATTAAATTCCTCGGGATCAACAATTCACTCATACAGGGAGGAACCGCATCTTAAGAGTTGACTTTTTGCGGTTTGAATTATGACAACAGTATATTATTATATGTATGCATATAAATACATATTTATCTAAATAATTATGTATCGTTTTAACTAATTTAATATTTACAAAATTCTTATGTGCTTAATGTTAATTTATCAGAAGTTAGTGCTGCTATAACAAATAGCAGTGAGTAGGTAATGGAGCCTTGCACACAGCTACCACTACGAATGTGTCTTATTGCCTGGTTAAATAAAATCCGCGTAATTCATATTACGACTGACTGGTGGTAGGACCTTTTGTAGTCGGCGCGGGTAAGTACCACCACCCCGCCTATTTCTGCCGTGAAGCAGTAATGCGTTTCGGTTTGAATGGTAGGGCAGCCGTTGTAACTATACTTGAAACCTTAGACCTTATATCTCAAGGTGGGTGGCGCATTTACGTTGTAGATGTCTATGGGCTCCAGTAACCACTTAACACCAAGTGGGCTGTGAGCTCGTCCACCCAACTAAGCAATAATAATAATAAATAAAAAAAGCGATGCAATTGAAATACCAACTTCATCTCTCCAGCTGAGCAACGGTATTTGTGCCTTAGCGAGGTTAAAGAGCAAAATGGCTCTCAGAATAGGCAAACAATAGGCAGAGTTGTTCGTATACCTACTAGAAGCTCGCCAACAGTTTTTCATGTAAGTCGCAATATCTTTACGGAATTGACTAAAAGTTGGTAACAAAAGCGGGATTACACGCATTACTCCCGCGGCCCGGCAGCCGAGCCAAATAGATTGTTACAACATCACAGTACACACATTGCAGTGAGGACAAAACATTTAATTACACGCCAAAAGAGATTTTTATTTTCACATATTCAAGCGGACGCGGGCCGCGAGGACAGGGCCCACTACTTACCAAGTCGTTATTGGGCCCTATGGACATGCGGTTGAAACCTGAATAGTTTTATGTAATGTCAGTTATACTCTTCAAGCTGGAGTGCTTGATTGTTTGGTCGCACAGATACACAGATGAAGAGGTAACGGGCCTACTCTGGCAGCATCACAATACGACCTAAGGCCACTAAAATTGCTTTAGAATTCAACAGAAAAAGAGGCCCCACACACGTACTTTACCATGTGAGAATAGTGATGGGTTGAGGGTAACACAGCAATACAAAAACATAGTTACTCTAAGCTGAATACACTGTGGCATCATCCCCGGAAGATGTATGAAGCGGAACGTCCCTTATTACTGCGTCCTATTTCACTATCTGCACTCGGACAGAGGTCAACTTGTCGCATTTATACACATCGTACCTATTACCGTACTAGATTAGTTTTCGTCAATAATGTGTGCTATTTATAATACAGACAACACTTCCTCCAGCCGCGGCTACTAGCGCTGTCATCTAGACATTTGGAAACATACAAGTTTGACAACATTGTCGCTGTTATCGACATGTGGCCTGACAGTGTTGGCGAGCGTATGCCCTTTAGGAGTTCAAACACATCGACCGACATGGCCGTCTCGAAAGAGGTAAAATGAAAACGATCCGAATGAAATGAATGTAGGTACCTACACTAAAAGGAGCATCGTAAATAACAATATATCGTGCGAAACTCAAATAAAACGTAATGAAGCGATCCCGCCGACTATAAATAAGATGATTACCCCGAGATAAAGAATACAAACAAAACACGTTTAATTTATCTTCTAACCGACTTGTAATTTATAGGGCCTTTGAGTTTAAATTTAATACAACTTCATTTAGACTTGATTCATTTAATTATATTTACTAAAACCATCTATAGTCTGGTGGTGGTAACAAATGTTTTTATTGGTGGTAGGACGTATTGTGTGATTACCCACGGGTAGGTACTACCACCCTGCGTATTTCTGCCATGATGCAGTAATGCGTTTCAGTATAAAGGGTGGGGTAGCCGTTGTAACTATAGTCTATAGTGAGACCTTAGAACTTATATCTCAAGGTGGGTGGCGGCATCTACATTGTAGATGTCTATAGGCTTCGGTAACAGCTTAACACCAGATGGGCTGTGAGCTCGTCCATCCATGTAGGCAATAAAAAATAAAAAAATGCTTAGTTGGTAGTATGGAGCGACGCGCCCGGACCGGCCCGGGGTTCAGATCCCATATGGAATGCACTCTTAACATATGCTCAATAAATGAGTTCCACGCCGAAATAAGTGCCAGTCTACAGGGTCGGTACCGCGATCCTGCACCTTTACACACTACGTCACACTACACAATTGAGACTTTGATCTCACGTCTCAAGGTGGATGTTGGCATTCACATAGTGTTGTCCAGCCATCCTCCACGCAACAAAATAATAATTTATAATTTACATTTGTTTTAAACTTTTCGCGGACACGAAGGGCCATGCTCAGTTTCTCATTGCGCTGGGAATTATTATTACTATTTAATAAAGAAGAAGCTAAGTACCTACGAGTAAGTCGTTAAATAATTTTGTTCAATCAAGTGGTTGCAAAACGAAGCACGACTTCAGTTATGTAATCCATACATGTGCATAGTGTGCATGTACATATTTACGTATGTACGCATCAGTCTATTTCTTGGCATTACTAACCTTTTTTTTTACATTGTATTTAATATAATCACATTTTGAATGTAACCGGATAACTGGATTAATCAAAACATCCATTTGAAGCATAAATGATCGGATTGTAATCAGTACAGATCGTAATTCCACGTATTTAGGCGTTCAATAAAATCTCACAATGCAAGTTCGTGGAAGATCTTCTCCGTATTCAAATAAACAGATCCATTAAACTTGCGTTGAGTTTATTTCGAGATGTCTGTCAGCGGTCGCGCTGCGATCACTTGACGGCTGTCTTGAGTCGCGATTAAAGGGTTAACACCGATACTTAGGTATCACCTAATACCATTCATTCCTACTGTTATAAGTACCGAGTATCAGATATTACCTAATTATGACACTTAAGAATGTTGAGCTCGTACGGGATTTATCAACACCCCGCCGGTTTCTACACTACAGTTATGTGTGCACTTCGTCTCGTATTCACTTCACCATCGCATCAGTCAAGCCATATCAAAATCAGGTAGGCTATAAACTTTTCTGTGCAGTGATGCTTCTAGGAATTACAACTGCAACCGAAAATAAAGCCGAAAAAACACACGTCTTACATTGAAGTTCTCCTTTCTTTTTGACTTGTAGTGATTTAAAAAACAGAATTATAGCAGCCATGAACACCTTAATACCAACGTTATGTAATGTGAGTACGGACTAACGTGTATCACTGTACATAGTCGTTAATTAGTTTGTTGTATCACACAGGGCTTAAGATTCGATCAGATTCAAGTGATTGTGGAGAATGTTCACTGATATAACATTAGATTGATGGACCCATGGATGGATGTGTGGCGTGACTAGGCTTGATAAAATACGCAACAGTACGTACGTGGAAGCCTCGGTGTACGGGACATCGCCGACAAGATGCAGGAGAGTAGGCTGAGGTGGTATGGTCACGTAAAAAGGAAGAAGCCTGGCTACGTCGAAAATTTGGCACTACTGATCAACCTCCCCGGTCGAAGACCTAGAGACCCAAGACAAGGTGGAAGGATGTAATGCTGAAGGACAAAAGGGAATGCAATGTTGCTGCCGAGGATGACGAATACAGAGCAAAGTGGAGGAGTAAAGTGAGGAAAGCTGATCCCACCACCATGTGGGATAAATAGCTGGGAAGAGAGAGACGAACACCAAATATAAGTATAAATCCGGACTATCAATCTGGACCTCGCGGACTTGGCGGAATTAAACACACGTTTCAATGTATAGATCGAAAGCTCAAGATTGAGCACGTGTCACCATATTTGACAGCTTAGCTCTATATTGACATTGTTGTGACAATGTCAAAGCACAGTTTAGCACAAAAAGGTAGCTATTTGATATCCTGGCCCTAAAATGGAAGCAGTACTCCATGTAAAGCCAGGCATTGGTCTAGAAGTAAACAACCATTGGATTCAGTTACGGAACCCTAATATTTTAGAAGTTGACTTGGTGCTACCTTGCGATTATTGACTCCGATACTGAACTTCGCTCGAATTATCAATTCCAAGAATCCCAGTACTCTCGGGAGAATTATTATAGTTAAGTGTAAGACTACAAAAACTGCTTTCCAACGATCACTTTCATTTCAAAATCAAGATCACACTGACACAGCTAGCTGCTGAAATCTTCGGTCTCCTTTGAAGGAACACATTTTTGGTACTACACTTGATACTAATAAAGCACTAGTATATCAGTTGGTACAACACTAGTCCTTCCCTGTTCCGAACATTCATCGGCGACTTTATTTACATTCAAACTGACAGAAATACTTTGAGAATTAAATGTTTGTAACTGTACGATGAGTCGATGGGTTAATCAGCAAGTCAATTGTAATTAAATGTTTTTGAATCGTTTTGTTGATTTATTAAGTTCACCGAGAATATGCACGGTACACTTCGCCGACTCTGACTTTGTACGTCATGAAATACAAATTAAATTTAACACAAAGCAAATGTCTTGGGCTGGTTAGTGCCAACCATTACTGACACACATATTTTATTATGTCCAGAGCCATACACTCTCAACATTAAATGAAACTTGCCTAAGGACATATTAAGTTCCAAGCTAATTACTATTAAATAAACTGCTTAATAAATTATAAATATTATTAATATACGCGAGATTAAGCCATTACAGTAGTTTTGATTAAGACTGTCGAAGACATCAAATACTATTAAATTATATACCTGATATAATATAACATTATAATGCCAAGTTGAAATATATGACACAAATCACAAAAATAATCGTCAAGTGACTAATATCATGGCTCATATAGCGTTTGGGGGAGATTTGATCAAAACAATAAAACGTTGAATTATAATAATAATGATCACTTCACGTGTTAATAACGATAATTAACTTTGTTGAGTCAACTAGCTAGTGACGTACCTACCGCTTATGAGCTCGTTTCAAAACATTAGTAGAGGATAAGTCAAGGGGGTTGAGACGTTTTCAATGAACGTTTCATTTAATTCGAATCTGATTGAAAGTCAACTCAGATGACTATAACTTGAGATGTAGCAGGCTAAATGGAACAACGAAGGCCTATTAACAACATAGATGCACTTGCACAAAATTACTATTTACTCTGCCACTAAGGATATTGTTGTCAGAACTGTTCTTTGATGAAGCTGTTCTGTTATTGATGAAACATAATTTTTGAAAATCAAAGATAACTTACAAATCGCGATTAGTATTATTGGGGAACTTGTTTATTTTTAATTCGGCTAAATATATGAGTCTCGCTGAGTTCGAGCGACACATGGAGTGCACTGTTTAATATCCTTGAAAGGATATTACTGCAGCGTGTCCCACCGTTACCGCCGCACCCCTCGCTCCCTCCCCGCCACCGTGTCTCATGTCGACCCTATCGTCATTTTTCTCATTAAATTTATGTCCTTCCCAGAACAAAGTAAGGAATATCTATCTTAAGTAGCTGCTAAGATTAGTCAGGATAATGAATAACGTAAATAAGCCCTGTATTGTGATAGTTCTTGACTCCCCTTTCCTTCTTTAATTTAATTCATTTAGTTTTGCCAACACACAGGTAGTACAGTATCCAGCCATCGTTTTTTTGATTCCAGTCGTTTTTTACGGTTCCGGTTCTAGACAAAAAGAAAATACGTCCATCAATCCTTGGCCGTGAAGTAGGATCGATATTCTTTCCAAAAAAGATCTATCTCTGAATTGATCAGTTTGACAATCCAAAGAATCGATTCACAATGATGCCAAGTCGAGATTTTTTTGCCGCCATCCACCTTGAGACATGAGTTCTAAGGTTTCCGTTTTTATAGCACAACGGCTGCCCCGCCCTTCGAACCGAAACGCATTACTGCTTCACAGCAGAAATAGGTAGGTTGGTGGTACATACCCGTGCGGACTCACAATACGTCCTACCACCAGTAAATGATTTTGAATAATATGATTTTTTTATTTAAATTTACGAAATTTAAAACCCAACATCCACGCATAGCCAGTCATACGCGCTAGACTAAGCTTTCTACGTGGTGTGTGACCAGTATGACTCTGTACGAGTCACTTGCCACCTTTTGTAAGTAACATTAGAGTTGATAATGCCCCTATTTTGCTGCAAAGCAATAATGCCTTCCAGTTTAAAGAATTTAACCATTATTCTAAAGTAGTCAAGATATTTTTTACTTGGCTCGCTTGATCGTAAGCTACTACTACCAGTTCGACACCATGTCTGAAGGTTCATAACGCTGTATCTTCGACGTTCGTCACCTCTAAAGATTTTCATTTCAATTAATGAAATAATCATTTAGAATTTCTTAATAAAAATACATTTTATTGAGACGAAAGACACATCGTTAGCTAACACAGTTCTGTTTTACGCGTCAATAAAATATATATAATTCAACATAAATAATTGACATCATTAGAGGCGCTATAAATGTTCGTGAACGCGCGACCGTCCAATTAGTGCATGAAATAGGTACTTCTTGCATCTGAGTTGCCCACACTTGAGGAAGCGGACGGATTTCCCTTCACTTTAATAAAATATGAGGTTTGTTCTTAATTCTACATTTTCAAAGATCTTAAATAAAATTCTTAATTTGATTTGCATGCATTGTTGTTGAAAGCGCGGGCCATCCTTTGGCATGCATCAAGACAATTACTTAATTTTGATTATAGAACACATACCTACGAATTGTTTTAAATACACATAAATTAAACACATTAAAATTAATGGTGATAGTGCGTAAACCTATTTCTGCCGCGAAAATGCCCAGCGGTCTATGATGGCGTTCACAATGCGATATCTGTGGGCTGTATATATGTACTTTACAGTGACAGCGTGTGTAGGTACACTCTCCCCGTCCTGATATGGATTTTTAAATGTGAACCCACAGTTCTATAAAATCAAATCTGTCACCGACACTTACAACTCCGACCCACCGCATCTGAAATAGATATAAAATATGAGCAAGTTATGTTTGTTCGTACGTTATGGACGAGCGTCGCGCGTGATTCGCGTCTCCACGCAGTTTCTTTAATTAATTATCTTTAATTAATTATCTGTTATTTTGATACCAAACGTTAATTGTGTTGAAAAATTAAGATTGATCTGATCTGATTTTTTTAAGGTTTATGTTTTAGTTGCTCCTAAGAAGAAATTCAGATGGCACAGCTCTCGACCTCTACCAATATTAGATAAAGCGACCCAGTTGGGTAAGACCAGCCCGCGCCTCTTCGAGCCACAGGATCATCGCGTGCTGTCTGCTGCCACGGACACTAGTTAGGGGTATTCGGTGGCCGGTGGTTTCCCCTCCCAATGTGCATTAATAAATACTTACAATCACGGAGCCACTTGAGTGCAATGCCCACAAGCACACAACACTGACTATTTCTGCCGTGAAGCAGTAATGCGTTTCGGTTTGAAGGGTAGGGCAGCCGTTGTAACTATACTGAGATCCTAGAACTTACTTCAAGGTCGGTGGCGCATTTATGTTGTAGATGTTTATGGGCTCCAGTAAGCACTTAACACCAGGTGGGCTGTGAGCTCGTCCACCCATCTAAGCAATAAAAAAAGTGTGTGTGTCCGCTCCGACGCACGACTGGAGTTTACTGGATATAAAAAATTAAACGAAACAATACGAGAAATAGTTCTATATTACGACAACACGATACACTACAGATTATTAACAAATTAACGAGACACAAAACAAACGACTAACAAATATATGAAAATACAATAATGAGAGAAACGCGCGATCAGTACGAGGCTTTGTGGCGGACTGCCGGCGCAGCAGCCCGGCGTCACCTGCGATAACGCATTTCGTGTGACATGCGCAATCAGGCGCATAACGCATTTCGTGTGACATGCTAGTACGATTTTGGTCCCCATAATTTTCATACCCCGGGCCTATATATGTAAATCGATTCTAAAGGAGTAAACTCCAAAAAAACACACACAACCAACCAATACTATGTGACGTTATCTTCACTTATCACTTCAGGTATCACTTACCGGGACTGGCCGGTAGCTGGGCAGCGGAACGCTGATCCGAAGTAATACAAGTTATCAGTGAATATTTAACTGCAAATATTTTGGCACTATTTTCGATATCAAACGATGACCATAAATGCCCTGTGTTACAACGAACATACAAATGATATTGATGTCATTATGATATCTCGTAATCAGATGAGCCTCCCTCGCGACAGCTTCGACAGTATCGAGCTACGCGCGGCGCCACTCATTAGCGGCTACCGGTACATTCTACAACACAATGACACCAATTTTGACCAAAATCTGTGTAATTAATTAATTTAAGAATAAACTCATGGGTTTTAGCTATTTATAAATAGTGCTAACCTTGTACAGTATAGGTGGAGGGGTGTCTTGATTCCGGATTGAAGAGTGGGGTACCTCACGCTTAAAGTGGGTCAACTTTTTCGATGTTATGTACGCTGTGATGTGAATGAGCAAATAATTTCAGATGGATTATGATGGACTAACTAATAAATATGTAACAAGACTCGACTTAACAAATATTTTCTATTTATTGAATAGTTTGTAATGGTTTACTTAAGACCTCTTGTGAGTCCGCGCGGGCAGGTACCACCGCCCGGCCTATTTGTGCCGTGAAGCAGTAATGCGATTCGGTTTGAAGGGTGGGGCAGCCGTTGTAACTATACTGAGACCTTGGAACTCATATCTCAATGTGGGTGGCGGCCTTTACGTTGTATATGTCTATGGGCTCCGGTAACCACTTAACACCAGGTGGGCCGTGAGCTCGTCCACCCATCTAAGCAATAAAAAAAAGAATAGATTTTGTATAGTGTAGACACACATGACACTCATGTTTGATTTTCTGAAATGAAACGACATGTGTTCATTGTAATATTCACATTCAGCCTGATTCAGCATACGCCACCACGATAACACTAAACAAATAAACTCTATAAACTGATTTCGTGTATTTAAATGATGTAGCGACCCGAGCGGAGTGTCCCCGCGACCGAGAGCCCTCGGACCGCAGGTGCTCCATTATACCGTAAAGTATTGTTGACTCAATATTCAAATATTCCCTCCTGCTTCACGCTGACATCGACGAAATGTATGAAGGACCACTTGTTTATTTCAATAACAATGAGACAATGTGCGTATTGTGGAGCCGCCTTTTCTTACGTCGGTATTTTTTCCGGCATTTTTTCGAGTGATACGCTGACATAAAGATTTTTTGTTCAATAAATAATTAATTTACATTTCATATCGGAGAGTCCCCGCCGGTAAACATGGCTTAGCTGTGGCCAGGCGATTGGTTGGGACGACTGATCAGTGCTGGGGTCAAGTCCAACCAATTTTCTAACTAATAGAGTAGGTACACGCTGCGTATTTGCTTAGTTAATACCACGGCGGCACTCTGTCTGGATCACAGCACGCTCAGTACTAGTATAAGGACAGTGACGGATAACATTTTGATTCATTTTACTACTTAGTATTATTCGTTCATCTCAGAAGTAAGCCGTACACGCGAGTTATGTTTCTAAATTTTTTTATTTATTAAAACCAGACGTCTCACTCGTTAAAACTCGGGCTCTTTATTTTTTTATTTCCTTTAAAATAATTTTATTAAGTTGACTTATATTTGCCTCTCTGTCTGTCTGTCTGATCTGTCACCGATCATGTAATAGATTCTTTCAACACAATTATCAATGATTCAAGAAGTTGGATTAAGTTCAAAATGCGTACACTTGTCAAGTACCGACGATGGCAAGGATCAACAGGACAAAATAAAACAATTAGTTTATTTTTAAACTCGACATTGTTAGTAAGCTTTTTGTATTTATTTTTTAAACTTATTTTGAAATTTAGATCTCATCATAACGGTAACACGAAGGAACTCATTCACGTTTCATTCATCAAAACCAAAAAACAGTATCGGCATCCCTCGGGACCTGCATTGCTTAGTTTCGTTTTATTTTATATTAGTTGGTATTTTATTAAAATAATTAAATCAATCAATATATTATTATCCTAAAATTCTTTATAGTTTAAACATTTTGGTAAAGATTTTTAGGAGTCGTTATCGTCATTGTTATCATTGAATTTATAATTCTACAGGTAAAGATATTTTTACGAAGGAATAGCTTCAACATAAAACTATATTTCGACAAGTATTTTATCCGAGTAAGAACGGTATAGAATATAATTGAGAGCACTAACTTGAATACAAAATTCATTATGAAGATACATAACGCCATTGTTATCACAATATCTCAACCCCATCTCTCTGCGAGACACTTAATATTCCAACTGGCTGTTTGTAATTCTCCTCAGTGCAGTCGTAAATAAGGGCGTCCGTACAATAACGTCTCGCGATTATCCACGGCGACGCTACAACTCCGCGGTCGAAGGGGGAAAGACATTGTTTTGAACTGTTTAAGAAAATGTAAATGTATGGTAATCGAGGGATCTCCGCGCACAAAACGCCCGTCACTGGGACGCTTTATTTGCTTAAAGTTTTCGTTGCTGATGTCGATCAGTTTTTGTTTTCGATGCTTAGAATACTGCTGTCTTCGTAATTTCTTGGGCGAATGCTTAGAGCATTCTGGAAGATATAAAAAATATGGGCTTTTTGATTTTATTAGGACATTTTTATCGTACCGCTTGTTACCAAGCTAACGAAACACTTTTTAGGACTAAATTCAAATTATTTCCCTAAGTCTATAACGGGAAGCATTAAGCCAATCAAGATATCCCTTCAATTTAATCTCTAAACTAGAATAGATTGTTAACAAGTGGAGCTGATTGAAAGCTCACAAAAACAGTTTTATTAACGAGATCTATCTTCCGAAACACTGCGCTGAAGCCTACATACAGATACATACAGATAGGCTTGTTACCTTATATATAAAGTCTCAAGCAGCTTCAGCCACCACAGAACAATATCAGCGACAGCGGAACATTAGTCAGTCACAGTGTAGCCACAGACGCCGTCGACCACCTTTGAGTAATGTATTACAGGTTAATTTCAAAAAGAGGAAAATGTCAAAAAAACTGACAGTGAATAACAGAGCGCACATATCAAATGTATTTGTCTTAATCGTGTTAATCTCGGTATTATTGATACCAAACATCGAATTAATAAGCTCTCCTATTCAATACCCGAACGCATGACATTATAGACATATTAACATTAAAAGCTTCTATTGAGAAGCTTATCATTGGGTACCCGTAGGACCCCTGTACCCTTCTGTACCCTGCTATACCCGAGCGTACCCAAATGTGGGTAGTTACGGATCTCACTACAAATGTAGCGTCTCGATATTCAGAATCACTTGACGAAGTTGCGCGTCGTCGCCCCGAGCTCGTACTGGTACAGAACTCGATGCCTGAAGTGCAAATAGTTTAGTGTTTTATTTCTGATACTTAATCGAATATAGCGATTCGTAAATTCAATTCAGGATACATACATAGGTACATAGCTCTAATATAATCCTGTTCGCAAACCTCATTTCTATAACGTTCACAGCTGGTTATAACGCTTGGGAGATACCACAGAGGAGAGCTCATTCCAGATGAGATCGGACGATACGAGCCAAAAAATGTATTTGAAAATATACTGCGGAAAAGCGTAGTAATTTAACGAAGTCTGGATAAACTATACCTAGTCTTGCCATAAATACTGAGACAAAGGAAAAAAAAAACTATTGCAAATAACATTTATATTATTTTACAGTGTGTTAGTTTAATACATAAATATAAAACAATTTAAAGTATAAAAAGCTCATTCGAAGTGGTCTCCATTGGCTGCAATACAGTCCTTTAAACGTTGAGGCCAGTTATCAATAGAAGCACGCACTCTTTCCATGGGAAAATTTTTCACTGCCAATCGTACGGATTGTTTTAGGGACTCCAAATTATCATGGCGTTTAGAGCAAGACGTACTCTCTAAAACTGACCATAAACCATAATCCAGCGGTTTAAGATCGGGACTAGACGACGGCCAGTCTTCAGCTCTGATGAAGTCCGAAACGTTCGTTTCCAACCAAGACTGCGTAGACCGAGCTTTATGACCTGGCGCCGAGTCTTGCTGGAAGAAACATTCTTGATTATTGAACATGGTGTTGTTAAAGGACTTCACTACCTTCTCAAAAATGGTATCTTGATACACTTGTGCCGATGTTTTGATACCTTTTTCACAAAAGTATGGCTCAGTCACTCCTTCATAGCTAATACCCCACCAAACCATCACTGAAGTCGGATAGTGCCCACGTTGCACTATGTCGACTAATTGGGAAGCTTCCTTAGAGCTTTGAGCATAAATATGGTCATTTTGTTTGTTAAAATGTTGCTCAATTGTACAAATTTTCTCATCCGTAAACAAAATTTTTCTATGACCTCCCTTTGCGTACCGCTTCAGTAGTTGTTTCGATTTTATCACCCTATTCTCTTTTAAATTATGAGTTAAGAAATATAGGCTCTTATAGGCTGCAAGTCCTAAGTCATCTTTTAAAATACGCGACATGGTTCTAGGTGCTATCTTCATCTCCCGAGATAAAATCTTTTGCTTTCGGACAGGATTTCTTCGAATTCTTTCTGTTACTGTTTTGACCACCTTTTTCGTAGGAACACTACGTGGACGACCAGATCTTTTTCTGTCACAAACAGAGGAGGCCTTATTGCACCTATTAATAGCCCGGTACACAAACATTTTACTAATACCAAGCGTATGGAGATTTTTAAAAATTGCATTTGGCTCCATACCTACTTTGTGTAATGCAATCACAGCGATTCGGTTCTCTTTATCACCTCGCTCCATTTTAATATCGCAAAATATTGTACAACGTATTGGCGCCAAAATGAGAAAACTCAATGAGCAATCATATAAAAATGACAGATTCCAAATTCAAATGTAATATTTTGTTTATTTTTAATTGTAACAGTATTTATGACCAGACTAAGTATATTCTCCGATGGTGGGCTATCTGTATTCAGATGTCCAAACAGCACAAGCCATACGAAATTTAAGCCTGTCCCTGGACACTGCTTGCAAACATTCAATGAACATCTATGGAACTAGGTTTATTGCCTAACCAAATGATCCTCTTCTACTGTAAAGACAAAGGGAAAATCTCGATGTGTGCTACGGGATTCTTTTTTGGCGCAGTGTCCAAGTCTCCCCGCGTCGAGGGTAAGTGAGATTGGCGAAGCCACCCACTGAATGACTGGGCTCCCCTGGACTCTCGTACTAGCGTCGTATCCCCGGCCGGGAAAGAACCTGGGAAGAGTAAGAAGGGTGAGCGCGACCAATATTCCAACTGAAAATTCGGCCCACCACAAGGACGCCTGGCCGGCGGAGACGTCGGCAAACGAAAAAGAATCTACGTCAACCATCTCGATCGGCAACCAGTCAGACTGCCGCAGCGATGACGCAGCGGAGACGTAGCGGTGCCCCTGCTGTTTCGAAATACCCTACTAGACTAGAACTGGTACTGTAAGTGTTAGTAGGGCCACCACCGGGCGGACCCCCCGATCCGTCACAGAGGTAGGCGTAACAAATGTTTTTACGAGAGCTATACGATTCGGGCCATACTTTTTATTATTGTGTAATGAGCTCACGACTCACCCGATATTAAGTGTTTACCGGAACTCATAGACATAACAACGTGAATGCCACTACCTATAATGAAACATGAGGTATAAGCCTGTATAACGGCTATCCCACTCTTACAAATAGATATAGCTGAGGTGATTATATGTACCAGCTTACAATAAGCCGTATATATATAAAATTAAAATTATTATGTACAAAATATGTATACATATACATAAGAAGGTTAATATTTTTTTAGTCCCACAGTAACCACGTCATATAAGAAATAAAAATATACGAGTAAACGTTACAAACTCTTTTATAAACCATTTAAGAAAAACATTTTTGGTGGTAATATAATTTTAAATTTATTCACATTTCCCAGCGGTTATCAGAATGCATACACAACGTATAACCGTTCTGAGCATCCCGGTTTGCGGCTTTATAATGCAATGAGGGCTCGGGGGGTACAGAGGGGGATGATATTGAGAACCTCGCCGCCACGACTCTGGTACGCAATTTTTACGAATACTTTATGCTAATGTTTACCAATACCATATTAAGGCAGTTTCATTACATACCAACCAAACGAGAAATTTGAACTGAGTTATGCCACGCGGAAGCGAGTCGCCAGTGATGGTATCTACAGAATGGCGTAGCACACTGCCACTATTTTCTACTTTTCTTTTCTAACGACTCATTTCTTATCATTTAGTCGTCTTGTTGTTCGAGTTACTAGTAACCACCACCCGCCGCTTGGATTCGATGCTCGGACGGAATCAGAATCGCTGTTAAATATATGTATTTAGTTTTCGGGTCTGTCTGCTCTATACCACAGGATAATTTCACATTCAGGCATATGCCTAAAATCGACTAATCGAAAATACACTTTTATTTTTAACTTGAATAAATCAAAAGCTAAAACCGCTTTTTTATATCACTGATAAGATATTTTTATTAAGTTTTATATTTTTTTAAATTAAATTGAAATTCAATAAAAATAATACAAGTAACTCAAACGAGGTATTCTTGTATAACATCCTCTGAACCCAGAATTGAATTAGTGCGGAAACGATCTGTTTGTACAAATCGTGAAGTTGGTACATTTACATAGAATACAGGCGGTCAGGCGAGGTCGGGCGATGTCGGGCGCGCCCGGGTGATGTGTCTACAGGTCTACTCGGCTACCACGTGGTGGCAACGAGAATCACTATATCTGTTAAAATTGTGCATTATGAGATGAGGATGTGAAGATCTGTGTTAGTAAAATTAAAAAAAACACTGAACTTGCATTTTTGCTACAAAACATTTGTACGTTAACAGCGTTATATTGTGCAAAGTAACGAGGGACTCCTCCATTTGGATTCCGTATCTTGAATCAGTGCCGGAGATAATCTTAATAAAATTTAAATTGTTGTTGTTTTATTGCACTGTTTACATTCAAATATTTTTAGAAATATTTTCTCTCAAAGCAGGCAACTTAGATGAAAGCATTTACGTTGTAAATGTCTATAAGCTCCGGTAACTACTTAACACCAGGTAGGCCGTGAGCTTATCCACCTAAGCAATAAAAAATAGTAAAATAAATAAATAAATGAAAAATAAGTAACCATATTTCTGGCACAAGCTCTATTTGGTATTGTAATTTATCAATTGAATGGAAGCCTCTAGAATGAAGTAATCTCTACGAAGTTTCCTGAGCGCTTCGGCATGTCCTTCTTGAAACGAATTGTTCATATCTGGGGGCGATGGTCCAAAAATATTTGTCAATGAATATAAACCGCTTCAAAAGATAGTTTTATATTCAATTAAATAAAACTTGCTAGAGTAGTACAGAGTGTAGTATGCGCAGTACAGAGTGTAGTATGCGCAGGGCTCACCGGGACGCACACGAGGGGCGATGCGAGGGAATACAATCAGCGTAATGAAAAAACCTCGGCGGACGCAGATTTATGTTACCAACTTCAGCGCTACATAGAAATGTGTTTCTTTCGAGAATTTCTCCACTGTTGCCAACTTTTGGACTTTGCTCCCTGTTATATTACTTGCCCTAAACAAGTTCCCGACTAGCTTTGTGCGTGTGTGTATTATACATATGAGGTCGAGTAGACGGTCACTATTATAATTAAAGTTTTTATAAGCGAACTTAAGCTTTCGAATTGGTCTGTCTGTTGGTTTTTATTTAATTGACATCTAGACCGCAAGCGTCAAACGGGATGAATGATTATGAACTTAATGCACAGACGAGCCGACAGCTTCAACCTCAACTCCCTAATCTCAAATTACCACTTCGGTACTCGTTTTAATTTGGTAGAAGACATAAAAAAGAATTCGTGGTGAGGAGAATTCCGAAGAAGAAAGGGGAATTTCGAATCCAACATACAACTTTAAGGTGATAGAATAATTTTGGATAAATAGCTTACATTTTGTGCATTCTTTGCTATTTTCCCGGTAATCTCTTGACAGAGTGATATACGATAGCACCAACAAAGTGAGTGCTGTTGTGATCTGTAAAGGTGATAACAGATCACAGCAGTGCTCTTTCTGGATACACGTACATACGTATGTACTGCACACACACGTCTGTGTTGTATGTACCTGTATATAAGATTTAAAATATTTTAATCTACAGAAGTTATCACAGCCCACGTGATGTAAATTTTCTTCTTAGACGTGTGTTTGCGGTGCCATTCCTGAAATTGCCTTCAGTTGTTTGTATTAAACTTATTTCGCTATGACTGCTTTATACAAATTTATACTTTATTATAACGGCACAAAAGTTTATTATGGTGTATGAGAAGCTAAAGATGTTGGCGTTGAAACGAAATATTGTTTCAAGGGTGAACTTCACTAATGGCTACTGAATTTATATTGATTATAGGTTAGTATCGACGAGCCCATTTAGGTGACCCTGCTCCACTGGACGAACTGTACGCATTTTACTCCTTAAATATAATAAAATGTCAAAGTTAAATATCCGATAACTTGGTCAAGTTCTACGTTTAATTGCCCAACCCTTGTATGCTTCAGTCACTAGTGTTGTTTTATGGGAATTAAATCATCAATGACAATATACTTATATCCACGAACTAAAACCCAATTTAATGTTGAGTATTTCGTTGATGTGGTACACGTATTTTGCACTAATTCAAATTATTAAAAAAGCCATTGGTCGTTAATAACTAAAATCATGTAGGTCCACTCGGGCTGCTTCACCTGTGCGTGGTCACGGCGCGATCACCAGTCGCTGTGCAATAATATGTTATGTAAGAGCCACATAATATGAATGTATGTGAGTTTTCAACCCTTCTATAGTAACTGTGCTCCTAAATTGTTCGTATTATATATTTACCAAAATGTTGTTGAAATTTAATTTTATCAATGTCTTTTAAACACCCATTAAATAAAGCACAATGCGATTATCGCAATGGTGGAACAGTACCTACTGTACAGGTTCGCATTAGCGCTATCAAGAGAAGGCGGCGGTTATGCGAAAAGTTGAACAATCGAGCCCCTCTCAGCCACGACTCCGGATCAAATGTACTCCATAAGTACTTTACTAGGATTTTATAGGAACAGTCAGCATAAACAATCAATAGAATAAGTTTAATAACGTTTTATACTCATGTTGCGTAATTAGAAGTATACGAGTCGCCAAGTGTCGGCTTGCACTTAGAGCTCATGTCTCAAGATGGGTGGTGGCATTTCCGCTGTTGATGTCTATGAGCTCCGGTAACCACTTAACATCAGGTAGGCTGTAAGCTCATCCATCCATATAAAAAAGTACTTTGTTTATCCAGTTCAAGTGATCGCTTTTTTAACAATAACGATTAGATTAAGCTACTCCAAATTTCTCAAAAACAACTGTCATTTTATATTTTTTCACAAAAACCAAAACTTTGCAAAAAGCTGAAAGCCATTAGCAACAGTTATTTAAGATTCAGTTTGAGTACGTTTTAAGAAATATTGTTTCGTTTTTCCAACTTGTTCATTTCCGGTGACTTCCTCGAGAGCTTCCGCTGCTCGTTCATTTCAAACTTTCCATCTCAACTGCTAATTAATTCATTCTATTTCTAAATGATTGAATTGTAGTTTTGTTTCAAAACATTTTGGACGCTCTCGCTTCGAAATAAAGAGTAACGATAAGCTTATTGAAAAAATAACGATTTGATGGGGGTATATGATGATGGTAATCTGTAAACTTTAGTGCTATTAGTAGGGCGTGTTAAGTTATATACAGATATATATACATACATGTACATATATTCGGCCCCACTCAATACCCGTGAGCGCCGCATCGCATCTGAATCTATAGGCATAAAAAATGTCGTAATTTAGATCCTTAACAATGAAATAATATGCTTTTGATCCGGACTAACGTGAAGATTGAATTTATTACTATTTTCTAAATCAGTTTTTCAGATTTTCGCTGTTTTATTTTATTTCATATCGTTCCTTGCATACCAAAGAAGTAGTTCAAATTGTGCTTCTCAAATAAGGGTCCCGTTGTTGTCTGACAGCACACGGACCGTGCGCAACTCTAACGACGTGTGCGGACAACGTGCGGCAGGATGAGCGCACGCTGTGCTCTAGGTTCGATATCTTCCGTTTCTTAAGTTTTGATCTCAATGACAAGCCCCGTGACCGACCAATAATGAATAAATAAATTCTCATTGTGTTCATTAAATTCTATTATATTTGAGAACACTCATTAACTTTTCCAATTTCTTTCCTCTTCCGGTATAAGAATTACAAAATGAAAATACTTGTTGCTTGAGACGATACAATATATGTTCTTCTTATAAGCTTGATCCATTCCCTTTCAACTGCACAGCTTGGCGTATTCTAAAACGAAGAGTAAAAATTAAATCTAAGTACCTACATATGTGCATATAAATATGTTCTTGATGTAGCAGAGAATAACGGATAAGGCCGCGCGTCCAGTGCAGTGGCTATAAGCCGGGCTCGTCCGCAGCGATACGTATGCTAATGTGATTCGCGCACTGTGCATCGGCCTTTTTTTTTTTTTTTTTTGTCAGGAGGAAATCGCCGGACTTCCGCCCTTCACTGGGGATGGAGGGCGGGGCATGTCGGAGTCGAACCGACTAAAACCTCCTGTCTCTCAACAACC